>JMRO03000079.1:0-504065 GCA_000743665.3 Scytalidium sp. 3C | reverse complement strand
ATAGAATTCCTAGGATATATTATTAGTTTAAGTCAAGTACGAATTTCTAACGAAAAAATCTGTATTATATTAAAATAACTAGTACTTAAGTTAATTAAAGAAGTATAAAATTTTTTTAGATTCGTTAACTATTATTAAAAATTTGTAATCGAATATTCAGAGAAAGTTATATTATTGACAGAACTAACTAAGAAAGATTAATTTTTCTGTTAGACGAAAAAAGAGCAAAAAGTTTTTGATACTTTCAAAAAATCTTTTAAGAAAAAGAAAATATTAATTATATTCAACTTTAATTTATTTATCTGTGTAAAAACAAACGCTTCTAATAAAATATTAGAAACAGTAATAAACTAACAAGATAAATATAAGAAATAGCAATTAATTGTGTTTTATTTACGAAAATTCTCAGTTATAGAACTTAATTACTTAATTTACGATAAAGAATTGCTAGCAATAATAAACTTATTCAAGAAATAGAAAATTTATCTAATTAAAGTAAAACATTAGATAAAAATTCTTATAAACTACAAAAACTTCTAATATTTCTTTAGTAATAAAGAACTTAACTAAAAGTAAGTTCGATAATCAGAGACATTTTCTAAATATAATTTTAAAATCTGTTATATCAAAAGAACAAAGAACACAAAAGCAAATACCTTTAGTAAGAAACTCGAATATATATAAAAAAAAGAATTTGAGAAACTAGTAATTCTCAGGGAAACAGAGGAAAGATTTATATATAACATTAGATAAATAATAATGATAACTAAACTAATAAACTACTATTAGGTAAATAAAATTAAAGAAATTATTAAAAAAAAGATTTTAACTTATATAAAAGAAAAAAAGACTTTTTATAAGAAGAAATCGACGAACTATAGTATTAAAATAAAAGATTATATATTCTTATTAAATTATATAAAGAATTCGTTAAAGAACAATATGAATCATTATTAAAAAGACATCAAGGATTTGAAAAAACTAAAGAAAAGATCTTTTGTAATTATTATATTCTAAGATTATTTAAAACTATCAAACGAATAATCAAAGATTATAATATATATCGAAAAACAAAAAACTCCAAAAGAAAATTATATAGTTTATTATAACTATTAGAAACACTAGAAATAATATAAACATCAGTTATATAAGATTTTATAATTACATTCCTACTATCGGAAAACTTAGTTACCGAAGTAATTTACAATATTATACTAATTGTCACAAAGAAACTAATGAAATATAATATTTTTATTTTATAGAGAATAAACTAAGGAACAAAAGAATTAACTATTGTATTTATATAATATATTACTTTGGTATAAGGAATACTAAAAGAGATTATGTCAGATAAAGACAATTTATTTATATTGAAATTCTAAGAAGCTTTTACAACGAAACTAAGTATTAAACACAAAATTTCTATAGTATTTCATCTACAAATAAACGAACAAACAGAACGATTGAACTAAACTCTGGAAGTTTATTTAAAGGTATATACTAATTATCAATAAGATAATTAAGTAAAATTACTACTTTTAGCTTAATTCGCTTACAATAGCTTAAAATATACTACAACTAGATTCTCACTATTTACACGAATCACAAATATAAACTAAGTATAAAAAAATAACTAAAAAAGCTAAATCAGTCTCCGAACACAGAAAACGAAAAACATAATAAATAAAAGAATTATATAAAGAACTCAAGCAAAAAATCGAAGAATTTTGAAAAAGAATATCTGAATATTACAACAAATATCACCAAAAAAAACCAGACTTTAAAAAAAAAGATAAAGTTTATCTTGTTAAAAAAAATATCAAAACAAAACAACTAAGTAACAAGCTTGATTAAGTTAAACTAAGATTATTTAGAATTAAAAATAAGCTAAAACTAATTACTTATAAATTAAAATTATTTAAAATAATGAAAATATATTTTATATTCTATATTATATTATTAAAACTAACATTAATTAATATACCTAAAACACTAAATACTGAACTCGAGATCGATTTAAAAAAAATAAAACATAAAGAAAATCAAAAATTACAAAATCTATTATAGCAAACTGAAATACTTAGTAAACTAAGAAAAATATTTAGAGTCGGAGAACTCATAAAAATTACTTATTAATTTTACGAACTTTCAAAAGTTAATCGAAGAATATTTCCAAACTGTTACTAAAAAAAATTTTTAAGAAATAAAATTATTAAGAACTCGTCCAGAGCTAAAAAATCATAATTATTATCTGAGAATAATAAAATATAATTAGTAACAAAAATTGTGTTGATTTCTTACAAAACAACTTGCGATTGTTTTTTTTTGTTTTTCTTTTTTTAAGTATTCTTTTTCTTTAATTTCTTTTAGTTCTTTTATTGTAAATGCGTTTTTTATTATTATCAAACAAACATAGGTTTTTAACTGTTTTTATAATCAGTGAATACGAATAACACAAATAAAAACTTTTTTTTCTTTATATTTAAAACGTTCTTCTTCTTCTATTATACGTTGAAATTTGTTAATATTGAAATTTAATTTATATTTATTTTTATAACAAATATATTCAGAATATTTCAAAGAATTAAAGGATTTCTTGTAATCTCAGTTATTTATTTTATAGAAACGACATTTGTAAATTATCAAAAACTCGAATTTGGCGATATACTCGTTTTTCCTAATACAGTTGTTGTACTTGGAATAGTTAGTTTCTTTAAGTAACATAATAATAAAAAAGAAAAGTTATTATTACTTAAAAATAATTCCTGATTTCATAATTTAAACGTCAAAGCAACGCTAAACCTGAAAAAAAAAATAATATTACGAATCTTGGCTTCGCTTATTACAGGATTACTGCTGTAAAAGAATCACGTAAGAGTATAAAAATCTAGAAAGTATAGAACTTATACTCTTAGAATTCTTATACCTAACTCAAGTCAATTATCTATTTAAGTCACGATCTTTACTATAATAAATAAGAACCTTGTGTTAAACTTAAGTAATATTCCAATGTATTTCATTACTATCTTACAGACCTTATCGTCCAACCCGCACACCTGATTGTCCTCCTACCCGCTGCATCATCACGTGACTGTGGTACGTACAGAGGGACTGTTACAATATTATATGTATTAGTAAATTTAATTCGATATTCAGTGATAGTCTTTTTGACTAAGGTAAATTATTTACGAAGAATTTCAAAATTAGTTTTATTAACTTTAGTTGAATCAAGAGTCTTTTCTATTAAACTAGTAATTTAAGAATTACGTGTTTTGAACCTGGAAATCTAGTATTGACTAATTGGAAACAGTGGTTCAGGTATTCCACTGATATGTCGAATAATATTAGTTATTTCTTTTGTATAATTATAAAAAAGAACATGACTTTGTGATTCAAAGGTCAAAATTTATTGTACTAATATATGCTTTTGAGAAAGAGATAACAATTGTTTATCTGTATAACTTATTGATATATTTCGATTATTTTGAAATTTATACCAGAGACTCGATTCAGAAATATTATAAGACTTTGTACAACCACGAATTAAAGGATATTCGTTATTTTGATATACTTGAACAGCTAATTTAAGGGTTTTGTCTTTATATTTTGATTTTGAATTCATTTTATTAAGTAGTTATTGAGTAACACGTCGTTGAAGTTTTGTGGTGGAAATTTTGGAGTGTTGTTTTGGATGCGCGTAAAGTACGCAGTTGCAGGGACGCGCAGAAGCCCAGTCGCGTGACTTACCTCACTGGGCGCTGCTTACTTGGTCGATATTACGTACGCCGACGGTAAAGAATTGACGTAAAGCCCTCTCCAGCTTAAATTCTGCGAGGCAACAGTGGGTACATGATCTCGCTATAAAGGTACTCCTTGATTCATTCCGGGCTGTCCGGGAATTGACGTTGCTAATTCTACTACAGGGTTAGACGCACGCTTCATTCTTGCAATACTGGAAACAATACGTAGCTCCCAACATGGCGATCCCTCAGCCTTCTTTCATTGAATTGGCACACAAGCCAGGGGTGTCCGTCGCGTACACCTTTATACCAGCAAAGTCTATTGATGGCCCTAGCCCTCTTCTGGTTTTCCTCAATGGCCTCATGACGACTGCGACATCCTGGAATGATACCATATCTCGTCTGCTAGCACATGATTCTCATCCCGCACTTCTGACCTATGACCGCTATGGTCAAGGGGCCTCTACGGACCACGACCCAGCCGATGCCCATGCACCCGATCCCAAGCATGGCCACGATTGTATGGAAGTAGTCAAAGATCTTCATCAATTAATTACTCAAGTTAACAATGACCATGAATTGGGACTGACTAATTCCGGAACTGGAAAGGGCCCTGGTGTGTTTCTGATCGTGAATAGTATTGGAGGAGCCATATCCCGTTTATATGCCCAGACTTACCCCGGTACGGTCTCAGCCATCCTCTTTCTAGATTCAGTTGTGGCAAATACGGATTTTGTGTCCATATACCCCAATCCAGATAATTCCAATTTCAAGGAAAAATACACCCCGTTGCCCGAAGGGGTAACAGAGGATGGGCTGCGACAAGCGAGAACAATGATGCAGAGAATCTTCCATCCAGATAATGGAAGCGCCGAGGGACTGACAAGGAAGAATCTTAAGGACTTATTGCCGGATTCGGATAAACCAACGCTTGTTGGTCCTGATAGGAAAGGTCCGTGGATCACTGTTGTCGGCCATGGTTTTGAAGCCTTTGCTGAGGAGAGCTTGAAGGTTAGTTGTTTTGTCTTCGATACTCCGTTAATCTACTTCTGGAATTTTTTCTTTTATGTCCGAGGGCCTCAATTCCAACTAGAAGATAGTCAAATTTGGAACAAATCGTATATGTGTTAATATCATATAGGGTCTCGGCGTTCCTCCTCCAGTCACCATGAACTATGGAAATCCGGCTTGGCATAGGTATAATGAGGGGTTGACAAAGATCACTAGCCCGGAGAGGAGCAAGGGCCCTATACTTGCCGAAAAATGTGGTCACTTTATCCAGAGAGATGACCCCGAGTTTGTAGAAAAAGAAATCCTAGAGTTGCTGACGAAGATGAATGTACACTAAGTCGTTTAATAGACTGCTTATTATTGATTTCTATCATTATTCTGTGCAGAATGCAGTAGGCCATCTAAGGCCGTAATGGAAAATATGCCAGAACTCTGGATGCTGGGGTGACGACTCGAGAAGGGCACCATGTGCGCACATGCTAGTATGGAAGCGGGGTACGTTTAATGCAATATTTTGATACGTTTCTTGGATACCACCCATTGTCTCTATACCTGATGTGGACTGTGAGGCTATAGGGTTTAAGCATGAGTTCTACGCATTTGCTCCCGATTCAATGACTATTTGCTAAGAAGGCAAAATGGATTGAAGGCTAAAAGACAGACCGGGAAAGATTTGAGAATATAATTGAAAGCCGGACGACTGTAAACTGGGATGGGGGACAGTCCGGTATGTAAGGAACTCGCCCAAATCATCACCAAGATGGCCGCTGGCCTATTACGGAGGTGGAATCCGTTTTTGGGTGCTTTAAATTTAAACTTCTACCATAGACTAGTATATGTGTGAACTAGAGACTGCCCTCCCTTATTCACATCTTCGTATAACTTAAGACTAAGATTTGGAGCCGTACCACCAATTATTGAACGCACCATAAATACTCCAAGGAGGTGGATTTGCTTTTGACTTTTTGGACTCGCGAAACCACCCTGCCGCAGCTAGGGCCACCTCAGCCCACTTTAAGATCTTCTCACTAAAGGATGGTTCATTTTTAGGCCCCTTGGATGACTTCTTTTCTGATGAACCTGCAGCATTAGCCTGTTTTTTTGAATTCTCCAATGGTGGAGATGGACCCATTTCTGAGCGGCGCGGCATATCTGTGCTGACTCCAGGCTTCGGAACCACAATCGCCTGAGCTTCCCTCAGCTGGATCTCGGTCTGATCTATCACAGCACTGAGGGCTTTGGCTGCTTGAGTCTTGTCCCAGGGAGTGCTACTCTCGATCTCGGCCAAGAATTGAAGCTTTGCAGGTGGCCGGGAAAGAGCCCCGTACTGACTTCGGATGAGATCTCTCAATTCTTCTCGTCTCACCTCATGGTCGTCTGGGTCGGTGATATCATCAGCGGCTTCAACTGTTTCTAGCTCCCCAGGAAAGCCGTGTGAATATACTTTGCCACCATGGTATAACTCAGGATCTAAAAGTCGTAGGGTATCTTGCTGGGCCCTGAAAAGGGTAAAGTTGGCAAGGTCTTGTTTCAGGGCTTTGAGCTTGGGCTTATCCCATTTAGTTGTAATCATGATAACGTTGCGGAAGAATTGAGGTCCGCAGAAGCATTGTATCCAGCGCATAGTTTTGGCTTGTTCGGCTTCATAGCGGTCACGTGGGGGACCCAAGATATACATCACTCCCACAACAGTAACAAAGCAACCAAGTGACATCAGACAGGACCTGATGTCATCTAGATTGGCCAGGTCGTTCATATCAGCAGCTCCGAAACCCGCCGTGTCGATGAAGATGTACTTGTCTCCATCGATTAGAGCCGGACAGATCTCAAATTTGCGTGTCCCTAGAGATATCTTAGCTAAACTCAAGTTCAATGATCTCGAATATAGGGATGGTGGATAGATAGATATACCTGACTGAAGGGTAGCCCCAACTTTGAGATCGAGCCCTGTCAGCTCCGAGAGTATGCTAGTTTTTCCAACACCAGTTGACCCAACAACAAAAATTAACTTGGTGTTGAAGAGACTACATTTAACTTCAGTATCTTAACAGATAAGAAGAAATTATTAGCWGCTAATAATCTNTGCTAAGTCTTAATAAAATCAATAATCTTATCTGTTATGGCACCTTTGGCCTCAGTTATGACCTCCCTCAATTGCTTATACCATTTTACTCCAATGGCCGTCTTCTCCGGATTACGGCTATTGGGATCGATTTTTTGGGGTGAGTCGTCTGGTAGGTCATTCAATCCACCTTGAAAGGAGGCACCAGCGGGTGGAATGGGCCCGCTGCTATCTGAATTGAGGGCGGTGTTTTGTGAAGGACCACCGATGTTTCCGGTTTGTGATGAGGCTGAGGGCCGAAAGTCATTTGTTTGAGCATTTGTGATAACCTTGGAGGAAGTCATGGCGATATCAAAGAGTGTTATAATGTGAATCTTTTGAGACAAGCAGTTGGCAAGGCTAGGTCGTGCTGAGTTGTAGTCTTAGGCTGCGATGGTCAAGTTGGTCAAGTAAGTCAAGGGAGACCGCCAGTACTTATACATTTTTTTTTTTTGGTACTTCTGCTCATTTGGCATTAATTCCGCGTCTATCACCTACATAACATTTATTGGCGCATCAGAATATAATACCAATCGTCGAGAACTGCGATAGGAGACATTTGGCTCAACGGATGACCGCTTCAATAGGCCAACCCACAACCCATCCAGTGAGTTATTGGCTAGCACTTTCTGCACGGCAAACGGGGATCTTAGAATCCACCACTCGTTTTCCTTCAAGCTGACCAGTTAATGGAGACACTAATGCAAGCAACAAAGGAACTTTAGGATCGGGCCACTCATAGCTCCAATTTCCGTAAAGTTCTGCGGAGAGGCGCACCGGTGCAGACTCCTGTGTATCGAAGCCCAACCCGCGAGGGACTCCTTTGTAGCTCTAGTTTCGCAGAGTATATATTCTCGACGTCGTCTAAGTGAGCCCATTTTCAAGCTTTCGTAGTTAAGTCACCACTAAATCTCCAGCCAAATTCAAAGTTGCCACATGCTTTCCTCCTCCAGACGCCGGAGGAATATGGACGACTTCGAAGCCGCCGCCCTCCCAGTCTCTTCATGCCCCGTGTTAAATGAAGAGGATTTCAATATTTACCAACAAGGAGCACTCAGATTTCTTAACGGCCCTGGTTGCACCGACATGCTGTCTCAAGCAAATGGCTTTGCCTTGTCTAATCAGAACGTAGAAAACGAGGTTGACAATGCAGGCAACGCCTGCATGACGACAGCTTCTCCAGCAGGGCTGACCAATATCATATCGAGAAGCTCTGGTCACCCGGTTGGGAGCATTGGTACAAGCATGGAACTTGATGTCAGCAGATTCTTAGGTGTGCAATCGCCTTATCCCGATGTCTTTCCGCTTCGTCGGCATAGAGCAATATAAATGTGCTTTTAAGGAAGAAGCAACTAACAATTCTCTATTTTAGACTCCAAAGAAATATCGGAACAGCTCTGGCGATCAAGAAACGTACTCGGGATAACAAACTCAGCGAACCCCCCTTGGCTTCCACAGGGCCATGCACTCCAGCCTCAGCCAGGAGTCGTCATCAACCCCCAAGATAACACACAAAACCTGCTTTGTGACGTGTTAGATACTTCCCAGCAGACCTCAGGACTCTACGGTTCCTTGGTAGATCGATTTAATATGGACCTCGGTGTTAGCGGTACTTGGAATGGGTCTGATTTTCCAGCGAGAGGGCATGCTATGTTCCCGATTGAGACTGTTACTCGCAGTTCTTCTAAGCGTCGAAAGGGGAAATCGACTAGGCCAGCGCACGAAACACAACCGAAACACAAGATTGACTGGAAAGGCTTGCGAAATCTTCTCTTCCACCTCTATGTTGAGAAGAAACATACCAACAGCGAGGTAGCATTTATCCTATCCGTAATACATGATGTTCATATCTCGTAAGTTTGTTTATCCTATGTCACTCCCCAGTTTCTATCTCGGCCGTATCAACATTTAACTGAGTGTCCAACTCACTGTTACAAATAGGGAAAGCACGTTGAAGAAAAAGTTCACTAGTAAGGAATGGAGGAAGGTATTCCAAAAGAACCTAGTGGACGGATCTCTGCCGCAAGAACGGAACGAACCAGTCCCCGATTTTGAGAATCGTCTCCGACCAGCGTCATCGGCGCCGAAAATCGAAGCAACTCTACGTCTATTCAAGTGGGATGCTGAGGGTCTCAACAGAACTCCATCCCTCTCTGCAGGGCCATATGTCTGCCAATACAAAATATTCCACGCCATCGACGGTTTCGTCAAGGGCCTTTTTGGCTCCGGGCATAAAAGCTGGACCGCTAATGTCACTAGTTTTATTCCACCCCCCGGTGAAACAGACAGCTCAAGAGCTTGGCAGCTTATTTTCGACACAGTCTCTGGTGTAGCCATTGTCAGTGATGGGATTATTGGGCCCAAGGCCTTCTACTTGCTTGAGCTAGCCTTGGTACGGCTGAAAACCGCTGCACGCAAACGCGACCCGAATTTTCTGTTGTATTTCTGGAGTATCTGTTTTACTTTGTCCGGAATTCGCTATCACAGTAGCAGGTATTTTTGCGAATTCATTTTCTTGCGTGTATTTTTGCTCCGCCTTAGGGATGAGTTCTTGCGATTTACCAGGAGACCGAAGGATCCATTAGTTGTGTTAGTTGACTCGTCGATTGGAATCCTGGACTCCACACCAGGCCATCTTCGACTTACATTGGGCTTAGGCTGCTGGAAGACTGTAGACACATTTGCTAGTATGATCGGACACGACCATGCCATCGTGCTCAATATGGGAATGCACCACACCAAGTCATGGAAGCGGAGATTTAAGTGCCACCTTCCGGAGATAGAGTCAAGATACGAGACACTTCTTAAGTCTCAGGCGGCTTATACAGTCTCTGAGCTTGAAACCAGAATATCTCTCATGTACGATTATGTTTATGCCTTGTCGAAGAGAAAGAACGAAACCATACCCGTCTGGATCTGGGCAACCGAGCTACGGAGTCTGACAATAGATGCGTGCCGTTTGGCGGCGGAAGCAGGGGATCTGAAGTTCGATCTAACTACCCGAGCATTTGCTTTCGCTTCAGAGACTCTCTCATTTTATTTTATTGAAACTTGGAAAGATGACGACAAGAACCTGCACGAAGAGAATCATGTTGACAGCTTTCGTTACATGGATGAAGCAATTAACATACTGCAACGCGGTGACCTGGAGTGCCAGCTCAGAGCCATCAGTTGCTCAAAACAACTAACTGTGTGGTTGAAGATATATTGCCAGGGTAACAAGAGAGTTGGGACGAAGCTAAATCAAGGAAAACTTAGAATTCACCGGGACAAGGGCCGTGAAGTCAACCTAGAGAAGGATCGACGCAAGGAGCTTATGACTCGGATTCCCGATTTTCCAATTGAACAGACTACAGGTTATCACAGTCGAGCAGATGGCCAGAAAGGGGTCGGTAAGAATGCACGATTACGACTCAAACTGGCAGAGAAACGAGACCGTGTACTAGCTCATCTGCCAACGGCTGGACAGTTCAAGAATGAGCAAGAGCTAGAGCAACGTGTCTCTAAAGCTATGGATGATAAACGTGTCGCAAAAGAAAAAAAGGGCAGACACCAAAGAATTGGCTATGAAGGTTAACGGGTGTGTTTCATTTCGTGTTAATGTTATGGCTGTTTTCTGCTTCTCCGGTAGTGTTTGACAATGGTTATCGTCAGAATCCATATTAACATCTTGCCATCCGCTAATAATCCGGCTACTGCTTCATGACCATTTTCTGTTGTCCAAGATAGAAGTGTTTGACCTTAATTATCCTTGGAGTTGACGCCGCCATAGCGTTTGCATCAACTTGCTTGCCGACCCTGTTCAATAAGGTCATCTATTTCTGGGATGTCTTTCTTCAATGCATCAACAATTTCCTCCCAGATCTTCTGTCGTAATTTTTCTCCATCTTCCCCTACCAAGAGTGGCGATAACCTACAAGATCTCTGGTTATTCCAAAGCCAGAATGGTAAGATCAACGAAGCTGAGACTTACGGTTTCAGAATGTCATTCTGCCAAAAACCCCCATGCGCTTCCTTACTTAATGTGGTTCCACTGACCAAAGTCCTTGCTCCTTCTTCTGTATGTCTTAAGAAAAAGGTATTCAGTAACGCCCTTATAACATTATTCAGATATCCAGTATATCCACGACTCAGGTCTGATTGGCAATATCCAGGACATACAGACGTGACAATAAAATCGATCTCCCGAGACGGATCTGAGGATGCTGCTAGGGTAGCGATCGTTTGCATAGCATACATCAGGAACAACTTGGATGTACTATACTGTACACTTGCACCGTATGTCTCTTTTTTGTTGAAGAGCTGAAGAATGTTATCTGCTTTGCGTTGCTCTTCATTGAGCGAGGCTCTTTCGTAATTGCCAGATGATACAAACTCCAGCGTTGGGACACTGACTGACGTTCTGGAAGATCTCAATTTTGGTATTAAGAGCAAGCCAAGCAGAACGGTTGACAATAGATTGACCTGTAAGGTCTCTTCCCAGCCATATTTAGATATTCTGTAGTCCACCATATAAACACCAGCATTTAGCACTACCACATCGAGATGGTCTAATGTTGAAGCCCGACTCGCGAATTCTCGGATACTCTCATACGAATCCATGTCCAGCTGCCATACTTCAATCCGATCTTCCCGACCTGTTCTTTCAGCAATCTTGGATTTAGCTGCTTCTCCCTTCTCGATATCCCGAACCGCTAAGATAATTCGAGATGCATCAAGAGCTGCGAACTTGATAGCAGCCTCGAAACCCAGACCGGTATTTGAGCCCGTCACAATCACATTTTTACCACAAAAAGATAATTTTGGATCGTTCAGCGGTACCTGTCGCAAAAATCCAAATATTCCACTCTTAACAGGCGTTTGAACAACAGCGTTCTGTTTGTCAGACATCATGCGAACATTCGTGCAACTATAGCCGATGTTTAAGTTCCTCGGAACAATGCTAGATTTGTAGCTAAGAGCTAGTCTGGGGTCAAAGCGACTTAAGCGCTTCAATAATAGCATACAGCACTATATATAGTCAGGATTGAAGGTGTATATCGCAGGGTAAGCCTATACTGGAGAAAGAATAGAACTGGCGGCACGTTGGCGAGTATAAAAGGTTTCACGTAAACGACACCCCGCGTCGGATTGGTTTCGGTCCCGAGACCTTGGGATTCCAGAATCATCCAGGCCATCTTATGTACACACTTGCATCATACTATTCGCTATTTCTGTACACCTTGGACTCAGAAGCTCTCTGTTGCCTCACATTCGACATCGACCATCACTTATCATACGACCAACCAATCCAACGCTTACGGTGCATCCTATTTACAGAACGAAGCTCATTGCTCTTCACTTCTGGTACATTTCATTCTTCCAGACCCTTCATAATCTTATCAAAAATGGAGACTCCTTCCCTTCCAAGGGCGGTTCCGACCCCTACGTAGTCTGCGCCAACACTTACCATCCTCCTATGGCCACTGCTGTCGCTCACGCCTCCAATTCCAATAATTACAATCCTCCGTATAGCTGGAGATTCAGATATATCCAGCAATCTTCGCAATGTCTTCACGTTGCCCAGTGCCAAAGGGTGCAGTGCGTCCCCGGCCATTCCACCAGTCCCGATACTATTTCCAGACGCAAGCGCAGGCTTGAGTTGCTCATCCAAAACCAAGCAAGAACCCAGCGTGTTGGTAGCCGTAATGAAGGAAATTGGACAATCGCGTACCTCGCCGGACTTTTCCAGCGCTTGTATGAGCGATGCAAATTGGCCATGGTATGTGTAAGGCGGAGTTTTGATCCCTACGGGAATCTTCTGGCTCTTATCTCCTAGCTCAGCTATCTTACTAGATACAGCGTCGAGGTATTCCTTGAGTATTGTAAAATCGTAAGCTGGCGGAGGTTTGTCGGGAATATTTGGGCACGAAAGATTAATTTCCATCATTAGCACAGTATCTTCACCTCTACCCTCAGACTTCATGGAGTTATACATGGCTGAGATTTTCTCGTAACATGTAGCTACTTCATTCGCTGTGCCAGTAACTGACACAATAAACGGCTTACATGTTTCTCTCTGCTGCATGACCTGTGTGAAACTCTCTGATTCTCGTAGTTTGGAAAGCAGCTGGAGGTAGCTGTCAAGGGAGATAGGCGAATATCCAAGTGTATTCAGGCTGCTTGTCTCACCTGGTCTTACTTCGTTTGGGCGACCCAGCGCCGTGATGGTAGTTGTTGACTGCCCTGCAGAGGGTGCAAAGAAAGTGTACTGATGAATAGCTGGCTCATGGGGAAATGCAGCGAGAAGAGATGTACGTATGGTGACTGCTCCTGTATTTGGGCACTCAAAGAGCGCAAGAAGATCCTCGTATGTCGTTGCCCAAGGATTTGCGGAATTCAAGAGGGGTGGTATAATGTTGAAATCGTAGCGTCCAGTAGTGGGGTTAAGACGATAGGACGATGGTCTCCCGCTGTTGGTAATTAATTCTTCACCCATTTCTCAATCTGTGAAGGATCTTTCTAGGAGTAGAAATGCGTAGTGAACAGGCTGCGAATGTGCTGCTGCCGGCGTAGGAAAGATATCAGGCGATAAAGGTGGGGCAGCGGAAGGCATGCCGATAAGAATGGAATGCAATTTGAACACCTAATACCACCTGTGTCCTTTATCTAGTGGCTTGATCACCAGGCTTGTTTCTGTGGCGTCGATCTATCAGGACGGACCGTGGGGTGGGGTACGGATTTCAACTACTTATAAGCTTAAGGATTTGAACTACGTGTAAGCTTAACTTATGGTCTAGCTTCTATTCCAGCAATGGAGAGGAATGTGCCAAATAGTCGTTATTTGTATAATAACGCAATACTATCTAATATAACCTTTTCTTTTACCAGCTTTCTACTGGCGAAGGCTCTTGCCCTTCCACTGGATATACACTGTGGGCAACACTGCGAAAACGAACAAAATTCCAGCCATCACTCCTGCACTACCATTTAAACCAGTATTAGCTACCATGTCCGGAAACCAGAACGGCCCAATAAACCCCCAAGTTTGGCGAATCAAAGTGACGAAAACTCCAACACTGCCGGCATGCTCAGGATGGCTGTCAACGGCGTAGGTAACCAATACAGTCGTAATAAGTTGGTTTCCAAAGCCTGCGATTGCAATACCGACGATTGGTGTTACATTATACGTGTGGATCTTTTCGAGTTGGACACAATACACAACCAGACCACAAATCGCAGTTGCAAAACCAGGATAACTCATCCAGATCCGGTATTCTGGTGCCACCTGCTTCGCGCCTCCGACCTTGGCGGCTCGGCGGGCCATCCACCAATCACTACCTAGTCCTGCCAGTTGTTCACCGAGGACTGAGCCGATAATCAAGCCGATGAACTGGAGACCGATTTGCTGCGAGTTAAAACCAAACTTCGGTGTTAAAATGGACGGAATTTCAACAACCAGGAAGACGGAGCAAAAGCCAAAGACGAGACTGTATGCAACAGCCGGAATCAAGATGGTGGGATATGCAAACAACACGAGCGGCGAGAAGAAGGATTTCAAGGTGAGAGGCTCGGGACCTATCTTGCCAAAGTTGAGATATTTCCGTCGGAAAAGAGACTTTTCAGCGTCTGAAGCCTTCACATTGTTGCGCACGTAAAGAGTCTCAGGCGAGAAAAAGAAGTAGAGTATGAACTGCACTCCGTTGGTAATGGCAAAGATCCAGTAGATCCATTCCCAGCTACCGGTGTGATAGGCGACAAATCCCATCAAGAAAGGACCAACTGGAGGACTTCACAATTGTCAGTAATGAGCGATATCTGAGCAGACTAGAAATAGCCATGCTTACCCGAGTGTCACCATCAGGGTCCAAACGCCCATCTTCTGTCCTCGCTCCTTGGCAAAGAATGTTTCTGCCACCACTGCACTGCTCAGAGCAATAGCAGGAGCAATAAAGAATGACTCCAAGATTCGAGTGACAATTTGTGTGGCGTAGGTATTACTTTTGGCGCATCCAATGTTGCACACCAATGAGAGGAGGGTGGAGATCAGCCAAATTGGGCGACGTCCGAACCGGTTCGAAATCGGTTTCCAGAAGAATGGAGCAGCTCCAAGGACGAGAATCTGAATGCTGGTGAGATATGAGATACTTGTTATCGAGACACCCATTTGGACAGCCATCATTTCGTAAGCGGGAACAATTCCGGCAGCAATAAATGTAGTGATCATTGCATGGAATGAAATGAGCACGAGGTTAACATTTTTCTGCAGATAATCAGCGATGCGTCCAGGAGATGTGGAAGAGCTGTATAACATACCTTCCAAGCTGGCCAATTCAGCGGGTCAGCTGGATCCATACTTGGGAGAGGAACGAGATCAACAGTTCCATGTCGAGCAAGTAGATAGTCTCTGTGCGGAGGACTGAGCTCTTCGGGATTGCCGTCTTCAAGATGTGTACCAGCACCATAGGGGTTTTCTTTCTCCGTCACACCCTCGCGAGCCATTGAGGGCGTTATTTGATCCTTGACAGCGTCTCCTGCAGTTATGGAAGAGGCACCACTCTGGGCCTCTGAATGAGGAACGGTTGTAGAGTCGACTGCCATTGTCACTGTATCCGGCTCTGCAGGAAGATGTGAGTGTCGATAACCCCCGGAAAACAAAAAGGAAAATCAAACACTGCGGAGGGGTGTGGAGTAGAAATAGAAATCCGGGATCTGGAGATGTCCGGAGAACACCTGGAGATATGCGGAGGCGAAGTTGCGAGGGAAATGACAGCGAGTGGATAATACAGGATGTGGTGGATAGAAAATACAATACTACCCACCGATCTCCACCGTGGTCCACTCAACGAGTCAGGCGGGAAGTGATTGTCTTTGCCACGATTTGGCCGAACATATGCTGGCAGCATTTCGAAGCATGGAGCTATCAAGCTGCAACCTGGTCCGAGCTTTCCGAAACCCTGATTGGCCTATCTTGGAGCTATTCTCCCAAAGGCCACTACCTTATCAAGGTCTGGCACGACGGAGATCTCGGAACACTCGCAGCCCGAACTTCGCTTCGGAACTGGATGATTACTCTGTACGTTCTATATCCTTACTCACAATGTCATCTTCCTCGGTGACATCCGTCCAGCTTTGACCAAGTAATATGACGAGTTTTACATGCATGCTAAGCAACGGGTGGCAACTGAGGCTGAGAAATAGGGCGCTCCAAGGAGGACGCCATGTAGCTTGGACGTAACCAATTAGGCGCGAGGAAAAACTTTTTTTCTACGTCCCCTTCATAAATGCACCGTCCATTACACAGGCTAGTAAACTGTTGAGTTTGAGCATCGAAGTACCATTGAATTCCCATATGTAGTGCAATAGTCGCACCAATTATGTGCGCTGGACGTTGATATGGACCCGCCATTCTCGAGCCTGGATCAATTGGAAGCTCAAGCCCCAGATCCACTGTGGTGGGCACGGTAAGTGAACTCGGTACCTGAGTTCACTACCTCAGTTGCGCGCAAATCACGTCTTTTTGCGCCCCTTCTTTACCTTCACCATGGTCAGGGAGCGTTACAGACGTTTCATCGACGGCGCGAAACTCTAGTGCGGCGTAATCACGAAGGCTTCAGGGCCTTCCCACGTGCGATGAGCATATTATACCCTAGTTAAGCCTCCCGATCAAAATTCCCGGTCCGTAAGCGCTACATGTTCGAGCCTTCGTGCGAGGATTTTCACTCATATCGCTTCCGAAATTCGGATCATGGCTCTATTGGCTTAACGGATGGCTGACTCATCCACCGAGCTCTCCCAGCACAACGGATCGCTCCCCTTCCGAATTATCGGAGTCGTCATAGACGTCGAATATCATTGCCATATATCGTGCCAGCGCATCTATTGACAAACAGACTAGATAATAGAGCTGCCGTATTATTCCTATAATATATACCAAGTGTTTCAAAACTCTCAAACGTCAAATGTGGTTAGTTGATGGATGCTTTTAGAGTCTGGTCTTCCGAAGAAAATTCGTAGGAATTATCATGCTTCAAATGCGATATCACTTCATGACCAATCATTGACACTGAACTGCTCTTATCTTCACCTTTTCAAGGGATATAGAAGATTCCTGGTTCTTTCCGAGACCGTTCCGAATGCAATAGTAAGCGGAGACGACATTTCACATGTACTCTCGTAATCCTCTCTGGCAATGATAACAGTACAATTGGTCTATTTAAAAGTAATACTTGTGGCTTTTAGAGAGTGCGCGTTACTTATTTAGTAAATGATTGGTAATATATTATCGGTCCGAGCACAGAGTTACGGTACCTCTTCCGAAATATTGAGATCCATATCCAACACAGGCTTGATACGAGTTTCGATGGCGTTCAGATATGCTATATCCTGGCTCTCAACAGCTGAAAGAGGTATAATGTCAAGTAAGTTAGGCTTGAAAATTTTCTCTTCTTGTGCACGCTTGAATATCTTCCATCATCCAATGATTCCACGAGAACAAAAATCAAGAAGACATATGGACCGGAACCACCGGATCTTCAGCATACAGCTTAAATGCGTTGACGTATTCGAAGAAAGATGCCTTAAAACTTCTCTCATAAGTCGTCAGGTTAACATATTGCATTCCGAATTTAACTTGGTAGCCTGCTAGCACGTTAGTATGCAACAGTTCCAGCTGCTTGATGGATCAATAGCAACAAGCACAGAAAGCTTGGAACTATGATGCATTAGCTAAAGGAAGGTGAGAACAAGCATACCATCAGACCATTCCAAGTTATCCATGATGCTCCATGCCAAACATCCTACCACATTTACTCCCTCACTTATCGCAATCAATATTGCCTCCATATAGTTCCGATAATAAGTCGTACGACCAATGTCCATTAGGATGTCCGCTTTCAGGGTTTTCAATGCCTCAAACGGTTCGCTCCATCCGAATTCAGTCACTGCAACCCCTCCACGTGGCTTCCACGTATCCTGGATATAATGTAGGAAGGCTGGTACCCAATCCGTAGCCATTTGTAACCAGGGCGACAGTGGGTCTGCTGCAGCTCCGAGTTTCCAACCTGCAGGGTTGATGGCGGTGGAGTTGAAGCAGCCCGGGTAGAGCGGGTTTGAAGAATTTGACATACAAGCCTGCACGCCTCCATCTGGAGCATAATAAAAGGAAGAAGTATATGCGTCGTGTGCAAACAGATCGGCTGTATCATTTATGAGCGCCTTTTGCTCCTTCGTGAAGCTCAAGCCTAGAGTGGCGACATATTCCTTCAGTGTTGAAGGATAGTCTCCGTTGATATAGATCGGATTCGCGAACCAACCTTCGTTGAAGTCCCAAGCTCGTTGCACTGCAAGGGCATCGTCAGATGCGTTGGTGAGGGGAATCTTCAGACCGCCATTGTTTTTGAAGGAAATAGTTCCATTAAGGCCCAAGGATTTACCTAAGTGGTAAGCCTTCGCATGGGCAAGGAGGACGTGGTGGCCGCAGAAGAACTGTTGCTGAGGCCCAGGGATAGTGACGTTTTTGAAATAGTTCGCAGGGTACTACTTCCGGTTAGTTTTCACATCCTCCAATCCTTATACTCATTGTCATAAAGTTAACAAATTTAGGGCTGCACTGCGACGTACCGGATACTCTTGACAGAAGACAATGGGTTCATTGACAGTGAACCAGTGGGAGACGCGATTTCCATACCGAGTGAAGACAATCCGAGCATATTCCGCGAAGTCGTCAACTATTTCCTCAGATAACCATCCGCCATAAAGATTCTGCAGATACAGAGGCAAGTCCCAGTGGAAGAGTGTAACCATTGGTTTGACGCCGTATTGGAGACACGTGTCGATAAGGTCATCGTAATGCTTCAGTGCCAACTCGTTGACCGGACCTCTCCCAAATGGAAGAATCCTTGACCAAGAAATGGAAAAAGAATAATATGGGACTCCGAGGGCCGCAATACGAACGATATCTTCAGTCCTGTTATCAGCCAACGGCTTATTGAAACATTGTCTTTGATAAACAAACCACAAACCTTGTTTGTAAAGATAGTACTGATTATCACCAACATCTCCAGTTTCATTACCCACAGTTATTTCAGTCGCTCTATGCGTGAAGACGTCCCAGACTGTTGGGCCACGCCCTTCATCGGCGGCAGCTCCTTCAATCTGATAGGCAGCAGATGCGACTCCCCACCAGAATCCGCTTGGGAATTTCCAGCTTTCATTTTTTGAAAACATAGGGTTTTGTGCACCGGGTGGGAACGGAGGATAGTATAGGGGTGGTGGAGGTACGAGTTCACTGGTGGGAACCGGAGTTGGAGAGACAGTAGTAGTAACATGAGCTTTCTGGACTGGACCAACGAAGAGATTCCAGAACTCTACAGGTATTGTTAGCTGTAATCAAACCCCCATACCCATTGCGTTCTTCCAGCAAGAGCTTAGCAGTAACTGTACAGTTGCCTGGAAATGTCCTTGAAATAGGAAAGCTTTGGAAAATGCTTACGGTCTACAGTAAACTCGAGGCTTGTAGCAAATGCTGATGGATTAGCGACTGCAGTGCCATTATTAGTAGTTACTGTAGCATTGTCGCCTTGAACAACTGTGCCTGTCGAATTGATGATTTTCTGCGCATCCACAAGGCGATGATAGACACTTGCATAAAATAATAACAATAAAGGGTTCCTCATGTTCAAATGCATTTACCAGTATAGAGATGGCGAGCAAGAAAGTATTGTGTACGCGTATGCTTGACTATCCAATTCAATTCCTAACTATCTCGCTTTCCTTCTTAAATATCGAGAACTTGACGATTGCTCTCAATAAATAGGGAAAGTTTGCACTTCAGGTACAACCCTGCAACTTGTTCCTTTCCCCTCACTTGCTCATAGCTATACAGCGGGGGTTGTGCGTCATTCCCAAGCTGGCCCTGATCAACGTCGGCGCATCCGGCTCTCCGCGCCCTGCTTGTTGAATTCACATCCCTGAAATCTGCGCATTGTGATTCGTGATACCCCATTTCTGCCGCAGGTAATCGGACCTTATATTCTCGGCGGAAATTTGAATGGTCATAGTGCGCAAGACTAGGGCTGGTGATGACCGCACGCCGTAGTTCGCGATGCTCGTTGCTGGCGTTTTGTGGCCATCCACTACAGATACTGCGGGGAATTGATTCTTGTTTTTTGATAGCGGAGACGAACGGCGGAAACTAAAATGCTTGGCGCCTAGTATTTTGCATCGGCATGTCTTTGGATCTTTATTACTATCTTTCCGACAAATAGGACGATTCTTATTTAAATACAATTTCAAGCTTCTTTTTATTTAAGTCATTAAGAGTTGAGGGTGAGATCTAAATACGCTCCGCGGCTCTTTTCTAGTGCTTCCCTAACAACATCCTGACGCGGCCACGCATTAACAATGTACAATCCGAACTGATTAACACGCAGCTTCACACTCTGGTGATCTCTCGACTTATCAATTTTTCGCTATCTCTCTCTATGGTCTATGGCTCAATTATTAATTCATTGAATCTGATAAGGTCTACGGTATGGAGGTACAAGTTGCCAAACTTGGCACGTGTTTACTGTAGTATTTCGCTTAGGCAGAAGGCGCAATACGATAGCTTTAATACTTTAAGACACAGCCTCATATACATTTTGAAAATAGATAACTATCAGCACACGCAGCTAGTGCGTTTGCGTCCATATCAGGTAAAGTGATACTGCATAGTATCCACTTCATGTTAGATTTATGCGTTCCTTGTTCCTCCATCACCACCCTTCATGAGTACCCACTAGTTGTCTTTTGCAGTATAACCAAAAACCCAAAGTCATAGCTAGTGCCCGATTTATACCATGCGTCTGCTTAATACAGATACACTCCAGATTAAACAGTTTGGAGATTACGAGATTCCCCCTTACGCCATTCTTTCTCATACCTGGGGAGATACGGAACTTACCTTCCAAGACATAGTAGGAGTTGACCCGACAGGAAAGGAGGGATATGGAAAAGTCAGGAACAGTTGTTCCGTAGCCGCAGCCGCCGGATTCGAATATATTTGGATAGACACTTGTTGTATTGATAAGGCAACTAACGGAGAGCTCTCTGAAGCAATCAACTCCATGTATCGTTGGTACCAACAGGCCGAAGTGTGTTACGCCTATTTGGCTGACGTGCCGTCTGGTAATATTACCTTCGATTCCGCATTCTCGAAAAGTAAATGGTTTACTAGAGGATGGACGCTTCAAGAGCTTCTTGCTCCATCGGAAGTAATATTCGTTGACAAAGAATGGCAGAAGATCGGGACAAAATCAAGCTTGAAAGATGAGCTTTCTAGAGTTACCCGTATACCTGTCAATGCTCTTTTAGGAGACGATAACCTTGGAAGTTTCAGTATCGCGCAAAGAATGTCGTGGGCTGCAAAGAGGGTCGCAAGGAAGATTGAAGATCGTGCTTATAGCTTAATGGGCATATTTGGCATCAACATGCCATTGATCTATGGTGAGGGAACGAAGGCGTTTATTAGACTTCAGGAGGAGATCATAAAGATCTCAGATGATCACAGCATCTTCGCATGGAAATCTAACGAGGATCACGGCGGACTTCTAGCACCCTCCCCCGACGCATTCGAAGAATCAGGGAATATCGTCCCATTTAATCCTTTTGTTCCATCTGACAGCCGCTTGGTTGTAGGAAACAAAGGAGTCAATCTGACACTCCGTTTTATAGGTATAGGTGATGGGGGACTGGGACTCGCTATCCTTCGATGTGCAGAAAATAGGCGGAAGGATCGATTGATTGCAATCTATCTCAGAGATGTGTTCCTGACAATGGAGACTTTTGAGAGGATTCAGAGTGGAAGATTCGAAATACTCGATCTGAGAGACTTTACCCCATCGCAATATCCTATGAGAAGGATATATGTTCCACAATGGCGTCTAGCGCCGATGAGAAAAGCGAAAGGCGTCGGGATAGCCCGACAGCCAATTCATCTTCGCTCGAAAGGGAAACCGTTTCATATGATGCTACGCAATTTGATAGATATCAGGGAACAGGCCTCGCTATTTCACACAGCAAAGGAAGAGCAAGCAGGGGCAGAGCAGGAAGATATGGAAAAGCTGCTGCTTTCCCGGAGTGATATTGGAACGAATTTGAAAGACGAACATGGACGGACGCCGCTATCACATGCGGCAGGGGGTGGCCACGAGGCGGCGGTCAAGCTGCTGCTCTCCCGAAGTTACATCCAGGTCGACTCTAAGGATGGGGAAGGACGAACACCGCTATCACATGCGGCAGGGAGTGGCCACGAAGCGGTGGTGCGGCTGCTCCTCTCCCGAAGCAACGCCCAAGCCGACTCTAAGGATCGCAAAGGACGGACACCACTCTCGCATGCGGCAGAGGCTGGTCACGAAGCGGTGGTGTGGTTGCTGCTGACCCGAAGTGACGTCCAGGCTGGCTCCCAGGATAACGAAGGATGGACGCCGCTCTCCCATGCGGCGAGAGGAGGACATGAGGCAATGATAAAGCTCCTGCTGGCACGAAGCGATATTGCGCCTTATTTGATCGATGGTGGCGGACGGACGCCGCTATCGCATGCCTCAGAACGAGGGCACGAGACGTTGGTGAGGTTGTTACTTGCCCAAAATGATATCCAGGCTGGCTCTAAGGATATATGGAATCGGACGCCGCTATACTGGGCTGCAGAAAATGGGCATGAAGCAGTCGTAAAACTGTTGCTTGAAACAGGTGCAGAACTCGAGGCCAAAGATAAAAATGAACGGACATCGTTGTTGAAAGCTGCAGAGAATGGACATGAAGCAGTCGTGAAATTACTCCTCGAAAAAGATGCACAGATTGAGGCTAAGGATGTATGGGGTCAGACACCGCTAACGTATGCTGCGAACAGTGGATATGAAGCAGTCGTAAAATTACTGCTAAAAGCAGGTGCAAGGAGTAATACTAGAGATGAATATAACCTAACACCATTATCAGGTGCTGCAGAGAAAGGACATGAAGCAGTGGTGAAACTACTGCTCGAAACAGGTGCAGAGATTGAGGTTAAGGATGTATGGGGTCGGACACCGCTATCATGGGCCGTAGGAAATGGGCACGAGGGTGTCGTGAAGCTGCTGCGGGAGAGAAGCGCTAGGAATTCCTATGATCCAAATTTATAAAATTGTCAGGGTATTGTGCACACAGAGTGGAGGAAGGCTAATAGGTAGGAAGACTAGTGTCAGCGACAAAAGAGGAACCTCTAATGCCTGACTGCCTATATCCCTATATATGTGATTCTCCGACAACTAGCGGTTTTAGGGAGGCAAGGTAGCTGTAGAGACACAGTCAGGCAGCAAGTTGTATTCCGAGAAGCTAGGATAGGGACAAATTGATCTCTGAACCTCTTGAATACCCAGAGGGAAACCCCCTTATTATACTTGTAAATACCCATGGACTTACAGCTAGGTGGAAGCTACAGAGCACATGACAATATTCCAGACACGTGACATAGGACCCTGACAAAAATGTCATGTAGTTTATTTTCATTTAATTTTTAATAACTTTTGAGCATCCTATGGGAGCTGGTTTTTATATAATGTAGTATATTGCTACCAGATGTATCCAACATATTCTCAAATTTCTATCAAGATTACTGTATCACAACACGACTAAATTGATTATTACTGCAATATGAGATTATGTAGCAACATAAATCCTTGTAATCACTTCTTGTGATTCTCCTTATCTTCATCTTGATAAACTAACCATTTCGGTTTCTTTGTGGTTTAGGTGTTGAAATTTGTATCATATTCTTTCTTGGTCGATCTGTCCTCCGATTGGCTCAAGGTTAGAATATGGGCCTCATGATAGAGCAGGCGAAGAAGATAAAGTGGTTCTTGATGCCACTGGCATAAGGGTCAACAATTTGTCCAAGAGGAGGATATACTCTTGTTGCAACACGAATACTTTTAGAGAAATGGCTGAGAAGCAACTGCACACCGACTCTATCTCCATATACAAACAAGTGGAAATTTTGACGCCTGTAAACAGGTGGGTTCATCTTGGCAGACTGGGTTTCTCGGCACAGAGAGAAAGACGTTATGATGTATAACAGTAAATTAATGTTTTTCTTCAAGTAAAACTGACAACCTCCATTGTCCAGGGACGTCTGGATGTCAGACCAAGAGAGAATACGGTTCGAACGCAGTAATTTTGGAGAGCGAATAATAACGCAGTAAGCATCATTCGCCAATTTACGTCAAACATTTTAAAGGATTAGCTTGCAGAAATGTGAGAGACATCTATGTATGGCAATGTTTTGAAACACTTAAAGTCAAAGTACCCATTAGTATTATTTTTGGCACGTTGGTACTTAACAATCTGGTGACGTACGTGATAGCCTACAAATATTTCAATGCGCAAGTTGTGTTGAATTGATACAGTGTGAATTCTTTTCAGATAAATATTTTGATTTGTGTATGCTTTAAATGGTTTAAATTCAATGCTAAATATAAAATGCAGAGAAAACCACACAAATCATTACCCATTCTCTCACATAATAAGATCTAAGGAGTGTAACCGTGTTCAACAAAATGACTATAACCGGAACACCGAAACTCTAACCTCGTACCCCGTGTATCCTACACACAGTTAGCCTGACTCCCTTGAAGATATGCAAGAGTTTATAGAGCTTATACTTGCCTAGTTGACACAGTAAGGAATTCCATTGATGTAGTCACAGTGAGTGTTGGCTGGGCATTCACCAATCTTACGGAGCTCAAGGCCGTTAGCAGTGTAACCACACTGGACCTGTAATTTTGTCAGCCGTTGGATATATTAATAAGTGTGGCTGTCATACAATGCCGTTGAAGTNTCTTGGCACAAGAGTACTGTCCAAAGGTGCAGGTGTTCCTTTCCTCGACAGCTGGAGCGGCACTAGCTGTAGCAAGGAAAGCCGCGAAGAGAACGGTGAGAGTGGTGAACTGCATTTTGATTGGTAGTTGGTGGATTCGTTGAAGAGGTCTAAAACGATCGAGACACAAGTGAATGTATTATGATTTGTATTCTGAATGATCTAATCTTGCTGAAGAATGAGCTCATTCAAGCAGGAAGAGTCCTGGCATTTATAGACATTTCGTGGTAGGGTGACTAAATTTAGACTGGCTTAAGTATGGGTGAGGCTGTCAAACACGAGCTCTTGGTTAAACATGCAGAAATCTATTGAAAGCATATACGAAGCTGGGCCTCATGATTCTCACGAAGGCCAAGGCAACTCCCAAGCACCTGGTGGCGTGGAGAGGCTTCATTGGCTTCAGCTGATTGACTCGTCCAATCGAACCGCGGTGAAGCTGCAGCGTTCTCTAGTGGCAGCCCCCTATGTAATTTCTATAATAATACGAAGTTGATCCGCATAATCCTCCGAACGCCAAGGGATTTCTCCTCTCGAGGCAGTAAACCTTATGTAAAAGTCACGTGACTATATAGTCTTCACCCTTCGTAATGTTGGTAGCCTATGCCTGAAAATGTGATTTAATGTCTAGTTATTTTTAGATATCAAAACACCGTAGCTATCAAGTAATTCGAGCCGTGTAACCTTCGCCCGGCTGAGGACAGAGCGTAGTTGTTTGTCTAGTCAGTGCTGATATTCGGTGCTTTTGCCATCACAGCCCCGCGTTTTCAGCCCCCGCGTTTCAGCCGCGTGCAGCACCGACTACGCCCGTTGAATAACATCGTGCGGCTGCAGCCTTCGTGGGCTGTGTCAAGCATCCCAAGAAAGACATAAAAAGATGACACTTCGTTGTACATTCATCAAGCTAATGCAAGCTCACCGGATGACACGTTACGTACCAAGTGTCAGGCAGAATAATACTATCGACTTCGTATCAGCGGTTTCGCCGGTAAGCTAGTGAGCACTGGCCCATCTTTAATTCAAAGGCCAATGAAGTGCAGATACCGGACAGGTAATTGGCCTGGCACTCGTATAACTCCAAGTCATACCACCCCCGGTTTACGTTTAGAATTAACATGGAGTGGTAAAGTGCCGGTCGAGACGAAGCTCGCTCCCCCGGATGGGTGCCGACTGCCAACAGGACTGTCTCTCCACGCGCCTCACTCTTTAGAAGTCCGTTTGCTCTGTGCCATTCTATGTCATATGTTATCCCGTCAAATCTAGGATCTATGGTTTTCACAGATACAGGTCCGGTAAACGCATCACCCAAGTACAAATAACCACACGACGGAGTGGCGTCCTGATCACAAGCCCCAGGCTACAGCCTCTAGTCCCTCTCCCATGTTCTCCGTTCTCGGGCAATAAATACTGATATATGCCCTCCCAAATATGGATACCAAATTTCAAAATGATTTCAGCCCCAATGTTTAATACCTTTTTCGCCGGAACGCCAAATCCCCGCTATGCACCCCAAGTAGAAGTATTAAGCCAATCATGAACAATCCACAGCAAAACAAAAATCCTCGGTCTGAGGTCATCTATCCAATCTTTGTCAGATCCATGCCATAGTCACGCCGTAACTTGTCCGCCAGTACTTGAAGGCCTCCAACCGCAGCGGTCACCTTGACCGCCTTATTTGGCCAATCGACCAGGGCAACGCGCAAGGCGGCTCGGCCTGCAGTACCATAGAACTTCAAGAACTTATCTTCATAGTTCTCAATCATGGCTTTCAACACTGTATACTGGGTTGATGATGCTTCCTCAGGCGGTGTTGAGACGATGAGGGACATGGACATCCAGTACTTCGAGGGCGGATATGGGTTTGTGCAGGCCGATTTGGAGTAATCTCGTAGAGCTATCGAGGCGTAGCCAGCCCCGATTCCAGTCATTCGTGTGTTGTGGATTTGTTCTGGTGTCCAACTTCCGTCATCGTCCTTTTTCCATCCTAGCCTAGCACGTCCCTCTTCTGTCTTCTCGTTTCCTCGAACTCCAAACAGAACCGGGCACGAGACCCTGATCTTGGCCATTAAGATATCAATAAGCGACTGTCCTCGCCAACAGTAATTCAATCGTGAGAAGACCATGGATGCGTTGAGGCCAATTGGTTCGGCTGCTTTAGGAGATACGCCAGCTTCTTCCACAAACTGAGAAACAATGGCTTTCGCGTAGATATTTAAAAGATAGATGAAAAGCGACGGGAGGGTTTCGCCGTTGTGTGCTGCTCCATCCTTTGGTTGCGGTCGTGCTAGCATGTAAGATCTTGGATCCACAGGCGGGGTTGGGAGAGCAAGAGCTTGATCGAGCATGTCAAAGATCTTTTGGTTCTACCCAAAGTGTCAGTTTCAGCCGTCGGAGGGGCAGAGTTTCACGGGGTAGACACGACTTACCGGTTTGGCATTGGCACCTTTTCCTTCCCTCAGCTGTCCTACTGACTTCCTGATTTCTCTTCGCATCTCACCGACCTTCTTCTTGAAATCATTATTCTGTGTACCCATATCCGCAATCCCCCGTCGAAGTTCCTTCAAGGACTGATGTATTCGAGCATATTCGTCAATAGGGAAAGGTGTAGCTACTTTGGCACTGGCAGATGCGGCGGGCTTTGATTGCGAAACTGGAGGTTGTGTTGGCTGGCCATTCACCTGCACGCCCAGGTTCGAAGACGGGTTATTTTCGGGAACTGAAACCACAGTATTCTGAGACACAGAAGGAGCTGAGTTCTTAATCTGGGAGGCCTGACGAGCTGCTGCCTTTTTGGCCTCTTCTTCCGCAATCCTAGCCTTTTCTCGAGCCTCTGCTTCTTCGGCAACCCTCGCCTTTTCTCGGGCCTCTGCTTCTTCTAATATCCTAGCTTTTTCTCGAGCTTCTGCTTCCGCTATCCTTGCCCTTTCTTGAGCAAGTCGTATTTTCTCTTCTTCCCGTGCCTTCTCTTGAGCGATACGGAGACGCGTCTCTTCTTCCTCGGCCTGGCGACGGAGCACGTCACGTTCAAGCTCAAGCCTGTGGAGCTCGATAGCACGTAAAGCTGATTCGCGAATCTTTTGGTGCTGCAACTGAGCTGCTGCAAGGGCGTTTTCATGGATTACCTCCGCATTCCACAGGTCCATGTCCATGTCTACCCCGAGCCTGTCGTCGCCCGAGTAGGGGAAAGAAGCTTGATTGGCTGCTCCCTGCGCATCATCGTGCCGTCTCTGGTCGTTCATCTTTAAAGCATGGCAAAGAGCGTGAGCTGGCGAGGGCGAAAAGGGACTGGATGCACGCAATTGCAGCGCGCAAGAAAAGAAAGTTATACCGGTGGAAAGAGCGGACTAGCAGAACAATGGAGCATCAAATGGCGAACCGAGCAGGAGTGCGGCAGAAAGCTGCAGGGTGAAGGCGGTGAGCACAAAGGGCACAGGAAGAGCTGGTTCTGCGCTAAAACATGGAGTGACCAGGGCAGGCCGCAGGGTCACCAGCATCCAAGCAACACACGTCAACGTCTCTCCCTCTTCTCCCTCAATCCGCCATCTTTATCCTTCTTCATCTCTTACATCCTCGAATCCTCGAGATCGCTCACTCCTTCTGCCTTATCCGGCTATCTACCAGCTCTAGTTCAATCCCCTCCTTTTTGGCCTCGTATTTTGATTTATCACCCATCATATAGGAGTGCCTACACTTTATTCCTCCACATTAGTCGCACTTGACGTGCTCCTCCATCATGGAGAACCAACAACAACCGCAGCCACCTCCTCAAGGTGGTGTTCCGGGCCCAGCCGGCCGAAGACTACACATTGCTCATCGCAGAAGCCCTTCAGAGCTCACGCCTCTGATGAGCATCTTCTCGAACCCTGGAAGTACGTCACAACCCCCCTTTTTGTCTCTCCTTAATTATCAACTCGATCACATCCCATCCGATATGTGACCATCACCTGGTCATCGTGCAGTATCCGCCATGGGATATTGTAGGAAAGCTTTTAACTCTTGTCTGCAGTGGAACAACTTGCTATTCAGCAGCAAATCGAACTCTTGCAGCAACAGCAGCAACAAATCCAAGCTACCCACCAGCAATATGTGAACATGGGAATGATACCACCAACTCAACACTTGAATCCTGCCGGTGGCTTCAACCCTCTGCAACAACAAATGCAAAACTTAACACCACAAGCTGCGTTCCAGTTTCCCAACCAGCTACAACAGCAGCAAATGGGTACCCCGATGGGTTCGGCACCCACACAACCAATGTCCCACCGCCGTAACCAATCCGCTATTCCAAACATGGGTATGGGTCCACCGCCTGCTCCGTCTTCAGGAGCATCTGGTTCGGCTTTCGGTGATTTTGGCCAACAGAGAGAGAGTCACTCTCTCCGTGGTCGTGGTGGAGGTGCAGCCGGAATGGGACACCAGCGACGTCACTCCCTCGCCCTGCCCGAAGCTAAGAAGGCTGCTGAGCTCGCTCAGCAAAAGCGCACCACCTCTGGATTCCAATTTCCAATTCCAAATGCAGGCGGCGCCTCACCATCGGGCAATGACCGGAGCGACAGTCCTGGCAACGAAGATAAACTTGGTTCGTCCTTAGGTACCAGTACTTCCAGCACCCTAGCTCCGAGTTCAGCAGCACGAGGTGGTCGTACCGGCAGCCACGGACACGGAAGGAGCCAAAGCATGGCTGTCGGCTCAAATGCACGAGGCCCGCGCGGTGGTGGTAACTTCCAGTTCCCAGCGCAGAGCGGAACTGAAGGAAATACCGGAGGCTCGTCCGGTGACTTCCAACGTCGATCTAGCGCCAATAATGGCCACAACCGTACTGCGTCGAGAAATTTTGAAGGCAACTGGAGAACTAACCCCCAGACTCAAACAAACCAGCAGGACCAGCCTACCCCAATGGGAAGCTTCGGCCAGGGATCCCAGGGTCAAGGTGGCTTCCAGCCTGGTCATCGCAACCGTGCGTCAATTAATCAGTCGATGGGTTCCATCAACTCATTCCAATATGGAGGACAACCGCAGCTGGTACAGTTACCCCAGGGGCAGATGGCTCTCATGCAACAGCCAATTTATCCTGGTCAACAGTTGAACCCTCTCCAGATCAGCCAGCTTCAAGCCTTGCAAGCTGCCCAGATGAATGGCCATGTAGGACTCCAGGGAAGTCAGCATGCCCCACAACTCTCTGCCCAGCAGCAACAGCAGCAACGTAAGACTCTGTTCACTCCATATTTGCCTCAGGCTACGTTGCCAGCTCTTCTAGGAGACGGTCAGCTTGTATCTGGAATTCTTCGAGTAAACAAGAAGAACCGAAGCGATGCTTACGTCTCCACCCAGGACGGTCTTTTAGATGCTGATATCTTCATTTGTGGAAGCAAGGATCGAAACAGGGCGCTGGAAGGGGATCTTGTTGCTGTAGAGCTTCTTGACGTGGACGAAGTGTGGAGCCAAAAGCGGGAGAAGGAAGAAAAGAAGAAGCGCAAGGACATTACCGACACTCGAACAACCGGATCGTCCGCCGGAAATGCCGATAGAGCCCACCGCGATAACTCCACGAATGGGGATGATCAAAATGCTGCTGAAGGTGGTATCAGACGACGTGGAAGCTTACGACAACGCCCAACACAGAAAAAGAATGATGACGTTGAGGTGGAGGGACAGAGTTTGTTACTGGTAGAGGAGGAAGAAGTCAACGATGAGCAGAAGCCACTTTATGCCGGTCACATTGTTGCAGTTATTGAGCGTGTCGCTGGACAGATGTTTTCTGGCACTCTTGGACTGTTGCGCCCCAGTAGTCAAGCTACTAAGGAGAAACAGGAGGCTGAACGTCAAGCTCGTGATGGAGGCTCTGGCCGTCACCAGGAGCAACGTCAACAAGAGAAGCCAAAGATTGTCTGGTTCAAGCCGACCGACAAGCGTGTACCACTTATCGCGATCCCTACTGAACAAGCTCCTCGTGACTTCGTCGAGAAGCATCAAGAATATGCCGACAGAATCTTCGTCGCCTGCATCAAGAGATGGCCAATCACTTCCCTCCATCCATTCGGTACTCTTGTTGAGCAACTCGGCAAGATGGGAGAGTTGAAGGTTGAAACAGACGCCCTACTCCGGGACAATAATTTTGCATCTGATGAATTTTCCGAGGCTGTACTTCGTAGCGTGGGCCTTGACGACTGGTCACTCGAAAAGGAGGACAAAGACGCCCTTGCCGCTAGACGGGATTTCCGTAGCGAGCGCACTTTCACTATCGATCCGAACGGTGCGGACGAATTGGATGACGCAATTCACGTCAAGACTTTGGATGATGGCAAGATCGAAATCGGTATCCATATTGCGGACGTGGCTCACTTTATTAAAGCCAACTCTTTAGTGGACCGCGAAGCCAAGAAGCGAGGAACTGCGGTGTATCTAATGAACAGATCTTGCAACATGCTCCCACCGAAGCTGGCTTCAGACATCTGCTCCCTCCTTCCTGGACAGGACAGGCTTACAGTTAGTGTTGTTTTCAAGGTTAACCCAAGCACTGGTGGTGTTGTTGATGAGGATGTTTGGATTGGAAAATCCATCATTAAGAGTTCTGGAAAGCTTCAATACAAAGAAGTGGACCAAGTTCTCTCCGGCCGTACTGATGTCAAACTCACTGGCGCGGGAATTAAGGATATACAGATACTAAATGTAAGTGTTGTTGCCGTGTTCAAGTTCTATGGTAGCTAATGGGCGTTTAGGCTGTTGCACACAAGTTCAGAGAATCACGTCTAGGCTCTCAGGGTGAAACAGTCGCACCGTTACGATTGATTTACCAGCTGGATGATGAGAACGTCCCAGTTGAACAAAATATTTTCAATTCCACTCCTTCACATGAACTGATTGAAGAGCTTATGCATAAGGCAAACGCGTATATTGCCCAGAAGTTGGTGAAGGAGCTTCCTGAAAAGGCGCTTCTTCGCAGGCACAGCCCACCAAATCCACGACGTCTACAGACGTTTGTTGATCGCATGAGGAATATCAACATTGAGATTGATACCTCGAGCAGCGGTTCGCTCCAGAACAGTTTGTTCAAGGTTGAAGACTCTGATATCCGAAAGGGTATGGAGACACTTCTCCTCAAGACGATGCAACGTGCGAAATACTTTATCGCAGGCAAGACGCCACAACAGCTCTGGCCACACTACGCGCTCAACTTACCCTTATACACTCATTTTACCAATCCATCACGCCGCTACGCGGATATTGTCGTCCACCGCCAACTGGAGGCAGTACTTTCTGAGGGGAAGATTGAATTTACCGAGGATATTGACGCGCTTGTAAAGACCACAGAGTCTTGCAACACGAAGAAGGACTCGTCTCAGAATGCTCAGGAGCAGAGCGTTCACATTGAGTCATGCAGAATGATGGACCGAAAACGGGATGAGGCTGGCGGCGAATTGATTAGCGAGGGTATCGTTCTCTGCGTGTATGACTCCGCTTTCGATGTCCTTATTCCCGAGTTTGGATTTGAGAAGAGAGTGCATTGCGATCAGTTGCCTCTTAAGAAGGCTGAATTCCGTAAGAACGAGCGAGTTCTTGAGCTATACTGGGAGAAGGGTGTCCCGTCATCTGCTTACGTTCCCGAGGATGAGCGCCCGAAGCCCGGCATGTCCCAGCGCACTGCAAACGCCATTGCAGCTGCAAAGCAAGCAGCAGTAGCAGAGAGAGCCAAGAAGGAACACGAGGAGGCGCAGCGCAAGAATATGGAGACTGGCACGATTTCCACTGATGATGTTGACGCTCTTTTCGACGATGAGGACGATGATGATGTATCCGATGTTGCTGACAGCGTTGCTGGTGTGTCTCTCGCGGAACGTCCAACCCAAAGTGTACCACCATCGCCAACGAAGAACTCGGTGGCTGCTGAGACCGGTAACCTGCACCGAACAAGGTCCGATTCGCGCGTCCCACAAGCTGAATCGACCGAAACGAAAACCTCAGCCAAGGATAAGTACCTACACCTGTTCACCTTGAGAGAGGAGAATGGCGAGTACATCCAAGACGTCAGAGAGATGACTCGGGTCCCGGTCATCCTCAAAACCGATCTGACGAAGAGTCCTCCGTAAGTAAACCCCGCAAATGATGAACACGAGCAACTCTAGCTAACCTGTGCGCAGTTGCCTCACAATCCGCTCGATGAATCCCTACGCATTGTAGAGTCGCAGCAATCTTTATGATTCGGACGGTTCCCAGAAAGCATTGATGTCCTGTCAGGATACATAGCAGTAATTAATCAGCAAGGAGCACAGCGGTGGCGCTTTGAAACAAGGAGCATATTGATATGTGTGTTGTAGTCACTGAGAGAGGGTAGAAGAGGGGTTGTCACTGAGGATCTCTGCATCTATAATATGCTTTAATCTGATGGTGGACGGAGGGGGTTCGAAGAGAAGGAAGTACGAGATGTGCAGAAATCGAATAATACGTGGTTCGGTGAGAGAAAAGAAATTGAGCGAGGAGACCGTGAGATAGTTGATAATTAATCATTTTCATTGTCTTAACTTGACCCTCTGCCTTTTTTTTTTTTTTTGCCATTGTGACAGCCCAATGCGGCGTGCTTTTGCTCCACCTCATCCTGTGTAGTCTTGGGCAATGCAGTCCTTCGTGTTCTCGTCCTCCATCCCAGTGCTAATCCAGAGGGTGTATCCATCCTACAGTTGGTCGTGATCCACCATTGGGCTCGTGAAGAATGAGAAAGTGAGTATCGACAGGGGCTCTCGGGAAGAGGCAAGATCCGAACTGACTGGCATTAATAGGATGCTCACTCTCCGGTCTCAGCATGAGAGGCCGCGCGCTCTGGTTGGTGGAAGCACCCGTTGCGCGACGAAGCGAGGACAACCTCACACAGATCTGATACATCTCCGACAACGCCCCACGCCATCGCCAACCGCTCTAGGAACTTTGATCTACAACGCACTGAGCTGTTCCTGCGACTGAATATAAGCTTGTGAGATTAGGCTTGCCCAGGGGCCTTCAGGTCGGCCACTCAACGACCTTGAAGAAGCTCCCCTTGAGTGTGTTCATATCGTCGGATTGGTCAAGTCAGCGTTCCCCTGACTACAGGATGCGTGCCGAATCCACCGCTGGTAAGCTTCGGACGAGACCACAGCGGCTCGGAACTGGCAATGTCTCTTCATTCTGTCTTGGTGCGCACTTTCTGGTCATTGCGTCAGGAGGCTTCCTTATTCCTCTGCACGGGGTAGTGTGAGATATACCATGTAACGGCGCTATGTCTCCTCTCAATCGAGTCTGTTACCGCCGAGAGGTAGGTGGAAAAGGCCAGAGCGTGAAGAGGCGTTCCTTAATGAGGACTCCCGTCCCTTTCTCGTGTCTTTTACTTTCTCTTTCTCTCTCTCTTACTTCTTCACCGTGTGTCGCTCTCCTTGCCTTCATTTTGCACTATCTGCTCTCCCTCGCTCCTTGACGGGCATTTTCTTTCCTTGAATCAAGCGCTGGTCAGCTTCTTCACTTCTCTCGCTCTCCGCCGACGACGAAATCAAAGAACAAGTGACTCCGCAACCAACATTTTGTCTCGGTGTCGAAAAGCTGAATACTTTAAACAATACCCTTTTTTTAATTGCTACTGTAATTGCTCAGGCTGGTCCAGGTTCCTCCAAATATCTGCCACTCATTTCTTTGGAATTCTCGATCCAAATCATCTGCCTGTCTATCTGCTGAGCAGAACAGCCAAATACCGCACAATATCTACGCATATATTTATATCGAGGGACGTTCAGATCTTAACACAAAGAAGTTTCAGCCATGCCTAGTATAAGGAAGATCGTGGGTACGGTTGCTCTGGGCTTGGTCGCTGTTGCTTCTGCCATTCCAGCCCAGCCGAAACTCAATGCAAATGCGCGAAGGGCGTATGATCTTGCAACGCGGCAGACAGCTTCCACTGGACTCCCAGCCGGGCTTACTGATGTCGATATTTTGCAATTGTAGGCATGCTCTCTCTGCACTTCCGTGAATCAAGCTGCTAATGGGGGGAAAAAATACAGTGCCCTAACTCTAGAATTCTTGGAAGCTGCATTCTACCAACAAGGATTTGCCCAGTTTCCAGCGTCTGACTTCCAAGCACTGGGTCTGTCATCAGCACAGATCTCAGATTTGCTGGATGTAGGTGCCACGGAGCAAGTTCATGTCACCACTCTTCTGAGTGCCATCGCGGGAGCTGGTACACAACCAGTTGCGCCTTGCACATATAAATTCGGCTTCACTGATGCAGCCGGCATGGTAGCAACCGCAGCTGTCCTTGAGAACGTTGGTGTTTCCGCGTAAGCCTTTCTTTCTCAAAATACTAAATCAATGCTGTTTTACTACTATGCAATCCCTCAATAACTAATACTCTCGTCTCACAGGTACCTTGGTGCTGCTCCCCTGATCACGACGGCTTCAATCCTCACTGTCGCAGCCGAAATCGTCACCGTCGAAGCCAGACATCAGACCTTCATCCGCGCTGCATCTCAAGCCGTTGCCGTACCGAGCGCATTCGACACTCCTCTCGGAATCCGCAACGTCTTCACTCTCGCCGCAGGCTTCATCGACTCCTGCCCCACGGGCTCGAACCTGGCCATTACGCCATTCCCACCCATCACCATGTCCTCGCCAGCAGCAAATGCAGTGGCCATCGGCGTCACCTTGCAACTCAGCACGTCGGCGTCGGGAGCCAACTTCTGCGCCTTCACTAACGGCGGGGCTCCTGGTGGAACCATCTTCGTGCCATTCACAAGCGGCGGTTGTGCAGTTCCCGAGAATTTAAGTGGGATCACGTACTTGAACATGGCCAGCTCGGCGCCGGCGACAGGTGTCCTAACGGATGATATCACCGTTGCCGGACCTTTGGTCTTGACCATTTCATAAATTTAATAATGCACAAATGTGGACGGCAACAACGATTGGTAATGAGAAGGAAGGTTTGTGATCAATGGAACGAGAGTGTATTGCAACGGACATGTACGCGACCGCGTGAGAGACTTTGGTTTCTGGCTCGAGTTTAATTTAGGTGGCCACCCCTCGTCATGGAGGTTGGCTTTTAGTTCTATGGTTAGATATGTTGAGATACCTCCACTTCCAAACTTGTCCAGTCACATTGTGCGTGTTACTAGTCTGCTCAGGCTCTCGTAATCCTCTTCACTATACACAAGTAATAATGAGATTGATGTATGAGTCGAAAATATGGGTGTGTCTCATGCTGATGTGGTATCATGATCTATATCCATAAAGGTATCGTCATAATAAGGGTATATACATGAAATGTAAGTCCGAAACATACCCCACCAATTCTAACTCCGTGCTATCCCAAAATGAAAAGAGCCTGTCCTTCAGCTATTTGCCAGAAATGAGCCATATAAAGTCAAGCTCCTGTCGCAAGTGAATCAGGACACTGCTTCTCAGCACCCTCAAATCGCCCTCGGGCCCCTACAAATCCCCTTATAGCTGGTACACCTTAACCGAGTTGATCAACCAGTACGCATCGGTAAAGGCAGCTGGATTCTCAGCGACATAAGCGTTGCAGCTGCTCGCCAACGAAGAACAGCTGCTCGAGCCCCAGACAGAACCTGCCCAACCACCGCAGAAGGTGGTGTCGAACACGAGGTTTTGGTTGCTGAAAGCTGTGTCGAAATCACAGCCAGAACCCGAGAAGCTGGCGAGTGGTGTACCCCAGTTCGCGGTGTCTGGCTGACCGGAAGAGATATCGGATGGGATGGATCCACGCCCAAAGAACCAGACGTAGATTCCGGTCTCTTCCCACTGCATGGCATAGACGCCGCCACCGATGGCATTGAAACCAGCGCCGTAGTTCTGTGTGTTGGTGGTGGAGACGCCACATCCCGTTCCTGAGTTGCCTGCACTGCAGTCGGAGTTGGCGAGGACAGTACCCAGTAGAGAGTTCGCATCGCTGACAAGACAACCTGGGGCCGTATGCAGGGTTATCGAGTTGGTGGTTTGCTCGTTCACGCCCTCGATGATGTCAATTTCTCCGCTGGCGGGCCAGTTTGGCCCAAACATCCAGAAAGCAGGCCATGTGCCGCAGATGCCACCTGGCATGTGGGCAATGTCGGCGATGAAGAGACCCTTGGTGTAGGGGATATCAGATGTCAGCCGCACTGAGGCACGCCCTCCAGATGGATTGTAGGTTGTGTGGTCGACACCAAGATAGACTTGGTTATTGGTGTAGTAGACCAAGTCATCGTTGTCAGCAACGGATTGAGGGACGTAGTCAACGAAGCCATCAGTTGGGTCAGCGCCCGTGAAGAATGAGAAGTAGTCGAAGAAGTTGGTGGCATCATAGGTGTTGCGCAGTGTATAGCCAGCTGAAGCGCTGGGAAGGAGTGAAAGGAATGAAAGCGCAACAGCAGCTGTGCCCAAAGGAGTGGAAGAAGTGAAGGAGCGCATGATGATGATTGATGGCTTTGCTGAAGAGCAGTCGACCACTTGGTGATGGCGAAGGTAAGGAGTGAACTTCGTCTTGGCACTTCAAAATCGCCAAGGGAAACAATCATCATCTTTATATACCATTTTCAGAGCTTGTCTGGTGCATGAAACATTTTCTGGATCGAAATCCACTCCCGTTCTAGGCCCGACAAAGGGGTACAAAGGAACACGTAGGAAACAATCCGGCATCTCAAAATCCGCATGGGGCAAGTGAACAACACAAAGAAAACTCAGATCGACGGGCCAATAGCATGCATAAATCGCAAAACTTAGAGAGAATAATGCAGGAAGCGCCCATGCAATAAGAAGAACATGTTAATGAAACGGAGATGACTTGGGACCTACCTGTCGACCACTCCCAGGCCACGCGTGGTCGTTGGCGTGCTGCTGCAGGGTCCTTATCGGATCACGCGCATTATCTCTGCAGACTCCATTGTCTGGGGTGACGAATGATGTGCAGCAGCGAAGGAGAGCGGGTTCCGGCAATGGAGCCTCGACGTGGCGATGTGTTTGAAGTTTTGAAACGCCAGAACGTGGTGTCGGAACATTGGCGGTGTCGCACTACAGAGAGGTCGCTGAGTGGATGAGCTAAGCATCCTTGGAAATTCAATTCTCCGAGCCGGGTACGCCACACCCGCCAATGAGGCCGCCGCGATGCACAAAAAGGGGTCGGTCGCGAAACAGGCCCAGTGCAAATACCGAGTCTAGAATCGTTCTCTGCTTTATGCCACGGATGCAATCCCCAGCTCAGAGCTTAGCCCTGCGACTGGGCCTGGGAGATCGACACCGTAGCGAAAACTTCCGGCGTCAAATGACTGCGATATGCTCTCCCATTCGTCGGGTCCGCCGCTTTCTGCAAGGACCATCCCGAGGACATCTTCGGTGGCTTATACAGAAAGGGAGAAGTCAGATTCAGACGAACTACGTACTGTAGTCTGTCTTAGTTGAAACGCCTCATGCAATAGCTCGAGCTGATATATGCATTAACACATCTCCTCTCGATGAATATTTCGTGGTCTCTCCTTCAGCCGTATGTTTCATGCAAATGTCCTCGGGTTATCGGTCCTTTGGGGCCATAATCAGCCTATGAGAGCCAGCAACCTTGAAGCGCATGATGGTAGTGGAGAACATTAAAGCACAAGAGCACAGTGACACTTGGCCATTGAGCTTCTCGACTTCCAGTGCAGCAATGACAGAACGCCACTTCTTAAACCGTCAGTCAGCCACACTCTGAGAGGCCCAATTCCGAGCTTTCAGAATCCCCTTTTGCATGTCAGGTACAGCGGCATGACGGCCCAGAGTGTTCTTATGACTCTGAAATAGTCAACTTCCACCCACTGCTCAGCTATGGAGTCAATGATTTGCGCGTTCATTCTTCTTCTAACAGACAACAAGGCAGTAGAGGCAGACGTAGGTACATAACTATGAATGCATGCCTGAGGTGTAGACCTTGGAGTGCGCTACAAAGAGAATAGTAGCTTGTCGATTTCATTTCACATATGAAGTTTAAATTTGCAATATTTTGTAAATCGTAAATGATTATTATAATGTCGAATACTATGGATACGCTGGCTTGAGGTAATGCAGCCCAGCTTTGTTAGAAAAAGTGGGAGAGGTTGGGTATTTACAGAGACCAAGCTGTCGCGACCTCACTTTCTCAGCATAGGCCATAGCGGTGCTGCTGGCGCTGCTGCGCCGTTTTTATTCCAAGATAGGCAATTGTTCGGATGTTGAAAGATTTGCATCTACTACGTGCCTAGCACATTATCATTAATGGGGTTTCACTCTGGTTTCGCTCGATCGGCAGTTTGGCCATTCTTTCATCCGCGGATATAACCAAAAAGCCCGCAGATTGCTGACAAATCCACTTGTAGTTAACTAGCAAATTACCACCACACAACACAAATGGAGTTAATGACATGATATCACGTAAACAGGTGAAGGTTGATTGCTTGTAGTCATTTATTTGCTGCTCTTACATATAACGAGGCTGGTTCTCCAATACCAGAACACTACTGCTGCTTTGACCCTGCGCGCTTGCGTTAATACACTATACTTATTCAATTCACAAGTAAATTTCAGATATGTCAGCTAAGAAATTATTTCTGTCAGTATTATGTTCCACTCAGCAAGGCTGTTGCTTCTAAGTAGCTAACAATCAAAGCACTGGGGCTACTGGCTATATTGGAGGCAGCGTTCTAGAGGAAATTACCAAGCGGTATCCAGACCTTGATGTCTATGCGCTTCAGCGATCTGTGTCGCCTGAGTTCAAGCAGAGATATCCGAACATCCATATTGTTACTGGAGACTTTGATGCATTCGACGTAATTGAAAAGGCGTCCTACGATGCAGATATCATGATTCGTAAGTAGCTATCATTCTGGATTTCATATTTGTCGCGGGTTTTAAGAATTAATAGACATGGGCGATATTGATCATCGGGGCTGTGCGGCTGCAATATTATCCGGACTCTCTAAGAAAGAGACTCAAAGTTTCCTCATTCATTTGTCCGGAACTGGCTGTATATCGGATGCGGCAGAACAAACGTGGGAAGGTAAAGAGAATCCAAAAGTCTGGGATGATATTAAGGACATACATGCCATCTACAACCTTCCAGATTCTGCTATGCACCATGCTATTGATAAAGACATCATGAACGCTTCTAATCAGCTTCTTCACACTGTTACCATATGCCCTCCGGATATTTATGGTCAAGGCACCGGTGTTGGGAACAAAGCAACCTACATGGTCCCAGAGTATGTCAAAGTCGTTTTGGAGGGAAAGGAGCCATTCTATCTCGGCGCAGGAGAGAATTTCCGAGCAGTTACACATATCAATGACGTGGTGGATTTATTTCTCTTGTTGCTCGGTGAAGCGATCAAAGGAGGCGGAAACGCTCAATGGGGCAAGGAAGTAAGCATTGCAAACACCATTCCCCATTGACTACATGCTAATCATCTAACTCTAGGGTTTCTATTTTGGCGTCTCACAGGAGGTCAGATGGATTGACGTCGCCAAAGCTGTTAACAAGATTGGCATAGAGCAAGGATGGCTTCCTAGTGACAGTCGTGCAGTCTCTTGGAATAAAGACCAAGTCAACGGATTGCTGGGATGGGGTCCGGGGATAGCGCTGTATATTTGGGGTTCTAACAGTCGTGCTGAATCCTCACGTGCAAAGAAGTTAGGCTGGAAGCCAAATGCGCCGGATTTCTGGGAAGCACTAGAAGAGGATGTTACGATTGCCGTTCAGAGAGCACGCGCGAGCGCGAAGAGCTCATAAAAGCATCATAGTGTGACTGTTTCAAGTCTGGAAGTGTTGGAACCTTGAATATCATAGTGTGCTAATTGGTATATGCTACATTTTTTTGGTTTAAAACTATAATCATTAAGAAGTTTCTCAGGAATAAAACCGAGATTATCGTTGCACTAATTTTCCTTCTTCTGCTGCTTCTGCGTTAATCCTCAGAGTTGAGTAGCTGTCACTTTAACTTGATCCAAGAGTGATCTAGCGCGAGCATTAAAGTGGTCTCCTGAATTTACCACATTAAGGTTGTCTTCGGTTTTTTTGATGTTCCGTTTATGATTACGTGTAGACTTATGATAGACTCAAAGTCTTAAATAGAAGTCTTATAACTCAAATATGTAAAATCCTCCTATTATGCACCCAAGAGCAAAATGAGAATTAAATGACTCGATGACCCAAAGAAACAAAAGTTGTTGCAAGGTTGGATTCGAGCAGTTTACATAGAGGCACGCCGGGGTGACAGCAAAATTCGCGCACAGGTTCAGCAAGGAGGCTTGAAGCTTATGTCCATTTGTGGAGAGCGACATCCTGTATGGGCAATTGATTGCCTCTTACGGTAAGCCAATAGTTCACGGCGCAGCTAAGCATGCGGCATTCTAATCACCAGCCACCAGACCATCACAATATGCTCATGCATATAAGAGATTCTGCAAATTGTCGGATACTTATCATACGTCATCTATGAATGTCGACTTCCACGTTATCCATCTATACGCCGTGGCCTGTTTGACATAGAGTAATGTGATTCCTCGGCACGCCAAAGAATGAATAATCATGACAGCACACAGCAATATCATATTGCTCATTACTACATTGAACACTATTCTTATACAAGCATATACACTCACTTAAATCTGAGCACAGATACTTTCCCCGAAAGGTGTCCTATTGCAATGGATTCACTCCAAACATCAAAACAGGTAGCCCGATAGTCCGGAGGAAGCCACAAAGTATTTTGATTCCCTTTTACTATCCACTCATCTGACACAAATGGGCCTTGTCTGATTTTACCATTCGCTGAAAAAGATACCGACGTGGCCCGGACCTTGTAACGTTTGAAGGTTTGTAATATTGTTCCTGTAGCAGCATCCGAGAGCTGCACTGTTCCATCATCCCATTTTAACACAGCCTGCCTACCATCAGGCGAAAACGCCAATGATGTGACCTGGCCTTGGTAGTTTTCGAGTGCTTGTAATGCTGTCCCTGATACAGTATCCCAAATCCGCACTGTTCCATCAATCGATCCTGACACAACCTGTTTTCTATTCGGTGAGAAAGCTATTGCAGTAATTCGCCCAGAATGACCTGTGAGCGCCCGTAATATTATTCCTGTAACAGGATCCCAAAGTTGCACCGTTCCATCGTCTAATCCCAACACGACTTGTTGATCGTCAGTTGAAAATCCTACAGAACTGATTTTATTTAAATAATCTTTGAAGGGTTTCAGCATTGTTCTTGTCACAGCATTCCAAAGTTGCACTGTTCTATCATCAGATTTTGACATAAGATATTTGCCATCAGGCGAAAAAGCCACTAGACTGACCCAGTCAGAGTGGCCTTTGAGTATATGTGGCATTATTTCTGGCGAGACGTCCCAAAATTGAACTTCTCCATTGACTGTTCCTGAGACGAGTTGTTTGCAATCTGGTGAAAAAGCTACTGAAGAAATCATGCTATTAGAGTTTTTGAATGTCAATGATATGACTCCGGTTGTGGCATCCCAGAGTTGTATATTTCCACTTTCCGATCCCGATACAACCTTTTTGCCATCGATTGAGAAAGCCAACGCGGCTACTCTACTTGAGTGGCTCTCGAGCGTCTGCAGTGTTGCGCTCGCTGTGGCATCCCAGAGACGCACTGTTGCATCATCGGATCCGGAGACGAGTTGCTTGCCATCGGGCGAAAAGGCCACCGAGTATATCTCGATGTAGACTTCAAATTTTTGCAGGATTAATCCTGTCACCGCATCCCAAAGACGTACTGTCTTATCACTTGATCCTGACACAATCTTCTTTCCGCTAGGTGAGAAAGCAACCGAATTGACCCAGTCTGAGTGGCCTGCGAGTATTTTGATCGTTTCTCCTTTCGCAGTATCCCAGAGCCGTAATGTCATATCATTCGATCCAGACACAATCTGATTTCCATCCGGCGAGAAGGCCACTGAGTTAACACGACTCAAGTGGCCTGTAAGTGTCTGTAGCTTTGCTCCTGTGACCACATCCCAGAGCCATACCGTCTGATTATTTGATCCTGATGCAATCTGCTTACCATCAGGTGAGAAAGCAACCGAATTGACCCAGTCCGAGTGGCCTTCGAGTATTTTAATCGTTTCTCCTCTCGCAGCATGCCAAAGCCTTACAGTGGTATCACTCGATCCTGACACAATCTGCTTTCCGTCTGGTGAGAAGGCAACCGAATTAACCCAGCCCGAGTGGCCTTCAAATGTAAGCATCATTGCTCCGGTCACAGCATCCCAGAGGCGGACCGTCAAATCACTTGATCCTGAGATGATTTGCTTCCCGTCAGGTGAGAAGGCCACTGAGCTAACACCATAAGCCTTGCGAGGAGTCCTATCAAGCCTGGGTCTGAGCTCTAAGTGGCTCCCCAATATCTGTAGTGTTGTTCCTGTTGCGGCATCCCAGAGCCTCACAGTATTATCCACTGATCCTGAAGCAATCTTCCCGCCATCCGGGGAGAAGGCTAACGAGGTGAGCACGCTTGAATGGCCCTCAAGTGTCTGCAGAGCAGCACTCCAATCCAGCTGCACGCTCGTTGTTTTCTGAACCCATGATGGAATATACTTCTGGAATTGCCTTTTAACAAGGCTATTCTGTGGAGCAAAGACGAGAGCCGAAGAGTAGAGTTGCAGAGGTGCCTGCTCAATCACTAGCCTGTTATATAGGATAAATCGCTTCGCATCATACACAAGCGCATATAAACGAAGGTTTGTATTAGACTTAATACGGATTAGCTATAGTTTCTTTATTCATTTAAAAAAAGACTTACTCGAACGAGTGCCTCCAAAGAGTATATTGCAAGGATTCCCTCTGATGTCTTCCCCATCCAACCAAGGGCCTCAAACCAATGAAGTAGATGTGTCTGAAGGAATTCATAAACTAAATCTTGATCACGAAGCTGACCACCACTCTTTTGGAGATGCTGAACCCAATAGAGACAAGCATACTTGACTGCTGGAGAGAGAAACTGCTCTATATGGCTACTCTCCATATCAGTAACAAGTGTACCAGGAGCTTGCTGTCCACAGATATTTGGTTTGAGAGATTTAGACATAAGTTCTATACAACACTCCACCAGTGTTTGATTTGCTTGCTGTTCGTCCACGTTGAAATTTGAATTGCCGCATCTTCTTTTATCAAGTAGAAAATCGCGAAATGAAGGATGATGTAAACGGACCGGATTGGTTTCATCTGCCGGAATATCTAGAATAGCATGAACATCATTCAATATCTCATCCAATTCCTCTTGCGCAATTTTGAGGAGCTGACTCAATGATGGGATAGAAAGCGGAGAGTAAAGAACCACAATGCTTCCAAGCAAACTTTTCAACATGTAACACAGTGCTTCTGCCTCTTCGGTCATGTAGTCCTGAGAAATCGAGTGCCGAAGGACAGTAAGGTAAACCTCATCAAGGTGCTTCTCTGGTGCATTTATACTAGCAATGCTGCTCTCCAGAATCATATCTAATCTCCTTGTAGCAAACCGTCTCCCTTCACGGATAAATCGACATGTGGTTGCCGCCCAGATAAATAGCCCGCTTGCATTATGTACCAGACGGTTAATAACTTGTTCACCTGGCCAGCCAGTACCAAGAGAGCGTTCACCAGCAATAAGATTGAGATTATGCCGTAGAAAAATTCTAATGTCGTGATTTGCAATTGAGGGTGATATATTGTGGAGCACAAAATCCTTGTGTTCAGTCTCTGGAAGTTGATGGAAGCTATGCCGTATCGGAGTTTCGGGTCTACTCGTCAGGAATACTCGAAACTGGACTGATTTAAACATTCCAATCTGAGGTAAGAGCTGCAGAATTATCCGTGTGTCGTTCTCGCTTTCACATTCGTCCAAAGCGTCGATAACCAGAATGTAAGGTATACATGTATTAGTGCCATCTAGTTTTGAAAGCGGCCGAATTATAAGTTGGCGCCACTGATCTATAAGAGATTGGCCTGTGATTGTGGGATACTCTGTTATAGCGTCAAAAATATACGGTCTGATAGGCGAAATATGTTCCACTAGCTGTGTAGCAATCGTAGTGACAAACTTGCTTGCATTGCCGGCATCACCACCACCTCTGGAGAAAAAGAAGCCGGCTGCAAGTTGGCCTTTCATGTGGTAAGCTTGAGCGACGGTATGCGCAATCGTCGACTTTCCTGTGCCGGCCAAGCCATTTAGCCAAAAGATGCACCGCTTATCTTGACCATCAATCCAGTTGTGTATCTCTTCTAGTAGCGCTACTCGAGTATCAGGGAGACATACTGGCGTATATTGTTTGCTGTATGAATTAAACAGCGCCTCAGCGGCAAATGGGAGATGATCAAATGCTACGGCATGAGTAAGCGACTTGGGTTAACCGTAACATAAGATATCACGCCGGAATATACCACCCACTTTTCGAATATCTGTTAATCTCCTCCCTGAGACNGTCTAAACGCGTTTCCTCTTCCTTCGCCGTAGATAAGTGGCATATAGACATCAAATATCCCTAGAAGGGAATACGCTTTGTCCTCGGGCCGCGTGGTTTCGCGATTATCTGACCATGATAGCCGTTCTTCAACTTTGAACTGAGATAGAGAGTCTGTTTGAAGTGCGGAAACAGCAATTCCCGTTATCTCATGAATTTGTCCCTCTAAAGTTTTCTTGTCACCTAGCCATTCACCTTCTCGGGAGAAGAATTCAACTGTTCGAGGGGCAAGAAGTTCTTGAAGGGTCCAACCTCGTGTAAACCACTTGCATGATCGAAAAGCTGATTCCCAACTAAGTTCGCAAAATTGGTTATTTGGACTCTGCTTCGTTCTCGAAACATCTGATAAATAGACATAGCATTTGACAGCTTTTCGATACCAACGAAACATGGAATTGATGGCTTCAGAGAGCTCAGTATTGTTCGATTTATCGATACAACAAGTATCTACCCAAACGTATTGTAAGTTATCGCGTCTAGCCTGTTGTATACAAAATCGAATTTTGTAATAGCCAGTTTTATCTTGGCCAATGCCATCTTTTAGATCTTGAAATGTGATCTCCTCTGTATCTGATCCCCATGTGTGTGAAAGAATTGCATATTCAGGAACTTTACTGCCAACAAAGTCCTTGGTCACGCTGAACTTTTCGTCGCTGTTGCACTCCAGCAGCCGCATTATCAGGCTAGATTAAAGGGATCTTAGGAAAAGAAATCTACAATTAATAAAGTTGCAAAAGCTGACATATGTGCGATGTGATGATTGTTAGTTTTGGAAAGTGAAGCAGGTATCTCTGACTGAGTTGATGTTGGCTCAAACAAACGCCAGCCTCGCGCCAGCCAGCCAACTTACCGTACTTGGCTAATTCCCAGGAGCTTGCCGCGCTATGCGCTGGTTTGTCACAGATGTCTGCAGGGCCGTAGCTGCAGACTTTAATTAGGCCTAATCGACACCCATGTTCTCTTACAGTATACGAACACACGCACCGCTTGGTCGGGAAGGTTTAAGCGAATATCGAAAGCTTTAAACGAGCCCAATTTCATGCCAAACTTATTATTTATTTTAAGGATGCGGCTCGCAACCTCTCGTAAACCTACACGTGCGTACGTGTCCAACACGTATTGATTCAGGAAGGCTCTTTTCCTTGAATATTTCGTGAACCAGCCAATTAAAATTAATTTTGATACCATATATCTAAATATAATATTCTAATTAATGTGGTATTGATTGTGTTACATATATCTTACAGGACTTTGTCTTGAAGATGTTAAGATAAATATGTTTCAATGTCTCTATCTCGTACACTCTCCCTCGCCAGCCATGTCCCATAATCCCTTGGAAAGAAACACCATTTACGCACTCCAATTAAATTACGTACAATCTAATCAATGTATCGTCCATAATAGCTCAAAAACTGTCGAAGATGGTCTGGAAGTTTGTAATGAGGATTACTCTGTGCTTCTCGCAGGTAATGAAGGGCCTTTGTGAAATGATTCTCGGCGGCGGCTGGATGAGTTACAGTGCCCATGGCATTTTCTGCCTCTGCAGCCTGTGGTATCTATCAGTATAAGGGATTTGGGACCTGGGAAATCAAGCTTACCAGGCAGAGTAAATCACCATCTACATCCCTACCGGCTGCTCGTACAGCTCTAGAATAGAAATCTATTGCTGATTGTAAATATGCTCGAGCCTCAACGTACGTAGGACTATCAAAGTAACTACCGAAAGCCTTGGCTAAAGCTTTATACCATTAGGTTAGGAGACGTGCATAATGTGTCCTTACATTGAAAACTCACTTAACTCGCCATCACTATCGCTTGAATATTCGTCCTCCTCCACTTCACTTTCAATCCTTGCCAGTAGAGGATGCGCCTTTCGCATCCAATGACGACCTAGCCCTTCATAATCAATTGTCAACCATCGTCTGGATACTATATTACAAAACCGATCCTTTTGTAACGTTCAATAATAGCCTTACCTATTAGGCTTTTTATGTTCTCTGGGTCGCTTTCGAGCAACCTCAGCCACGCGCTCTGACACCATGCTGCAATATCCTCAACAGCAGTGATATCTGCTTCAATGAAAATAAAATCTTGAAGTCCTTGAATAATCCAGATCTGTTGCGCGTGGTCCTGCAAATCGCTGATAAGACCCAGCTCGCTGAGAACTGTTATGGCACAACGTGCAGAAGAGAGATACGTCTGCCAGTTGGGAGGCATCAGTGAAATGACCTTGTAGAGCGATAAGATTATGATCTTCACATGTTTCATTGCTTCCTCCCTATTCCGGCTAATATTTGTATGAGGGCAATTAAGGCACTTCGAGCAATACAGCCGTGTAGCCATTTAGGGGAAGAGCGGAGAAAGCATCGCAGGCAGAACCTGCTATTTCCGAGTTCATAAATGTATACTGAAGCTTAGGGCTACAGCAGAGAAGGCAAGTAAGCTGTAGAAACACTCCCAAGAGTTAACATTCACCTTTGTTTAAAGGTTCTGATGTAACAAGAAGTCAAACTGAAGTATTTTGAGATATAGTTATACAACGCCAATAGATACAGAAAAACATTTCCGCCGATTCTTTCAGACAAAGAAAAAGGTCTAAGTATATAAACTAGTTTCCTTCGTCATATAAGATCGTGCCAAACCATTGCTCGATTAGGGCAATAATGAGCATACGTCAAGGACTGGTGCACTACTGAATGATGCACAGGGAAATGAAATGGGTAAATAAAACTCATGGCTTGCTGCTTAGGTCAGAAGCATTAAACAACTTGGCCCTATTTAGTGAACCAACCAGTGCTAAATGGCCCAATGAGCTGCCATTGTTCGTATCGCAAAATCCAATCAGATGTTGGTAGCTCGGCAAGACCGCAGGCTATTCCCAAGCGAGAATTTGATTTCAAGATGGGGACTAGTGGAGCGCTCTGCATGAATCCCTGTTTGTGCAGGAGCGCCTAGAATACGGCATCACGCTATTCAAGGCTCTCTTTTTGTCATGAACGGACAGAAATTGTCCTGTTGATAAGAGCATCACATCAATGACAGCTTTGTGCGGATCCAAAATCAAATTCACCAGTCTTCAGTCGGTTTTACAAGAGCGATATTCATTAGAAAGACCTAAGAAAATATTCACGCAATGCGAAGGATGCATAGAGTGAGGATATCAAGACAAGTAGATTTTAGTTTTCGCGCCGGTAGGCGTACGTATACGCAGACGAGACCTGTTCAAATTTAAGAACCGTCCTGTTTTCATTTGCATCGTCATCTCTTCAAGATAGAATCTTACAAATTAATTCGATCCTCCATATTAATCGGACTATTGATACAGTCTCATGCCTCTCCAGAGGGTATTGAAATGGTTGTAATGTTGAAGTTCTGGGGAGGAAGTTAGCAATCGGCCTTTGGACAGAAAATGTGAGGGTGCGTGTTACAAATGAGGTTCTTAGTATCAGTTTTTCCAACTTGGCCAGTTTAAAAGATGCTCTGCACAACTACTGCCTTTGTTAGTCTTCCAGATGGAGCTGAACCGGTATTCTTTGCAGCTGCGTTAGACCACCCCTTCAATACGTATTCCACGGACATGCGCGCTATAGGAGATTTTGAATAGGGTTTAGTGGTCGGAATCTGGGACTGAAGTCCCAAAGAAATCGGTATAATATGATATGATTTAACCTATTATGGTGATCACAGGTGTTGAAAAGGATGAGCCGAGGCAAAGAAGAAATTCGCATGTTCTGTGTAAATTTGTGGCCTGGGTCTGGCTTGTCCCACTCATTCGACGATATCCGGTGGTGCATTAAAGGTTTGTGCAGCTACATGGTCAGTAAGCCGCCGGACTTCATATCCCTCGTGGATGCCCTGTGCCTCAGCCACATCGTTCCAGAATCCGCTTGTGACTGGACTACGATACATCTCGCACCAAAGGAATTCCTCGAGGATAAGGGCAACATCTTCGACGCCTCGCAGTCCCGAAATAGAGCAGATTTCGGCGACGAGACTTGCAAACCACGTTCGACTTGATGTCCCAATCGCCCCCAAGCCTCCCATTACTAGTATCCATAGCATCATCTCAGGATACTGGATGTAAAATCTTTGCACGTCCAAACATTCAAGCAATTGCCGAAGTGTGCTGGACATTAAGTGGAAGAAGGGTAAGCCTCTCGGTAGATCGCGCATAAAGAGGTAGATATGGAGTATCACAGCATCTGCAAAGAGGTGGTAAATAACCAGATCTGTGGCCGGGTAAAGCAGATCTTTATGTCGAGCGATTTGGATGACCCGACGCTCCAGAAGCTCAAGTGTATCACTGTAGAACGCCATCTCCACATGCCGATCTGGGCGACAAGATGCTACTTCCTTCAATGCGGAGAGCTTACGCAGATCCCAATATACCGCGATAGTCTCATCACTAAGATCGCGGAGGCCAGTGAGGTTGAAGAGCTTGACCTTGTATCGAATCGCCAGAGAGCTGTACATAGCACGGTTAGGAGGATTGTCAAGATCCAAGAGGTTAAAAAGTTCGAAGCGAGGTTCGGATTCCATGACAATGGAAGAGACACAATCTACCCTAATTTGAATACTAATGAGTATTGGAGTTTTCTCTTCCAATGCTGGGTGTTGGGGAATACCATGTTGTAAGTCTCCTAATGAGTCCTGCGCCTCCCAGGTTCTGCAAGCCACCCCTACTTTTTACCATGGTCTCTAGTCCATCAGCATGTATTTTGACATGGGCCACCGATCCCGACAGACTCTATAGAACCAGCGTGGGTCAGTGCGAGCCTAGCGGTTCTACGTAGAAATGCGAAACCGACATACTTCAAAGAGTGTAAGACATGTCACGGCAGCAATATTAGCATCTGTGACCCGGCGCATCGGGTCAGAAAGCGATCTATTTATCTGTCGAATCGTTTCCCCTAGGTAGTACACCACCTCCGTACTCGAGCTCTTGCCACGCAGTAAGCACAAGCTCAGAGCAGACGTGAACAAGGTTGCACTGAGAACGGCTGGGTCTGACACCGCGAATGACAGCCATTTCTCTCGTGGGTGGACTGGGGCATAGCTGTGACGGAAGACCTTCTCATCTTCCGCGCCAATTATTAGCACGAGACTAGCACTGCAGTGCCAACAACTGAGCTCTTATTTGAATTACATATCCCACATTTCTAACTTTGGGTAACTTGCTAGACCAGAGCAGGCTGTCTTTTGCAGAATTTGGACTGAACGCAGGATGATTAAAAAATATTACGTACAGTGATTGATTAACGCTGCTACACACCCTTGTTGGGCAAGGGGAAGTGTGCTGAAAGTGTCGAAGGCATTATTTCCGGGGTCACGGTTTAACTGCACATCTTGCATACTCTCCCTGTGGTGCGTAGGTATTCCCAGCTTTCTACTTTTTCTGTGTTGCTTTGCACTTCTGTTTTCGACATCTTCGTCTTGATGGATAAAATGAGGAGCAACAACTCTTGATCGTTTGGTTCTACCACGGCGTGCATGAGACCGGATGAGATTTCTGGTGACGCCTTGGGGGCGAGCCTGGCCAGTCTCAGCCACAAAATGGATGTTCTGCAGACCGACAGCCTTGTTAGCTTAAGCTCTTCGAAGGCTGAGCATTCACTCCCAACTGTCGGTTAGGGGATTTACCAGGAGGGAGCCAGCTATAGACAATAATTGTTAGACATTAGCCACATTTCTGGTCCTGGTTCACTGTCGGGGTGTTTCTAGCAGCTTTACTTACCGAGATTGTCCACATCGGAGAAGTTGTAATCTTCTCGCACCCATTCAAAGTCTTGGCCTGAATGGTCGCCGCCCGAGTTTGGTATTTGACTTCCGCTCTCAGCATGACTTTTACCTCTCTGTTGCTGCTGTGGCTGCATAAGATCTGTCTCCTCCACCATCTTGTGGTGCTACATTAGCTTGCCAGACGTACCAAGCTCTAAGGCGGTGCAATGTAGTTCCTTGTCATTCATGCATACCGACCTCACACCTACCTTGGTGGGGCGGGGAGATCCTCGAACGGGAAACGTCGTATCGTGAGGGGATACTACTAATGTAGCAACCGAAGGAACTCCAGGCTGACAGATCGTTAGTAACCCAAAAGGGTTAACAACATCCTGATACAGCAAGTGGCTGAAAACGAAGGAATTGTCGCTTGGGTCTCCATTTTGAGAATTCATGCTGCAATGCCTGATTATACCACAGAAACATTCATATCCCGTGAGGTTGGACAAGGATAGTCTGACACTAGGCCAAGGAGCCCGCGAGACCCTTAAAAAAGGAGCAAGCCGTAACAGCAGGGTAAGCCGATAGCGATTAGGGCCTGAGTAAAGTAGCTACCTTATCTTAAACAACAAAATAAGCTGAGTGTAGTATCACCTCAATTACCATACTACTTTTTCTGCTGCTTTGATCCTCAGAGGTGCAGTTGCCACTTTAACCTGTGCTAAGCTGGAACATCTGTGGGTATCTCCGAGCAGTTCTAGATGGTTTCCGGAGCTGCCCTCTTTCCAAGCGTGAGCGTTAGGTGGGTTTCCAAATCTATTGTAACAGACAGTCTGTTTGTGCTTCAGTGCTTCTGCTCTCTCGGTTCCAGTTTCCCTTCGCAGCTGAAGCGTGGTTTCGATTTAAGAGGATGCGGGGTCAATTAGGTAGGCCTAATAAACTGGCGCCTGGTGAAGTAATGCTTAGATTAAACGCTCAACACATAATGTACATAGTTACGAGGCTAATAACCACGATGAATTACGCTTATCCACTACCGTCCACAGGGCGAAATAGCAGAACTCAAGACATACTTCCATATTCTACGATTGTTTTGAACGGTCTCGTTGTATTATACTCGAAACGATCGGCATTACTCCTACATCTGCCTTCTTGCCTCCACCAAGTGTAATAAATGAAGGATCGTGAGCTCGACACAGGAAAGAAAGCAAAAGTGCGCTGTAAATGTCATAGCAACTTGAACTAAAACATAAGAACTTTAAGGGCCAACTCAATACCCTCCTGGCCTCCCAGAACCACTTTTGGACGACAGCCTTGTCGAAACTCAATTGCAGGTTATGGCCAGATAAAATACGCGAATTTTCAACTGGGAGAGAAGCTAGGTATCTCTTATCTGAAATACTTCCAGTACACCAAGCCGCACAGCAAAGTGAGGAGTGAAGTGGTCACTAGAAAGATTTGCTTGTATAGCACACCGGCAAGCTCGACGGCATTGCCAACAAGGATCATGAAAACCTTCTGGTCGTAGATCTGATGGGGCAATAACAGGTGCCATCACGGATGAGCCACAGAATCAAGGATTTCGAGGACGCTCGATTCGGAAGCCTGAAGACTTGGAATCTCCACCTACCACTATTACTGGAGATGGAGAAAGGCAAGATGCCTAATTCCCCACGTCTTGGGCCTCTTGAAATGCAAATTCTGTCTTTGCTGCCAAATGCAGACCCAGATGCAACAATATGTTGCACGCTATCGTACCGCTTGAGGGAAGAAGCATCTAGATCATACGATGCACTCTCCTACTTCTGGGGAAGTCTCGACAAGCCAAAAACAATATCCATCGACGGGAAGCCGATCAGTGTGACTCGAAATCTCTTCGCTGCTCTCAGACAACTCCGCGATCCTACAAAAGTGGTACAGCTCTGGGTTGATGCATTATGCATCAACCAAATGGATGATGATCAGAAATCGTTCCAAGTCCAACAAATGGGTGATATTTACAGTTCAGCGGATTCTGTACTTCTGTGGCTAGGAGAAGAAGAAGAGCAGAGTCACCTGGCAATGGAGCTTATTCAATTGCTTATTGAGAAAGCTAATGTGGTGGTAGAAATCGGCTTTATTGAAAGTATTGAAAGTATTACAGATATTGTCGATGATCCTTCATTTATTACGCACTGGAAGGCTCTGTCCGCTCTGTTAAATCGCCCTTACTGGGAGCGAGCGTGGATTGTCCAAGAAGTGGTCTTGGCAAATAATCCAATTCTCTGCTGTGGCTCTGCTCGCGCTGGCTTGATGCATTTCCTCATGCTCATCTCTGAAAAGAACTTCAACAATCTTCTGTATAGCAGACATCAAACGATCGGTGTAGCAAATGTTGCCAGGTTTTACCAAATTCCATTGTACAGCCTTTGTTCAACTAAAGCGAGTTGTTTTCCGTTCCCCTTCTTGGATACATTAATCAAGAATGGAGCTCGCACAGCAACAGATTCACGGGACCGTATATACGGATATTTGGGTTTAGTTGAGCATCAAGGTTTTGAAGCTGATTATAAGAAAAGTCATTATAACATTTACCGAGATCTGGCGGAATATTTGATCCGTCGAGATGAAAATCTGGATATTTTAAGCGCCGTGGCTTACAGCCCAGAGAGAAAGTTGGAAATGGACGATATTTCTTCTATTGTGCTTGCTGTAAACACCTTACACCCGGAAGCAAAACTTAATATAGAGGTACAGCAAAACATTCTATCCATTCAAGAACTTGAAACGATAGAGCAGCATTGGGCAAGTTGGACATCCAACTGTTGTTCATCTTGGGCACCCGAATGGAGGGAATTGAAACACGAGGGTTCAAGTTTACTTCTTTACAAGAACAATCATTCTCGTTTTAATGCTTGTGCTGGTAGAAAACCAACTGTGACTTTCTTATCTCAGAGGCTTGTGATGATTTTGAAAGGCGTACGCTGTGATATTCTTCAATACACTTCGCAGCATAATTTTTTTGAACAAGGTGGCAGTGGATGGTACTTTCGAAGTGAGTGGGATTTGTGGAAGAATGGAGATTATCCATCGAATCCATATGGTGATAGTAAGAGACAACAGGAGGCATATATCCGCTCCATTATAGCTGGACGGTCTCGGGTTACAGTTGAAAGTATCGACATGTTCGAAAGCGTCCTACACGATTCTTTAGGCTTCAATTCTTCGGCCGTTAAAGAAGAAATAGACCCTTTGATGCGTGAGATAGAGACCATGACATTTCATATGGATTTCAGATTTTGTATCACAACTCTAAGGATACATTGGACGTGCGCCCATAGGCGCAGAGAGAGGAGATATTGTTGTTGTATTTGAAGGTGCTAAGGTTCCATTTGTGCTGAGAAAGTATGATCACTCTAATACCTACTTTTTGATCGGAGAATGCTGTAAGTCCGTTTTATTAGTTCTTCGTCCTTGCCAGATCAAGCAGAACTGACCAGTTATGTCACTGCTATATAGATATCGAAGGCATTATGAACGGAGAAATATTCGAATCGGTCGATCACAAGGACAAAGTCCTTGAAGACTTTATACTAATATAATTTGAAATAGGATGACTCTTTTTTTCAAGAAATTCCTTTCAATGAACCGTATAAAAGGATAGGTTATCTATGGCTGTCTACTCAGAAATGACGTGAAGCAGCGATGGCACTACATTACAACAACAATTTAATTTTAGCAAATTCCAGAATGCTTCTTTTTCCAATTTCAATAAGGTGCTCTCATTAAGATAGGGAAGCGGGTGATGTTGCTCCACAGCTTGCGTGTGAGCGCAAAGATGGTGAAGAAATAATGGCTGCGATGGGGCGTTACCCGTTGTGTTTCTAGGGGTAGTTAAGCTAGATTTGGCCATCACTCGGGGCCTACCGAGCTGTGCTATCGCGCCAATCAGAGACGCCGATTACCCAACGGAGACGCCCGCTGGGTGTCTATCGATAAGAAACAAACGTGATGAAGGATTAGAGTTATTGCAGCAGAAGCCCGATATCTTGGAATAGAGATATGGGGAATGATACTTTATATTTACCAGCTCCCGGCAGAGATGTTGTGAGTTGATGTAACCAAAACAACCTTTACCTACGGAACTGGGCAACCTCGCCGTCGGCGAACCTCGAGATATTATATCTACGATAGGAGCCAGTCTTGCATCAAAGCAAGGCCCAAATCCAAACTTTAGATATCAATTTCTCAAAAAATCTTATTATAAACCGTCATTAATTAACGCTTTGTACCTCCAAAGGATCTACTTCAAGGATGGCAACTTCCACAAAATACGCCGATCGTGTAATTCCCCGGATTTCCCTCCACGACTTCGATGTCCGCGTGGATGAAGTCACAAAGGAGCTCATCCATGCTGCTGAAACCGATGGCTTCTTCACCATAATCAATCACGGTCTCAGTCCTGAAGATATTGAATCCATGTTCCAAACATCCGAATCCTTCTTCTCACTCCCGGACGAAACTAAAGCCCTGGTGCCATTTACCACCAAGAACGCCGGATGGGAGAAGAATGCCCAGGTGCGCCCTAGCACAGGGGTGGCCGATCAGAAGGAATCATATCAGATGCAATATGGCGACAACATGGAAGGATTATGGTTGCCCGAGGAGAAGTTACCGGGGTTCAAGGAGAAGTGTGATGTGTTTAGGAAGGCGTGTCAAGGTATTAGCGAGAAGCTGATGCTCTGTTTTGCCCGCGGTCTGGGATTCGAGGATGATTACTTCATCAAGGCACATGATATCGCCAGACGAGACTGCCAAACGGTGCTTAGGCTGCTCCATTACTTTGAGGTTGACAAGTCAAGCCCGGTCCCTGAGAACTATTATCGCGCCGGTGCACACACGGATTGGGATCTCATCACACTCCTGTTCCAGCGTTCGGGGCAGAGTGGGCTGGAGATCTGCCCTGGAAGAGAGGTGGTGACGGGGTTCGGTATCGGAGATGTTTGGACGAAAGTCGATCCTGCACCAGGAGAGATTGTCTGTAACATTGGCGACTTGTTGATGTCTTGGAGTGATGATCGATTCAAGTCGACTTTCCATCGAGTCAAGACACCCACGGATCCAGAAACAGATTACTTCGGCCCAAGATACAGCATTGCGTACTTCAATCAGCCATGTATGGACTGCAAGATTCAAGGCCCTCTGAAAAAATATCCCATGATCACAGGAGAAGAGTTCACGCGACAGGCCATGAACCGCAACTTCGCTGCATTGAAGGCCAAGAGGGAAGCTTTAGCTAGCATTGCTTCAGCTACACAAACAGGGAGTGCCGTTGCAGTGGCATGAAACGAGCTTTGCGACCGCGTGCCCTATCATTAGTATATCACTTGTTTGTATTCAAAAAGTTTCCGTTTGTTTCCCACCAAAAACTCGACTTTTATTGTGCTGTACTGTACATTTGACTTTTGATCTACCCGACCCTGTGACCCACGCCTTCCTTTAGGGCTCATTAATGCCGTTTAAATCCCAGCGGACATCTGATATACATAACACCAACCGTCAAATTCGATGAGCGCCCTCCGTAACCATTTATTCGGAAGTTGCACCACCCTTGGCCTTGCCCTTGGAGGATCCACCAACACGCTTTGCCTTGGGGCGGTTGAGATGGTGCTCTGGAATCCAGCTCTCATCATATCCCTTGGAAACACCAGTGGCAGTAGCTCCGTCTGGGCTGCTGGGGGCGGCCAAAGGCTCAGTCTTCTTCTGCGCTCCAGCTGGACGCTTACCGCCGCGCTTCTTCTGANGGGAAGAGAGGTTCAACCCAGGTCTTGTAGACGAAGAACAGAGTACCACCGAAAGCAGCAAGGAGGAAGAGATACAGGAAGATGCTGCGTATAATTAGACCAGAGGATACTGGAAAAGGGGACGTTGGTCAAAACTCACATCTGAGGGTCAAAGAGACTGGTAGGGGGTTCGACGACGCTGACAGTTCCGTTGTAGGCGCTGACTTGGTAGATGGCACCAGCCTGGGTTGCAATGAGAGCAATCAGATTCAAGCGGAGCTCTTGTGGGTTAAGATCGGTGGTAAAAGAGTAAGGGACCACTTGGTTCTCGCCAGCGCCAATCTCAACCTCATATCGAACATTGGTCAGATTGCGGACAACGGCTAAGCTTGGATGCGCATCCTCTGGCAAAGGCTGAAGAGAGCTCAATGCACCTCCAACGAATGCCAAAGTGAGCGGCTCGGCTTCATTGTTGGTGATGTCCAGAATCGCCTCGGTCGCGTGCCCATTGACAAGCTTGATGCCGAAGACCTCTGCCTGTGGGAATGAGGTTGCGATATCGATATTAAGAGTAGGCGGGATATCGACGTTTTCTTGCTCAGAGCTCTGAAGATCCAATATCAGCAACTTTCTCGGGGAATTTAAATACTAGTGAGTATATTCTGGGTTTCTTACTGCGTCTGCGGCGGCAAACGCGCCTAGAGCTCTGAGAGCAAGAAGAGCAATAACCGAGAACTTGAAGGAACCCATTGAGCTAGTTAATTGACGGAAGAGTGGTGGTAGATGGATGAAGAGAAAGGGAACGTTGGATATTCCTGAAGCTGCAATGTGTCTCGTTTGACGAGCATCTCGCGTAATTTAGCCATGGGGGACCCCAACAATCATGGAGAACCTGCTAGAATTGGCAAGATCAGCCGGCGGTATCAAGTGAAGCGTATTATATGAAGGCACAGTTATCAATAGTCACAATTTGATACTATCTCACATTATATTTCAGTTTGAACTTTCATTTCTATTATTCCGGAGGAAGCGTGGAAGCCCTCTTGCCCTATCTGAAAAAACGCTCGCTACCTGCGAGGATATGAACATATTAAAGGCCGCAATCCGCGTACCTCATACAAGATGGCCAAAAAGCCATCGCAGCATGCATTACCAACAGGACTGCTATATGGCCTTCTTCAACTTGAAGCGGCTCAGCGGGGTCCACTGGGGGCTATCTTGGCCTGACAAGGACCACTCATCATGTTATGGGCGAGCCCAGGTTAGAAGTTTGTAAGCTGCTATGTTTGCTCATAAATCGAGCTGGTCAACTCGTGGTTGCCTGTTTTAGGGTGTGTTAGGTTAAACGGCACAGCGCCGTACGCCATATATCATCATACTCCAACCATGCCGGGGCCATAACTGTTGTGGCGTATAGGAGGGCCTTGGAAGTTATGTGAAGTCGGAGTCTTCTTTTGTCAGCACTGAATATTTTCCATAAATTCAAGGTACAAACCTTCTTCCGCTTCTTATGCCCCGGACCCCTCTCATCGCCATCGCCAGTAGAATATCCCTCTTGTAGATCATCATCTACGAAACCCTCTCCATAGCCCTCGAAACTTGAATCTCCATACGTGCGTTTCTTCACATTCCTTTTGGGTCGCAGTGCCTCGGAATTTGCGTTAATGGGCTCCCTGGGCGCGGGTGTAGGTGCAGCCGACGCCTTAGGAGTGATTGATTTAGTCACCCCCACATGTTCTTGGGTTGCTAATTCACCCAGCACGGAATTGTTCCATAACTCCTTAGGCACAGCTCCTCTGGCCATAGTCATCGCCCTTCCGAGACTGTTTGACGCAAGTTCCGTCATTCCCTTTTCAATTTCTCTTCCTCGTCGGTTATGTACGTCCCATTCCTCATCAGGCATAACAGTCATCGCAAAAAGGGTATCCGGATCTTCTAGATCCTTTTTCACGGCATCGAACTGGCCACTAAGACCGAGATTTTTCATGTATCCTTTGTAAGTCTTGCGAATAACATTCTTTTGGCCGTTGGGAAGTGTCCGTGCGACACCTGCAGCAATGGGACTCAGGCCATACATCTGAAACAGATCTTGTGATGGATGAGGGCGTACGCCTTCATGACCTATGCAGAAGTCCATGTTAACCATCTAACAGTCCACTTCAAACAGACATCATTCTCCGCAGCGCAGCTAAAGAAAACTTATCCGTTAGAATGAGGGTATCTTACGAGTGCTGCAAAGGAGGTACTTCTCCCCCACTTCCATATGCAGGTCTGCAATATTAGGTCTGCTGCCCTCGACATGGATCTTCTTTTGATCCCGATCTCCATGATCCTCAACATCGCGTTTCCGTTTGTTTGAAGCCTCGTCGCTCGGAGCAACGCTCTCCTGTGAATTGTCAAAGCCTAGTGAGGACATGCTGCCGTTGATGCTGTGCGCCGGGGTCGGTAGAGACATCGTCGTTCGGGGAGAATGGGTTAATTTTTGCGCGGCGTCTAGTAAGTTAGACGGGGTTTGCGATGGACTTTGAGGTGTATGAGGATGGTCAAAAGGCATATCGATGGGTCGAATACCGAGTTTATCGATGTGATTAGGGTCGTGAAAGAGAGACGATGAACACAGACCGAGTGCGAAGAGTCGAGCCCTGCGTAACGGTCTAGCCCCGGATTTGGTTGATCGGCTTCGGAATGTGCTCGAGGGGTCGGGAAACTACAAGATAGATGTCGGTGATCAACTGAACCTCATTGACTAAGGCTGCTTGCCGGGAAAGGTCGTCTGATATCACGGCGAAAAGCGAAAGTGACGGGGTGTGATGAGAAGGGCCGAGGAGATCGCAAGGCGGACTGATACTACCACGAGAAGATACGTCGATTCCGCTCTGCAATCTTCACGTCAGTCGGATCCGATCTATCGACTCAATGTAGGCTCGCCGGTCGCGAGAGGCTGGATCGTTGCGAAGTCGACGATGGTAGATGGGTGATTAAAGATGATGCAGCGGTGCTGGTTCTCAGCAGCCGAGAGTCGCTCGCGCTACTGCAGGTCACGTGTGACCGTGCCAGCGGCGTCTTGATATACCCCTGCTTTTGCCGACAATACAGCACAGAATACAGATGAATGAGCCTAGTTCATGTTTTAGTACTGGGAAGATTCAAACTCACTCATCCAAGCAACTCAGAGGCCGCTTATTTCATTTACTACCTTTACCACGCAACTCTGCATCACGGTTGGAATCCTCGCCTTCAGTCCGAGGAGGCTATTCTATATATGGACTAGCGTAGACACATGCACCAGGGACCCTGTTCGCAAATCGAACATTTTCGTTATCAAAACTTCCACGCCCAAAAATTGTAGCTTCAAGAGCAGCAATGGCGGAAATAAGGAAACGTCAACGCGAGGAGCCCGATACGGCTGGGACCACCGACCAATCTGGAGATTCAAATATCCATCCCAACAAAAAGGTTCGCAAAGAAACAAATGCCTCGGCTCGACGTTCACTTTTTGTGCGCTCGCTCCCAGCAACGGCAAATACTGAGAAATTGACGGAACTCTTTTCCCAAAGTTACCCGATCAAGCATGCTACGGTGGTTATTGATCCAGATACCAAACAATCCAAAGGCTATGGCTTTGTTACCTTTGCAGATGCGGAAGATGCGCAGAAGGCTTTGGAGGAATTCAATGGGCATTCGTTCGAAGGCCGGAAAATGAAGATTGAAATCGCGCAGCCTCGATCTCGAGAAGCTACCAAAACTGGAGGAGTGAAAGGAAGCGCTGTATCAGTTGAGGCAGCAGCTGCAAAGAAAGCTCGACGTGAACAACTGGAAGAGAGTCGGAAGATCCCCAAACTCATTATTCGCAACCTGCCTTGGAGCATAAAGGAGAGCGAACAATTGGCAGATCTTTTCAGGAAATTTGGGAAAATAAAGCACGCGGATGTCCCAAAAATAAGAAATACACAAGCTGGATTTGGTTTTGTGGTGCTGCGAGGTAAAAAGAATGCTGAGCGAGCTTTGGCAGAAATGAATGGAGTTATGGTCGATGGCAGGCCAATAGCCGTAGACTGGGCTGTTGACAAAGAAGTTTGGGAAAGCCAGAAGAACGCTGCAGGTGGCGAGGAAGGTTCTGGCGAAGCCGATGAGCAGGCTGGTGAGAAAGCTAAGGCCTCTGAGGAGGATGAAGATCTTAATGATGAAGACCGGGATCTCGCCAATTTCATGCGGAATCATATGGACCAACTTGAGGATGAAGAGGACGAAGATGAGGATGAGGATATGGAAGGGGAATCTGATGATGAGGGAGGAGCAAAACTGGACGAGGAAAGTGACGGAGAATTTGAAACCGAAACCGAGAGTGAGGATGCTGAAGAGAAAGAGAGCGAGGATAAACGTCGGAATTTCATCACCGATAACTCTTCTACTCTCTTCATTCGAAATCTACCTTACACCACCCTGGATGAAGGCTTAAAACAACATTTCACTCAATTCGGTCCTGTTAGATATGCACGCGTTGTCATGGACAAAACCACAGACCGGCCCCGTGGAACCGGCTTTGTGTGCTTTTTCAATATCGAGGATGCAGAATCTTGCTTGAGAGGAGCACCGCGTCATCAGCCTACGGGAGCGAACGCTATCAAGAGAGGCGATAGCTCCAACTCTCAGGTCAAACACTCTGTACTCGAGGATGAAGGTGCTGATCCATCGGGCATGTACACCATTGAAGGGCGTATACTTCAGATTTCGAAAGCAGTTGAAAAGAACGAAGCCGCCCGGTTGACAGAGGAGGGAACCAATATGCGGACAAATCGTGACAAAGACAAACGGAAGTTATATCTACTTTCCGAAGGAACAGTTGCAGCTGGTACACCACTTTATGATCTGTTGGCTCCCTCCGAGATCAAGATGAGAGAAGATAGCGCGAAGCAACGTAAGAAGTTGGTTCAAAACAATCCTCTGCTACACCTCAGCTTAACTCGTCTGTCCATTCGGAACCTACCCAGAAATATTGGATCGAAAGATCTCAAGGCTTTGGCACGAGAAGCTGTCGTTGGCTTTGCTAAGGATGTCAAGAGTGGACTGCGACAGCCACTCTCCAAAGAGGAGGAAAGCCGAGGTGGAGAAGAAATGAGAGAAGCCGAGAAGCAAAGAAAAGCAAAAGGCAAAGGTGTTGTCAAACAGGCAAAGATCGTTTTCGAAGGACGAGAAGGTTCCAAGGTGTCCGAGGAGAGTGGTGCAGGTCGAAGCAGAGGCTATGGATTTGTGGAATACAGCTCTCACCGATGGGCTCTCATGGGACTAAGATGGCTGAACGGACATGCGCTGAAGAATTCTGCTGGCAAGACGCAACGCCTCATTGTAGAATTCTCTATTGAAAATGCACAAGTAGTTTCAAGGAGAAAGGAACGCGAAGAGAAAGCGAGGCAGCGATCCAAGGAGGTTTCAGCAGCGCGTGAGAAGGGAGAAGCTCCGGCTAAAGAAAAGAAGGTTTTAAGCAAAGATTCGCTCATGGCAAGGACTCGCAAGGGGGCGAAGGGAAAGAAGGGAAAGCCTGTTCCAGGGGAAGGGAAGTCTTTCGAAAAGGTAGTGTACAACGCGTCAGCAAAGTCGGACACCGCGAAGAGTGCGACAGGCAAGCCTAGGGTCAAGAAAACATCGAAAAAACTAGGTGCTTCCGGTTCCAAGCAGGATCAGGATGGGAAAGATGACCGGTTGGCAAGAAAGCAGCAAATAATTGCTAGGAAGCGAATGATGAGGAGGAATCGCAAGAATGGCGGAGCATAAATATATAAATCTAGGCAGGAGTTTGGTGGTGTTAAAAAGTTAATTAGAACCGGTGTGGGAAACTATTTTTTTGCTTTACTATCTTCTATTTCCCAGACTCTTAGATCTCCCTGGTGAGGAATGACCTCCTTACCCGGGCTTCCATAGCAAAGCTTATACTTGAGTTTGTTGCAGGCTTGACAAGTAATAACCATGAGACTCCAAATTATATATTATACCTATCTTTCTTTCAGATGATAAGAGTGCTGACTCTTTCACGTTTTTGTCGTATTTATAAATCGATCCGGCACTATGTAAGAAAGTCACTATTGTTAACGCCCTGAAGCGCAGCAAAAGGAGGGGTCCTGAGGGGTCGCCCTTATCGGGAGCTTATCGTGACCCTTTCTCACCCCGCCAAAAGTCCCTTCCCTTCAAACACCGATTATTTCTCCAGACCCCGGGACACCACCTCAACTGACTCACTACAATCCTCATACCAGTCCTCCATAACTTCTCCAGAAACATACAAGGAATAGAAAATCCACTGTGCTCTTGTGCCTACCTGCCTTAATTCCAATCCCACAAAACAAAACCACACAAACTACCTATTCCCACTCAGAAATCAAAAGTTAAAAAAGAGAATGGCACCGTCAACAGCCTATGACAAAGCCCTCCAACAGATCGACGAAGCTCATTCCCAAGATCCAAACAAAGCCCCTGATAACTCCACGCCGTACGAACTCCACTACGCCCAGAAAATGAGCCACTACCTGACGCTCCGCCAACCAAGCGCCTCCCCGCTGCTCCAATTGGCAATCCGCGCACAGCACTTCCGACGCTGGGAAGTGCCGCGGGCGAGCTACCCAGCCACGAAGGCCGGGTACCTGTCGTGGCGGGCGTTTCTCAAGAAGCGACAGGCAGAGCAGGTCGAAGCCATCCTGGTGGAGTGCGGGTTCGGGCAGGACGAGGCGGAGAAAGTAGGCAGCCTGATGCGGAAAGAAGGCCTGCGGGACGACGGAGAGGAAGGCGAGACGCAGGTGCTGGAAGACGTGGCGTGCCTGGTGTTTCTGGATGATCAGTTTGAGGCCTTCGAGAAGGGCGTCGGGGACGAGGACAAGGTGATTGGGATCCTGAGGAAGACGTGGGCCAAGATGAGTCCCAAGGGAAGGGATCTGGCGTTGCAGATTCCCATGTCGGCCGAGTGTCAGACGTTGATTAAGAAGGCGCTTGAAGGGTGAGAGAAGACAAGGATATCAAGGACGGCAATTTGAGGGCGCGTGAGGGGTGGGTGGGTTTTGCATTGTCATAGCGGTGATTGGGCTTTTCTGTATAACTAGATTTTTGCTCTCCAGGATATCGATTCATGGCTGTTGTAATTCTTACTTCCAAAATTGAGATATGTCCCTACTGATCTGAAGAATTAATTGTTTTTGTAAAGGATTCACCAGTTTCACGTATGTCTTATTAACAAAGTGACTGCAGCTTCATTCATACAATGTTAAAAATATTAGCTGAAAATCTCAAAAGGATCGGATCTAACGACCCGCCCATTCCATGCCATGCAAAATATCTATTTCACCCATACACACACGAGCTCCCCCATGAAAATCCTAGCTCCAGCGAGATCGTAACCATAAACCCATTTCCCTAATCGAAGTGCGTGCAACAAAGAACGATGCGTATATCATGCCCAACATTTCCTTCCATCTTTCTTAAGCCTGAGACATGATATCCCCTCTCTATGTTAACGCCAAGAAAAACACTATCCCACCGCCCTAGAAACAACATCACGCTCGGTAGAAGCGATCAGTTTAAAATGCGTCATAAAACCTTTGATGCATCCAAGGCGCAATTTTCTTCATAGTTCCTCGCCAAAACGCCAATGCCAAAAGTCAAGTAAGACTCGGGTATCAATATGTAATACCAGAACCACAAAAAGTTTTCACCAAATCCATGCAATGTACATTCTTTCGTGAACGAAGACGAGCTTCCCCTCTGCTTACACAATCCTTTTTCTGCCGGCTATGCTCTTCTTCCGTCGATAGTTGACTGCACCAAGCACCTCATCTGCTCCTATCACGTCAGGGGAATCGAATCGTTCAATTCCGACAGTAACTAGATGGACCACGTTGCCGATAGCAACAGCAACGGATCCCTTGCCAACCTTGACTAACGGACCGGGGTTGCTTGCCAGCAAACCTCCAATTCCACTTCCATCATCGCTTAGAGTCCCGTTACTAATAAAAGTAGAATATCTCTCACCCTTAGCGGAAAGGGCCCAGATTTCCCATTGCGCTTGGACTATTTGTGTAGACCGTGGCGACAATGCTGTATGGTTGTACGAGAAAGAACTGGGTTGGTTTCTGCGTCGAAGACCGGCGGTCCTGAAGCCATTCGCAGGAGTGATCTGAAGTGAATCCTTGTACTCAGGGGAAGTTTTCCGCTTGCGCACACCAACTACATATCCCGCTTGCACTGCTTCCCACGAACCGGGATTCTCCATCGAATGGATACGCTCGACCGTGTCTCTCCATAAGCAACAGGTTTTGCTACCTGGTTTTTCCGGATCCCGAAAGCAGATCGTATCGCCTTCACGTTCGGGGAGGTAGCTCTGCATAACGCAATCTCCAGTTTCTGAACTCGTGTAGACCAGGGAAAGCGAGGCCAGCCCAACAGAACCACACTGTGGTCGCCGACGGGTCGAATGGAAACACCGGAGACTCTCAGGTTTGAGGGCCTTCGTGTCAAAGGTGTGCGTCACCTTATGCGTCAGGACATCGATGAGATCGACCGTGTTTTTGCCGACCGCGAGAAAGGAATGTAGCGCCGGTAGCGGCACAACCGCATGTATCTCTCGAGTCCCTTCCTGAGACTCAATATGGAGCCCGTCAGATAACCATCCGGAATCTCCGTGAGTAACCACATGGACACAGCCATGCTTCGATGCTGTTAGAATGATAGGCCATGGCTGGAAGCCGTCAATTACTGCGAGTAGAGTTCAGTTTTTGCATACGATATAAAAAGTTCATAGGGAATAAAAATATACGTACCAGAAAGAGCTTGTGGACGAGCGGACACAAGCCGGCTCTTACACAATTGCAGGTCCATACTCTGGCCATCTTCTGCGTACATCTCCGTCATGACTCCACTAGGTCGAACCACCACGACAGGATCAATCAGCTTTGCTGGATCATAGCTGAAGAAGAAAGACAGTGGTGTACGACCGTTTAGAGAAACCGGAACAGTAGGTCCCCATCGTCTCTCTGGGATGTTCCACAAGCACACCTCATTTCTGGAGGAGAGCAGCGCCAGCCAGTTCGAATCATCGTCAATTGCCATAGCAATGACAGGGAAGGGGTCAATATTGGAATCGGGATCCTCAACGTAGTAACTTTTGGCGGTGTCACGAATATTCCAGACGCATATCCTCCTGTCTAAGCCGACGGATACTACAAGTCCTGTAGTCGTTGCCGTAAGGAGCACAACATCTAACTGGTGTCCGTGGCTGAGAGCCTTGAGGGAGAGGAGAGGCTTGTCGTTGTGCCGGTCGCTTGGTTCTTCCTCCGGCTCGGCCCAGAGNAAGATAATTCATGAGCAGCGCAACGGCACCGACGAGAAACGTCACGATAACCAGAAATGGGATCAACTGATGCTTGGTGAAGTCGTATACTGCTGGTAGGAATGGTCGTATGCCATTCCCGTTGGGAGTTCTGTCACTGCCGCTGATTACAAACATCAGGGGATCGTAAACGTGTGCAATGAAGCTGTGCGCACCCGGCTTGATAGCTTGGATGATCTCATCAGCTGACTCGTGATGTTGCATTCCAAGCCATGAGCTCGGCGTCTGCACTTGGTTGAGGTTAACAGATGGGCTGGTCAATGCCCCCGCAAAGTCGATATCGTCTTTTCGCCGAAGACGCCTCGCAATATGATAAAGGCTCTCTTCTTCGAAGAAGTGCCATTGTGCCATGAGCACAAATGAGACCATGACCAAGGTCCCAGCTATCCGCGTTGATATTGGTCCGTCTCCCTTTAGGAGAAGGTCGATCCAGGTCTGTGAATCCCAGAGAGGCGGAGTTGAACGTTGCGGCTTCCTCGAGGAGGCCGATTTTGACAACGAATCGCTAAGCTCGGTGCGTCGAATATCAATGCTCAAGACGGCGACGAAGAACGTAAGCAGATAGAAGAAGTCAAAAGTTATAGCAATGGCAGCAAAGGTACAAAAGGCGACTACTCCGGGATAGACGAATTTCGAGAGGAGCCACAGCATGAAAAGGTTCTGGCTAACTCCTGCAAGCGCGATATGTGTCGTCTGGCCGAGAGCTTCACCAAGTCGAACGGCGGTTGGGCGATCGGGAGGGGTCAGAATCACGGCACTCACAAGCCTAAAGATATTTTCCAGGCCAATAGCCAGCACGATGAGCGGATATGCTTCCCTGGGAATCTTCGATAAGTCGATTTTGAGGACAGCGCAGATGGTAAAACTTGAAGCCATGGAGACAGCGATCTGGGTGGTGACGGCGATCATCAAACCGACTCTCGACTTCAGTGCGCGCACTTTGGCCAGGGTAACGCAGAAGTATATAAACGTTAGGGTATACGCAAGCCCGAGAAACAGATTATCAGCGAAAGACATTGGCTGGTATCGGAACTCATAAAGCTGGCTGCGTAACGGTTGGCCATCCGGCGGATACACGCTCCAGTTCTCGGAGCCTTGTCTAGCCATTTCCTGGGCACGCCTCTCCCACTGCACGCCGACCGGGCTTTCCAGCTTATGAACCAAAGTAATCACCAGGGCATCTGCCGCGACTAGTTGGCGGTTCTCGAATCGCTCACCACTGAAAACAACCGAGTGCCGGAGCGTCGAGTTGACGTAGGTGACATCTCTTGATCGACTATTGACCGTGTGCTCGATGTCTTGATCGGTGGCGATTCCTTGAGATGAGAAGCTCCAATACTGCAAAGGGGAGTGAAAGAACCAGGAGTAATCCGTGAGGCCGTTTATTGCATGTAAGCTGTCCCTTTCCTCGACAGTCAGCGGGGCCAAGACGCTCGGTCCGGCCTCCAAATGCGGCCTCCGAGGATCAAAATTCGTGGTAGGGCCGAGTAATTCATCCTGTATATTCAGGGCATTCAATAGGACATCTCGATCCAAGGCTTTCATGTAGCTTCCTATTGGCACCCAAAACCATCCACGTCAGCTACCTAATCGCTTATCTGATATTAATTTCTGGGACAGAGGGGGGGGAAAACGCACCGTGGACCCAGATCGACCGCATTACCACATCTGGCTTGGTGTTGGGATCACCACCGAAGGGTTCGGCGCTCGTCCAGGAATGAGCTGGGAGACTGGATGCGCCATTGAAGAGAATGTTTGTGTATAGGAAGGGAAGCGGGACCACCAAGAGGGAAGCAACCGTCACGGATATGAGCAGGTGGAAGAGAGGATAACGGCCCGCGTGATGGCCATATCTCGTACTCCAGAATCGAATAGGGTGCTTGGAATCAAGGTTCGGTGGCCGCGTTGTTCTGGAAGAGGCACAAAGCCAATTTGTTAACCCTGGTGCTTGCTTTTGTTGGGAGCTGGCGAGACGGCGAACTTACCCTCGAAAGGGATACAACAGATACCAAATCATCGAGACGAGTGTCTCTTGGGAGTCCAACCCACCAGGCGATTAGGAAATAATGGCATGCGACTCGGAAGGCGAATTCTCGAGACTCTTTGGCGTTCCCCGGGAGCACGACACAGAGCCTCGGGAGGGTCCCGGCTTGTGACAGCGAACTCGCGGCGGGAAGGCAAGTCGGTGGGAGGGGCAGACGGCCTGCGTATCTACACCACCCAGCGGACAATATGGCGAGGGTTCGTCAGATCGATGACCATGGTGCTGGGGACAGAGAAGATCTAGGAATCGTAGGGCAGCATCCGTGGGCGAGGAGCAGCGAGGCAAAGGTGGTTGTCCGAAAAAGGTGGAGAACGAGAATTGGGAGTTCGATGTTGTCGCAAAACCTGCCCCCAGGAATCTCGATGCCGTCGAATCTGGGCTCCCAGCGGGCCGGGCGAATCAGCAGGCGCCGCTTACGCCAGTAGCAGGCGATCCGTTCCCCCCAGAAAGTTAATTCTCGGTGCTTCCAGCGGCCCACGATCAAAAGGAGAGCACCCAGAGTCTGGATGCGATGCCGTGAGCCTGGAATATACGATCAGTTAGTTATGTGTGAGTCCTCGATCACCTAGCAACGACAGGAGTTGCGCTGAACTGACGGGCGTTGGGAGAAAGGGAGACAGAGAGAAAGCGCGCGAAAGAGACGAAGCACGCAAGACTTCTACCCAAGTGATGCTACAACTGAGACTTCCCAGAGAGGCAGCGCCAAGCCACACCTCCCTTGTACGAATGGCCACCTTTTAAGTTCCGACGGTCAGGGCAGGCACTGTGCTGTCCCCGTGCTTCCCTGGGCCTCGTTACAGTTCAGTGCCCATCTGTTTCGCAAACCGTCGCATGGCCCGTCGACACACGGCAGGACGACGCGGGTGGGGAGAATGCTGCTTCCTCAGCGCGATCCAGGTACTGTACGGAGTACACGCTCAGGAACCCCCGACGAACCTTCGAGGAAGGACTTTCCCATGGCCGTGACGACGTCCTTGCACCCGTCAGAGATCTAGTCCGGGCGTGGAGAGGTCCGCGGCGCTGATCCATGTAGGGCTTTGGCTCGCCTTTCGTCATCCCGGTCCACCTTACATAGCTGCTTCCAGCATAGCACCATCCGCTGGCCCACGGTTCCCAACTCTCGTACGCAGAAAGCGGTGCCGCAGAGGGCAGAGAGGGCCGCCGATGACACAATGACAACAACGGGGCAAGACATCCAGCGATCGGTCAGAGAGAAAGCCCATGTTGTGTACGAACGCGACGGGATTTCTCGCATCCTGCTGGGCCCACGCGCATGTCGCTGAATAAGGCGTCATGTGGTGAGGAGGAGGAGGCCGCGGTGGACTGGGAGGATGTATCTCCGTACCAGCGTGCCAAACTCTTGCCGTCGAAGGTAACTGATACTGTGCCTCGCCCGCGATAAGAGCCCCTTTACGCTTCCCGGAGCAGCTGAGGTCCAATCGCCCAGGAGTCTGGTTCTGACAGCCGTCCTCTTGTGTCACTCTGCAGGAAGAAAACGACGAGGGGGGTGGATCGTGGGCAACTGCTATTTCCATGCGGACATCTTGCAACCGATACTGTAACCGATGCGGCGCTGGGTGCTCTGGAGGGGAGGGCGCACTCATTCCGCGGAATTTACACACTGGAACTGCTTTGCCAGCCAACCAGCGCCCAGCAAACTCCGAGGACAGCAAGCTACTGCTTGATAGAAAGCTTCGCAGCCATGCTTCCAGGGCCCGACAACGAGCCCCCGTCCCTAGGCAACCCTGGAATCTCGAGAGACACACTACTAAAACGCTTTGAAATAGCTGTCAATAATAACGGGCAGGATGTTTGTGCGGAATCTCCACAATCCCATCTGGACAGAGCCTCGGAAAGCGCAACGGCGATCTACCGGTGTCACATGACTACATGCTGTGCTGTACGTGGTATGAGCTACTCGTCGTCTGGGTGCATTTTTGCAATCGGCAGCTTACTGCCGCTGCGGAGCCGAAACCGTATTCCGATTTTTTTTCCCATTCTGTTATATTTTTTTTTTGTGGTAATCTTTCCCAGTCGCTGTATGGATGGAATTATTGCGCCTCAGAGCCACCAGTTTTGGGTCCCTCAAGCAGCAAGAACAAGCGATGCCGCACGCTGTTGAGCCTGCTGGGGCTCCCCAAAAATGGAGCCAGCCATCGAGGGTCTAGAACGTCGTCAGCACATGCGGAAGGAGTACGGTAGACCTCTGGAGCTAAGAACACAACTTGGCATAATAGCAGTCATCTTAAGGTTCACCACCAGTACCGTATCGTACTTATTTATTAGCTCTCTGTCTCCTGATGACTTAAGCAGAGTCTACGGCATTTCACTTGGTTAAGTTAACGAGCTGATTCTATGACTATTAGTAATCTGGAACGGACACATGTCGCATCAGTCCTGTTCATAACAGACGTATAAGCTTGGCATACAACCGCCTTACCGCAGGAAGCCTCGGAAAATCTTCTATAATTTTCTTTTCAGGAACAGACGCATGCCCGTCCTCAGCCTCATGATAAATAAAGTTGTATCACCAAAAGCCTTCCCGCTCTGGCGTGGGCAGATCTTGCCTCCAGATCTGACTTCTCCAGCCTTTGTCATGTACAAATCGCTTCAGGATGACGTCAAAGATCGTTCCACCAAAAGCTTGTGCGAGGGCAGTTCCAAAAAGGATACGTTGCCGTACCTGGCATTCTGAAATTGTTCCTGGCTAACCTAGCTGTAAATACCCTTGAGCACTATCAGTTAATCTCCTCTATAAGTTTTTAGCTGCGGTCCTCGGGTTGAATGCTCTCTGCACAACCTCGCTGGATACAGAATGTCGGATTGAGAATTTCCACTAGAGCTTAGGCGCTCGAAGGATAAACTTGCACTGGAACTTTTTTATACGTTTAATAACTCCAGATAGTGGACTTCCTCTCTTGCTATAAATAAATAAATTTATTACTTCCCATGCGGCATCCATTTCATCCACAATTATTTACTGGGATTGCTCTCTTTTCTCGATAAAAGCAGCCCACGAACCGCGTGCGATCCCTTATCGCTTATCGGATATCGCATCCCTGGACTTTTTGGTTGCTGACATGTAATTTTAAAACAACATCAGCATGGCTCTCGCAACCGCCATCTCCCCTTGGGTAATTGGCACTGCAGTAGTTGGATTACTCCTCATTATTCCATTCGTCATGGGTTTCTTCGGCAGCAACCAGTTCGATGTGAAGGGGAAGGTGCGTAGAGATCTTTGTCGATCGGATTCAGGGGGAGGGGAAGAAGGCTGACGAGCGTTAAATAGACCGTCCTCCTCACGGGAGCCTCGGAAGGGATGGGAAGGAGCGCAGCTATTCAATTGGCTTCGAAGGGTGCAAATGTGATCATAGTGTCAAGAAGCGTCGACAAGCTGGAAGCAGCTCTTGCAGATGTCAAGGTCAGGCAGATCTCCCGTGCTCCCCCTCCATTACCCCCTGCGTGCCACCGAGCTTGTATATAACTGACACATGCTTTCTTTTTTACATAGGCTTCAGCTCTGGACCCCGCGTCACAGTCTTTCAACTTCATATCTGCCGATCTTTCGACTCCTTCTGCAGCTGCGTCCGTCGTCGCAAAAGCTAAGGCTCTCAACAATGGTGTCGCGCCGGATATTGTGTGGTGCATCGCAGGTGGCTGTCACCCGAGTCTTTTCCTGGACGCAGATGTATCCATCATGCGGTCGCAGATGGACTTGAACTACTGGGCTGCGGCAGAAATGGCGCATGCTATACTGGCTGAATGGTTAAAGCCTCCCTCAGAGACTGCTCCTGCCACAACTCCAGGCACTCCGCGCAAGCAGCATCACCTCGTCTTCACGGCCTCCGTTCTCTCCTTCTACCCCATCGTAGGCTATGTCCCTTATTCCCCGGCCAAAGCTGCTCTGCGCAGTCTGTCCGACACGCTCGCCCAGGAGCTCCTGCTATACCATGCACCGTCTCCCGAGGTAAAGGTCCACACCATCTTCCCTGGCTCCATCTCTAGTCCAGGATTCGAACGGGAGAATGCGTTAAAGCCCGCCGTGACACTGCAGTTGGAAGAGGCGGATCCCGTGCAGACGCCGGAAGAAGTCGCGTCAAAGAGCATCAAAGGATTAGAAAATGGAGATTATCTCGTGACGGTGGGGTGGCTCGGAGCTTTAATGAGAGCTGGTGCGTGGGGATCTAGTCCGAAGAACAATACTTTTGTTGATTTAATCGTTACCTGGGTGGCTTCTATTGTATGGGTTATTGTGGGAGTGGATTTGAACTCGAAGGTCAGGGCGTACGGGAAGAAACACGGACATCCGCAGCTTTACAGTAGGAAAGCAGTTTAGCTGGGCAAGTCACTTTTTATACCCTTGCCTTTCATTAAGCTGTGACTCAAAAGTCTACCAGTCTCTTTCAACAGCATTTGAACCGATAGGATCTTGAGTCAGAGGGATTTTGGGAATAACATTCTTGAAATGATCAACTTTAATTACCTTTGAACTTTCACATCATACCTTTGTGGTAATTTAATTGCCCAATAGATTTGAGGGGACAATTGAGGCCCCAATTCGCTGGCGGTAGCAGATATGGAAAGCAGCCAGGGAGCCTAGCCGTGATTTGATTTGACTCCGGACCTCCAGCGCCAGCTGCGCCACGCCTCAAAGACTTGTACCTTAATATCACTTCCATGCGATACTGAGTATTTCTCACACGTACTCTCCAAGTATGGCGAGTCTTTCTTTTGTGCGCGAAGGTCACTTAAAGGATTTGGATTAAATTCTTGAAGCTATTGGTTTGAGCAAATGGCAGCTTCTGATAGGGAGTTCGATTACGTCTCAAAGGCTTCTTGACCGTCAGATCCGTCTCCTCACCATCCTTCCAAACAGCACTGGCGATATTTGTTGCTCTATAGCCGTACAGAATCTTGACGAGTAGACTCCATACATTGCTCTGTCTTATGTATGGGGTAATCCCACCTCGCAACGGCAGATCACATGCGATGGCCAGATACTTGGAGTTACTGAAAATCTGTACCAAGCAATTCATCACCTAGAGCGAAAGCAATTAACGGAACCTCTCTGTATAGATGCCATCTGCATCAATCAGCGAGATAATGAGGAGAAGACACAACAGGTCCAGATAATGCGGGACATCTATCACAACGCTTCCCGTGTTATCGTGTGGCTAGGCAAAGAAGAAGAAAGTGATCGTATCGCCTATTCTTTGATGCAGCGTATAGTTCTTGCATTTGATAAACCTCTTCCACGCATGGATTATGTCAATTTACCACCGGGCCTGCCTCAAACTTTAGCCGATCCCCAATGGACATATCTGAGACGGTTCTTTAACAAGCCTTGGTTCAGCAGAATTTGGATTGTACAAGAAATCTTGATGGCTAAGAAGAGTATCTTCATATGCGGACCCCTTGAGTTGGAAACGGACGTCGTCCTTTTTGCTGCTTACGATGTCAAGCATTGCGTCGAAGCCATGGTCTCTCTTCAGGCTACAGCATCCAGTGCAGAAAGCATAGGTATGAACAGTGCTTTGGATTTCTCCGAATTGTATTTCGACTGGCAAAATGGCCGCCGCTTCTCTCTGTGGGAACTTGTTTGGATCTTAAGGAACTTCCAAGCCACAGACAAACGAGATATGCTTTTTGCAGTGGTCGGTCTAACTGATGTCGATGCTTCATTTATCGAACTACTCAAAAGAACCCTCGCAGTTGCTAATAGAGTTTACTGTAAAAATGCTACAGAATAGAACAACTGAAGAGCCTTCGGTTGCTGAGGTTTTGTCTATGGCGTTGAGCTGCCGCCAAGATCCATCTCTGCCGTCGTGGTGCCTGAATTTGTCTGCCGTAAACGCGCGCATCTTGCCGTTCAGTGGCCTTGTTCAGTTCTCTGAGAGAATGGTTCAAATCCCCACAGATGAGAACGTTAGTCTATCCGTCATCGATGATTCGGTATGTGTCTGTGCCTGGGGATATGAGAATATACCACTGACTTGGCATCTGTTCAGACTCTGAACGCCAACCTAAAAATAATTGACTACATCGAAGATATTGTATGGCAAACTCCATACTCCGAGACGATTGGAGACGGCACCATGGCCGGAACTGCAAATGATCCAGGCCGCAAATTGATGGCGGCGGCGGAACGAATCGCGGACTGGTACGAGAGAGTTTTAAAACTTGTACGCAGTACGACTGCCGGTCCTTATCCTTTCAGAACGCACCAGTTCGAAGACGCCCTATGGCGTGTACTTGCTGCTGACGGCGGTTTCCGATCAGGCTCAGAAGGACGACTGGCCAAAGAAGAAATCTACTCGTTCCATGCTTGGGAGAAGATCCAGCCTCTGTACTCGGTTTTCAGAAATGGTGCCACTCCATCCAGAAATCTCATGAGAGCCTCAATTGTTCTTGCCCTCGCAATGCACCTGGCCTTCATTACTTGCGGGGTCCATATATTTAGGACGTGGAACTTAGGCTTGAACTTCTCAACAGGTTTCTGCCTTTGGCTATTCATGGCCCTGTGGCGCCTTTTGTTCTTCCATACCCAGCTATATTTACATTGTCCTAGGCGAGGCTCTCATTGATGATTTCATACCCAATGTGGTAGAATTTGGCAAATACTTCCGGCAGCTCAGCGAGGAAACTAAACCTTTTGCGCAAGTCATGGCACAGGCTTCTAACGACAGAAGATTTTGCAGAACAAAAAACGGATACTTCGGATGGGTTTCACTCAAGACAGAAAAGGGTGACGCTGTGGTTTTCTTTCGAAGGAGCCCTCTCTTGTTCACGGTGAGGCCCGCTCCGATGGTGGTAGAGCCAGGGCTAGAGACTACAGAAACTGAAGTAGCATATCGATTGACGGGAGATTGCTATCTTCAAGGATTAATGCATGGAGAAGTGTTCCATGTACCTGGAACTAAAGCCAATATTACACTGGTATAGTGACAATATTCCTTTGCGGAGATATCAAGACTTTGTGGCTCAACTCATGGTACATCAGAAGCTCATAGTTCCGTCATTATAATCACTGAATTACGGCTATCCTATTTCAGGCTTTGCTGCTTTGAAGTGATTAGACACTCACACATCATAGTCAACTGAATTATATAATTTTAATTTATCTAGGATCATGATATACCGAGTACTGAATCAATTGAGCATAGTTACCTAAAAACACAGCCAGTACACCACAAGATAACCTTTCAACATGAGTCTCGTATGTTTCAGACAAAAATCGTCGCCATGACTACAGAGAGGTGGGTTGCAGTTAGGCTTTCATATTCTGTTGCTGCTTCCCTTTCTTCAGCTCTATTGCAATCCTCCGTCTCTCCTCCTCCGCCTGCAGCCCAGTTTTCACCTCCTCATGTGCTTTGTTCAATTTCTTTCCCACGATTAAGAGGCACGACAGGAATCCAGCTGCAGCTAGACTGACTGACTCAATCCATATGCTCCGTACAGATGTGTAGAACGCATGACGGGCGACTTTTTGTTGCGAGGAGCTCAGTTCGTCTATTATAAAGACGTTAGCTTGGGCAGCGTTTCCAGACAGGCGACTGGCAATGGTATTGCCTAGCATAGCTTGGAGTAGAGCTTGCTGCTTTGTCATTCTATTAGAGAAGGCTGCTGATCCAATCACCACAGCGATCGAAGATGCGAGATTACGTGTGAGGCCAAAGGAGGCTGTCACTGTTGCGTTGTCTTGCGCCGAAACGCTACTTTGCAGTGCAATCAACGGAGCCTGGAAGTTCGGTCCAGTACCTATCCCACAAATTATTTGATAGATGATGATTTTTGCCCAAAGCTTGGAGTCAGGCAAGTTGTAAAAGAGACCATAACCTAGGACCGAGAAAGCAAAACCAAACCGAATACAGTCAAGATAGCGGCCTGTCTTCTTTATGTATATTCCCGTCGCTATTGAGCTTAGAGAGAGCGCGAGTGCAAACGGGAGAAGCCAGACACCCGAGAGAAGAGGTGTGGCTCCGAGTACTGACTGAAAATAAAGTGGAAGAAAATAAGTGCCTTGAGTAAAGAGACAGCCGTGGAAGAAGACGACTAACAGGGTGGCAAGGTTCGATAGGCTGGTGTATAGGTGCATCGGTATGATCGGATAGCGGGCGAGCATCCATTCCACTATTATAAAGATGCTTACAGCGACAACTCCAAATACTATCAGACAAACAACCGTTTTCGAACCCCAAGGGTAAGTGACCCCTCCAAACTGCAGACCCAGTAAGAACATTAGGATACCACTTGTTATTGTGAGGCTACCAATCCAGTCAATAGCCTTGAGGCCTGCGAGCATTGGCGTCTTCGGCGTTTGCAATCTAAGGGTGAGAAAAATTATAGCGAAAGCCAAGCCAGATATTGGCACTAACAACAAGCATTCAGTATGTATCAGAGATTCTGATGGAGACTAGACTCACGGTTAATATAGAAGCACCATCTCCAAGACACTCTGTCTGTCAAAGCACCTCCAATAATAGGACCAAGGGCCGATGCTATGGCCCAGACCATACCAATCACTCCATAGTATTTTCCGCGTTCCCTATAGTGGCGTTAGAAGTAGACATTAAAGTTTATATCCTCTCAGATTTACCTCTGGGAAAAAAGGTCTCCGATCACAATAGATACCAACGTCAATAGACCCCCTGCCCCGATGCCTTGAATAGTCCTCCCGATGATTAACATCGCAAGGCTAACCGCTGCCCCGCATAAAGCACTTCCCAGGAAAAACACAGCGGCAGCAATCAATAGCAGGGGTCTTCGACCCCAGATATCACTTAATTTTCCCCAATTGGGAGTCGAGGAAGCGGCTGCTAAGAGAAAAGCCGATCCAACCCAGACGTAACCAGACACTGACTGAAAGTGTTTCGATATGGTGGGCAACGCTGTGGTCACGATTGTCATATCAAGGGCCGCTAAGAAAACAGACATCTCAAGACGAATATCAGTTTTACCTCTAATACAAGTATGAAATCATTTATGCACTCTCTTGTAAGAATGTATATACGGTGATGATGAGATACAAGAAATTATGATTTCTTTTAATAGGAATGTGTTAATTATTTTGGTAAAGTTGGGAAGATACATACACACAACGCAATCATCAGGACAACGGTTTGCAATTTGCCCTTTGGTTCTGTACTCTCTGTTGGAAAACTTTCGGGTTGATTGTTGAGTCCAGAAGGTCTTTCATTTGCTGTTGGCTTCTTTGGCAGCTGAATATCTGAAGATTCCACGGGACATGCTATCTCGGCATCCATCTTCTCTTTCTCACGTCCAGCCGCTGGAGTCGAAGTCATTAGACTGATGCACACAAGTGATATATATCTCAACGAAATATGTAAAGGAGCTTGTTCCCTGAGTTTGAACGCTGCTGAGGTGGAAATATGTACAATACTTTAATTGTATAAATCAAAATGCGAACTTGTGGAGAGAATACAACTTCAATGACCACGTAAGACATAGGATTAGAGTAAGTACATTGAAGAAGAAAACTGCTTATATGATTATATCTCTTGTTATGATGCGCCTTTCCAGGATCTCCTATTTTTCCCTCAAGCAACAGACCTTAGACGCCCCGGTTGCACTTCTCTATAATAATCACAATATTCAAGATTTGGCGCAGTCGCGGCCTTTAATTACCCCGCTTACGGCAGGAAAGCGGGATTCGGATAGAGAATGTATGAAATAAGGAGAGAGCGAGCGGGGTGGACGTCCTTAGCCTACCCACCAAGGTGTCTTTGGCTGATGCATCAAAGAATGATTGAACGCCGGGCGTCTGGGATTCTCATCACCGCTTCTACATGCAGTGGCTCGTAGTCGATGGAAGCACCTACAGGCCGCATACCCCCCCTTTTGGTATGGGAAACGTATACCAATTGAATATTAATTATCACAACCTGAGAGATTTATACCCGAGGACCTCGACAAAGCAGACTGTTGCCACAGAATCAACAACGATTATAATAACATCTGTTAGATCAAAATCTGAAGACATGCTCATATAAGGGAAGGCAAGTAGCTTGACTAGAGCTGGAGTGGAACGAAGTGTGAGGCGTGGGTGCATGTTAGAAAACAGAGTGTTTAGAAAGAAGTTGGAAGACTACGAGCCATAAAAATTACGGACTACGGACAATAGCAGTAAATGGTATCATTTATTTGATATGCAGCTGTAAAATCTTGCTCTATTGCTACAGTATGCTGTCATGGTGATCTATATTCTCTAAGCCTTGGTTCCTTTGGCGAAGAAAAGCTTATTCTCCACACCTCCCTTCACCCCAGTCACATCCTCTGGAATCTTGCTAGCCTCTTCATTCAGCAAGTATTCTATGCTGCACTCATTACACCCAGCGTTGAGCAGAAACGTTCGTATTTCCACAGCATCAAACCCCAACTTAGAAATGATGTGACGGGTGCGTGAGAGCAGGTTTTCGGAGCCATGGTTGTGATGTTGGGCATCTAAGTAACTCTGAAGCTGTGATTGTTCTGGGGTACTTCCGTCAACAATGAGGAGTATGCCACCGACTCTAAGTCGCTCAACCAGTCGGCTGACCAAGCTTTGTGGATCAGAAACATGGTGAAGAGCCATACTTATAACTGCGATGTCGAAATCAAAGAAATCTTTTGAATTAATAGTCGTATCTGTTTCATCTTCTGGCTTGCTACTGTAGTTGTTATCTAAAAGGTCACCACGGGTGGCATACATTTGCTGCTCAGAAAAGCCTGCAGAACGAGCAACGTTGTTGAATCTGTCAACCATGCCGTCGGAGACGTCAATACCTCGAATGATGTCCACATAGGGTACCAGAGCCTGGACTTATTCAATAACACTTTATGAGAGGAATTTGAATCAACAGATCAATGCAAATTCTGTACCTTTGATGCAATGCCAGAACCACAAGCATAATCGAGCATCTTGATAGGCGGACCTCCGATGGAAGGCTTCCGGATACCAAGCCAGTCAATGTGACTTTGTATATATTGCAATATTTGTTGCTGAAGTACTTGGATCCATTCGGCATCAATCTTGCCGATATTTGCACTATTTGTGGGCTTTAGTGTAAGAATAAGTTCAATAGAGGAGGAACACAAGTAGCTGAGGACGCTCCTACTTGAAGTATTCTCGATTGATTTCGCCAAAAGTGGCCTGATTTACAGCCTGATCTGTCATTGTTTAGGTGTTGCGGTTTAGTAAAATGTAGACAATAGGACTTAAGAGCCAAAGCGGACTCTTGGATACTTGGACAGTTGGTTTGGGAGACTGCACAGGAAAGGCACCCATATAAGAATGATATATATTTGTCTTTCTCTGGGAACCTCACAGGCTGGAATCAGGCAGTAGATATCTCAGACATGCAAAAGTTTCCGATAAGTTGCCGAGATACCTTAGAACTTCCATAGCTTGAATCCAGACAGTGGAGTGCCATACCATTAATGGAATTAGCTGATTCAATGCCTAAAAAACGCACGCACATATTCCTATCGTACCCATTAAGGTGTCTGGGCGATATTTTCTCAAGTCCTGTAATCCAATAATTACCCCATTTCGATCCAATTTGGAAAAGCAGCATGATGCAGGATCGGTACGCCACATGCAAGCTCGTAGCTATGCCTTCAGCGCTTTGCTCGATTCGCCAGGTTCCCTTCCAAAATCAGCTTCATCGTATAGCTCCTTAATCTCTCAACCTGTGCCATCGAGATCAATCGCGTCTCACATATGTACTGGCATTTACTCGTAACCCCGCCCTTTCCAGCTGCGCTAACGGTATACTAGGTGATGGCATTGTTGCTCAATGCGCTATCTCCCAGCTGCTTCAGGTTATTTCTACGGCTCGAAAGAGTACAGTACCCCTATATTGATATACTCAACCTGAATATCAATCAAGAGGAACGCTTCGATCACTTTTTCGTACCCCACTGATATATATACAGAGAGACTTTTTGTTCAGATGAAATTCAAATAATACGTTATATTGTCACTTTCTTGCTACCGCGACGATTGCCGTCATCCTTATACCGACTTTGTGAGCTCCGCCTTCTGAGGGTATTTCCTTGCCCATATCTTGGACAAAGGACAACATCACGTTTTTGAACTGAGCCTTTTCATTATCGCTCCAGTTCATGACCAGGAATGAGAACGATAGGTGTAGCAAGTCCCGGAGCTCAACGAAAGTATTTGCAGCCATATAAACATCTTTGTGATGTGTTTCAACGCTTTTGAATCCGCCATTTTCTAGAACTTTCTTAACATGATCATCTGATAGCCAGGCGTCGCCAATGGGAAGAGTGTACAAAGGTGCATCAGGTTTTGTAGCTGCTTGCGATTTTCGAATGACATCGACAGAGCCTAGATGCGCCCAGGACGTAACAATAGAAATGCCACCAGGCTTGAGCGTGCGGTATATCTCCTTGGCGGCTTCTTCAGGTTGTGAGAAAAACAGAATGCCTTGGTTCGTAAATGAATGTGTGAAGGTATTGTCATGGAATTCAAGCCTTTCCGCAGGCATAACTCCAAGAGAAACCGGCCCCTCTGCTAATATTCCTAGCCTTTTTCGAGCAAGGTCGATCATTCGCGGCGATCCATCGACAGCATTGATGGTAGGTGGACCGACGTCTTTGGGAAGCTTGCTCAGAAGCTCGTCTGTCAAAACCGCTGGGCCACACGCATTATCTAAGATCGTAGAGCTCGAGTAAATGTCTGGGGTGAGATCTAGGAGATATCGAGCTAACTCTCGTGTTGATCCCCCTGTGAGCATTTCATATGTCTCTGCCGCTTCGTCGAAGTGTTCTAGAGCAGTCTTTGTTGACATCTTGTAGTCAAGTCTGAGAAGCTACCGAGGATGCGCTGTATTAGCACCTGAATACAGAATGGTTCAGAGAAGAATTCAATGAAAAAATGATGTGGATTCATGTTATATTCATGATCAATCGGCGAGGCTATCCAAAGATTAAATTTAGGACAACCTTGATGGCCTACGCCCGGCTAACGTGCTCTTAGAGTGATGGATCGCAAATGGAGTTCATAATAAGTGGATATATACTAAGATATAGCTTACAAGTGTCTTCGAGTAGCCTCTCTATAGAAGGGGATCAGATTAGATTATCGGACACAAGTGCCGTGCTAATTGCTTTGTAAACTTATCTTGTTGGATGGAAGTCACGTGTACGTCATGTAACCGTTCGCAAGGTATAAAGGAGGAATGACGTTTCTGATCCAATTCGTCCTTTGAATGTAGAAGCAATCCAAGAAGTTGCAAACTATATTGCTGGTATTCTAATTGCTCCTTATAATTTGATACTCTTGACGAGACCTGTCTTGATACCCGTCTTTTCACCACCATATCCACCTCTACCCTCGCCACCTTTGTAAACTGCTCTGATGCTGCTGAGTTTCTTCTGCTTGGCAGCGAATTGCTTCCTCTTCTTAACACGAGGGTTCCTGACATCTTTGCTACGCTTCTGTGCCAAGCCCTTGTTCTTCTCAATTGTATACCCAATAGCCCTCTTGCCATCCTCTCCCACTTCTCCGTCGACGACACGGACCAACTTGTTTTGCGCCTTTGCCTGAGCAATAGCTTCATATTTGGCATCTTTCTCCGCTCTCTTCTTCTTAGAAGTCTGCGCAACAAGATCGTAATATTCGTCTTCTTCGCCGCGGACAACCTCAGCGGTTGCCTCATCCTCATCTGAACTGTCACCACCGAGTGCCGCACCTCTACCATACTCATCCAACTTTTTCCCTCTCTTTTCAGCCTCGGCATTTAGTCGTGCCTGTCGGTCTCTTAATCTCTCCCGATAAGGAAGATCAGCATCACCGCCAGCATCTCTGCCAGCATCAGCACGCTTGTTAGCCTTCTGTACGATCTGAGAAGTATAGAACCGCAAGCTCTTCTTCTTGCTTGCTTTTTCAGCTGCCTCTCTAGCATCCATCGTCTCCTCCTCGCCGAAATCGGAGTCATCATCTGCTGCCACGACAGCCTTTTCAAGCCTTCTAGAAGCCTTACGCGGCTTCGGAACAAGCTCCGATAATTCTGCAAGCTCCCTTTCGGCCTTTTCCCTCTGTTTGGCACGCCTTAATGCAGCCTCTGAAACAGCATTGTCCCTTGCTTGTTGCTTCTTGCCCGTCTTTTTAGGCGTAACATCATCATGCAGGGTGACGGGTTCAGGTTCCAGCGCCACACCGTTGACTTGTATCTCTTCGTCTCCGTCTTGGCCATCCAGCATCTCTTCATTTCCTGCTTTGAGAGATTTGACTTTCGTCCATAGTTGTCGACATTGTAATAGACTATCCATGACGCTGTGATTCCGTAACTCAGCGGGGTCTAATACACTTGTCTTCTCTTCTCCTGTTCTGGCTGGTGATGTGAGGATGGCGAAATACATAGTGAGAGAGGAAACATAGGCAGCTAAAGCCCTGTGCTTGATTAAAAGAGGCGAAGTGGTTTTTGTAGAACCGTTTAACGTCGAATTCGCAGATTCCACTTCTAACCGCAGAGACTCTAAAAGAGGCTGCAATTCGAGGAACTCATTCGCAAGAAAATCGAACTCAGGATACCTCGTGTTGAGGATCTTTAATCTTTCCTCCGTACTCATATCGTCTGTGATTTCAATATCCTTTAGAACCTCCACGGTCTTGTCTTCATCATCACCTTCTTTCCCGGTATCAGCCCACTCGTTCTCATCGAATCCAAAATCGGCCTCTGACATTTTCTGTAACTTCTTTTTCTGCAGTCTCTTGGCTTCCGCTTCTTCCTCTAAGGCATCAGCCTCGGTTTCCAGGTTATCGGCGTCATAGTAATCTTTTTTCGAAGTGCCCCAACCCCCAATATCGTCTTCATCCTCCCCTCCAGCTTCCTCGTCGGAGCCTTCTTGCGCACCTTTAGCGCCACGTCGTTCATTGTATTCTTCTTCTTCATCTTCAACATCCTCCTCATCTTCATCCTCCTCTTCATCGGAAGAATAACCTAAAATTTCCTCATCTGATAATTCTAGCGCATCTGCCAAGGAGAAGGTAATTAGCAATTAAGTTTTAAAATTTTTCAAAAGATATAATACACACCGTCTTCAAGCTTCCTTCTTCGTTTCGCCTCCGGACCATCATCCAACATTATTTTATCTCGATTGATGTGAAATTCATCCTCAGAATTTGCGACGTCTTCGTATGTGCTAATCGGACCCAATTTGCCATCCGCGGGATCAAACTCTCTGGGGCCAGATCGCTGCCCCTGACTCGATGCCTTTCTCTTCTTAGCCATCTTGTATGGTTGGCTTATATACCGTATTATTTTCTTGGTGGCGCAGAAAGCAAGCAATTGCTGCGATTGCTCTTCAAAAGCTCTTCCCGAACAAATTTGGCACACCAAACTTCAATTTTCCTTTATCTTAGCGCCGATTTCGGAGAAATGTAAATCCGACTCCAACCTCACCTTTCTCAGCTCCGCATCGGCATGCTTGGATTCAGTTTTCTGGTCTCGATAGACACAAAGTTTTATATATTGTATAAATTAATAATGATATTGCTATTATTAATAGTCGTTTGTTTTTTAATAATGCTCTGCAGGATATGTAGAGTTGTAACATTCACGCATAACTTTTTTCGAATTAATTTTTTTAGACGTGCGACAGATATAACAGCAATCTTCCGCTGCTCTAGAGAATTGTTACAGAGATAGATCATGACAGAACAAAACATTAAACCTATAAAATCTGCCTTGACACTCGGTTTATCATATAGTGATACAACTTATTTGAAGGCAATAAAAGATTAAGATACTACGCACTACGCTGAACACTTACATTGGTGATAGACAAATATGGTATACATAAGAATCAGCAGAGAGGACTAACCACGGGCACTCCTAGAACGAAGAGCAAACGCCGCTGAAGAACCAAACACCTTTCAGCATATCCATTATTGATCAACAATACGAGTAAGATTGCCAGTCCATATAGAACATATCCTCGAATACTTACCAATTAAACAGTGTTGCCGAGGTGTAGGATACGAGTGACAGTCGGCCTGGCGGAATTAGGGGCCGGACAGTCTCTGTATAGCCATACTTGTTTGTAAGACTCTCATGATAATGAATGATGATATTCTTTCTCAGAATTGCGTTTAGTATTTTACACGATCCCATACAGACGTTACCCAACGAGGTATAAGTGCAGCTCTGGAAAACATGTCCGAAGGCACTTAGTTTCTCTTTCTCGTATACCTTCAATGCCACCAAGCTCACAAAATGATTGGCAACAACACATATACAACAGAGTCAAAAGTGGTAAATGGTCAGGAGAACAAGATACGATCAATTGTATGACTCGAGAAGCGTCGAGACTGGTTTGTGAAGCGGTTAATCACGGTATGACTCCCTCCAGGACCGCTGATTACAGGATATATCCACGAGCTCTTTAGTGGTCAATCGATCAAGTATGTTGCTGGCGAGTAAGAAAATCGAACAGCGGATTCAAAAGATAGAATAGGTTATGTTCTACTCCAAACACTTCTTGGGCAGTCTCTGATACCCTCTTCTCTGCCATGGTGCGTCTGATGGCCATGGAACTTGCGTTGGAATTTTCGTGCCACGGTACGCAGAATCAAACTTTACCTCGAGTGTTTGCCGTGATGCAGACCCGCACGTCACGGAAAGCTTACCTTTCTAGCACATCTGCCCCACTTCCAACAGCAGATGGAAATCAATAGTTGCTCGAGCTTGCTTACCGCACCAAGACATGGAGTTCATGCAGTTCCATCTGTCCGGGACTTACGAGTGCGATATTTTGGTTATTGAGGGCGCTCCTGGAGGAGATGGCCACCGCTCGAATGGCGATAGGGAGAGTTTTGTGGAGCGATATGCCCCGCATCCAAAGCTCTTACCTCCATAGAAGCGACCTAAAGGCTATAAACAATGAGATCAGAGGAGAGAGGCTGTGGTTTGGGGGAAAAGACCCCATCGACCTGCAACTATCACGTTTACTGGCTGAGATCATCAGACAGCGATTGCCTATAATTGCGGAAACTGCCAAACATCTTCGCAGATATCGACGTTACGAAGCAGCCAATAGCTGTTCCGAGTGTCCACTACTCGATGGGCAGAATTGCCACAAATTGCAAAGGACAGGTCCTCTGTGTAGCAGAAGGCGGTTCGGAGAATGCCGTTCAGGGGCTCTGTGTGGCAGGAGAAACACCCTATGTGTCTCCAGCCATAGAGCAAACGGGTTAGGAGCATATGCCTTTTTGGGTATTGTAATGTTCGGATGTGCCTCAGTGTTGCACATGGGCAGAGAACGATGACCGGGGTGTACCGCATCTAACAAGCCATGCCAACATCGAGCTAGGAACTCGCTGCACGATTTCCATGCGATCCGTACCGCAGGCCGTGATGTTTCGAATGCCAAAACCACGCCTCACCATGCAGAGAGCCATGCAGTCCCATATTGGTGTCTTTCGTATGGGATCAACCTCGGGAGGCGGCTATGCAAAAGACTTAACACAGCCAGGAGGGCTTCAAGAACAGACTTGCAGTAGCGTAACCGATGGAAGTCTCGTATGGAACAGAGATCTGATCGGGTCATTTGAGACAGGAAATCTCCTGACATGTGCCAGTCAAACGGCGAAGATTGCCTTTGATAGATCCGACAAGCAGAGATAATGACGCCCGGGGGACTTCCCCGGGCAGCTAGATGTGCAGTGGTTGAAACATACATGCAGATAGCAGCGAAAAAGAAGCAGAACAAGTGAGCATTGGGTACCATGATGTGGTGGATGACCACATCGACCGAGGAGATATGCACTAGCGTGTGTCCCCCAAACGAAATATTATTAGATCATCTCCCAAGTTTTCCGCTTTTATTGAATCTGGGACGGTACAGCGACTCAACAAAGTTGACTCGCATCTGCAAAGTTGTGATCTCTTGGTACGATGATCCGGTTTGCCGGGACCGCCTGGCCAGACTTCCCGCTGTACCAGAGTTGAGGAGCCGTCTACGTGCAACCAGAAAGGAGATGGGCGTCCTTTCCTCCGCACCAATGGATCTTCTTTACCCGTAGAAATAAACGGATTCTAGATTACACTTGCAGATCTCCGTTTTCAAAACGCGTCATTATATCAACGAACAAGAAAAGAACATTATGCAGTTCCTTCATCCATTCTCAACAATGATAATTACCAACGTCATGGCTATTCCTCGCTGCCGCCGCACGGGGGACCCCAGCGCGAGAAACAACGGGATGAACACTCCGTGACAACTCCTTCTTAGATCCCAGCCACGGATGTTTCATATTCAGTTGGATTTGCTTGTTCCAAGAATAGCGGACGATTAATTATGGCAAGTCAAGCCGAAGGTTTGAAGGCCGCCATGGACTACCTCCATTGCTCTCCTCAGCTCAACTAGAGCCGGATAAACTCCAATTTCTAGGCCACACTCAAGAACAGCGAACTGACTCAGTTGGGAGTAGAGCTAGGGAGGATACGCGGAGACTCCCTCTCACGTCACGCATTACAGAGCACAACATTGCCAGTCTCAACATTGTCAGACCGACGGAAGATAATTTGCATAAGGAGGATGGTCACGGCACGCTGACGTATGGAAGAGCAACGATCAGCAGTCTCTTCAGCTTCATAGTCACGATATTTGAGCTACAGATAAGAAAAAAGCGTCCTAGCTCGACCACTATTCTGCCTTGGCGTCAAGTAAGCCTACAGACTGTCGAGCGTCGATGCAACAGTGTGCTGACAGCGAAGCTGGATGGCACGCAGGGAAGGTGCCACAACCGTGGGTAAGGGAGTATTCTCTGGCCTGAATGTTGCGGTGAGAGATCGATCAGTTGACTGCAACTCGTGCCAAAATATGAGAGATATATGTGAGATCCGTGGAAGAAGCCGGACATGGTCTAGGGCTCCAAGAGTCTCATCGCCTTGCCACAGCATGTCACGGTATGTCACGGGATGTCATGGGCCAGTAGGGCTGGAGCAGCTGGGGAAGCGGTGGCTCGGACGACAGATGCAACCCGGTGCTTGCAGCGGTGCTGGAACATGAGAGGTATTAGTGATGGATTACGGATCCAATGGCGCTGAGAACCGCAGACGTTGACACCGGGGTGGTTGGTGGGGAGGGAGGGCAAATGCCATGTACTGTCATGGTTAATTGCTGGTGGATCTACCGCGCAGACATATCAGCCCGGCAGGGATCGCAGATGCAGCGTCCCCACTTGATGCCTGCGGTACGGCACGGTACCTTGGTCGCACCGCGCTGCGTCGCGCGCTCTTGTACACCTCGGTACCGCTCTCCTTCGCCTAGGAGGCCTGCGCCTGCAGTGGCTCGGAGGGTGGTGGAAGGGGGGTGGAGGATATGCTGGAATAGGTGGTAGCATGCGAAGATGGGCCAGAACGTCCGCGTAGCACAAGCAAAAGGAGTCGGGCACGCGTTCCGGTTGCATCTGATATCACTTCACGGGCAATATTTGGCAATACTGGTTAACTAGTTCTCTGCTACTTCTGTGCATTCTGATCCTATCAGCTCTCTGGGCGCGCTCTGAATTAGGACAATGCTCATGTTCAGTGATCTTTTTGTGTTTTGCATTACTCGTATTCTGGCGCACAATAATCCATTCGTCACCTCGTTCCAACCGCAAAGAAGCAGCCGCGCATGAGGCCCAGGCCATCGAAGCACCTCTCCCCCAGGTGCATGCATCTTTTCTCGAAGGATCGGTAGATGGAGAAACACATGCAAGGCTACGACATCTACTCGACAGGGCCAATCTGCTGGCGCCGCCGCACTCAGCCTGAGGCAGTCAATTCCCTCGTGGAAGCAGGTCGCGAGACATTTCTCCCAAGTCCCGAAAGAAGCAAACAAAGGTCCGAGCCATTGCGACTGCATGGCACAACCAACAACCTGGAGAAAAGAAAAAAGAGCTCCCAAGCTTGGGGAGCCTTGTCCCATCTGCCGACAACGTGGCACGCGTGGAAAAGCTGGCGGAAGCCGGCTTTACAGTAAGAACTCCGTACCACGATTCCACTACCTACAACAACCGAAATAATTCGTCCTAATTAATCCCGCTCGCTGCCTTTGTGTTTCGCCACGCTGGACATGAACAGCTGTAATGTACGCGCAGGACCTTTCGTACCGATGGCAAAGCGACCAGAGGAAAGCCACCGGCGGACAGTGTGGTCGTCATCCGCCACACCTCAGAAGGCCAGATGGATTCGGACAGGTGCCTGGATGTTTTGGAGGTTCTGCTGAGCGCCCAGGTGGGAGCGGTGAGGTCCAAGCTCCTTCGCCGACCGTGCCACCCCGACCAGATCTAAGACGCAAGGTGTGATGCCAGATCCTCGGGCGAAGGGATTGTTCAGCTGGCGAGGGTTGCGGCACATCTCACGCCCCAGCAAATCGCAGGCGCAGGGCCAGCGTGCATGCGCGGTGCCAGTGACGTGAAGCAACCCCGTTCGAGCGTGGAGAGTTGTGATCTTCGGCGTAGGCTAGCTTACGGAATAGCTTCTAATCACTTCACCGTACACAATGGATCGCACAAAGACGGCAATTGACTCGTGAAAAACGAAAAGGGCCCCGAAATCCATCATCGTCATATCCCTCTCGCAGCCGGCTTGTTAAGCAACCCCAGCCAGTCCGTTGCCGTTGCTTGGAAGCACGCTTCGTCACTTGCTGACCCACCGCTTCTTTATAGCGGAGTGTTAGCTTGAGCCTCCAGTTTTAGGAGGTTGACAACGGCGATAGAGCTCAAGCGAAGATCCGTATATACTGTCAATCTCGAATCTTAAGATGGACCACAGCCGCATCTTCCTACCAAGGAAAACCCATGTGGTAAACCCCAGCCAGGTGGGCGCGTGGGTACTGCAGCCGCGTGTCAGGGGGTGGATACGGTAAGCATTGTTTAGCGAGAGACATTCCCAAGGGGTCGAAGGAAAAGCAAATAGCTGTTCAGGAAGTGAATAGAGAGAGCTCTCTTTTGCTCACAGAGAGCTGGAAGCAGGATGGAGGTGGGTANAGTCCAAGCTGCGGACTCAGCCTTCAGCTTGGGGGGACACGACTAAAGGACACATGGACGGGAGGAGCAAAGGAGAAAAGGAGCAAAGGAGGGGGTGAATACCAGAGAAAACACCGATAAAAAAAATAAATAATGCACTTCGACAACTGGGGGAAGTACTCCGTGTGTGAGGGTTGAAGAGCGAAAAGAGCGCGCGCACGCGGGACCCGCAGTCCTGGGATTCAGGATTTCAGCTGGTGTGGTAGATCGAATCTCACTCTTCGCTTCTGGAACAGGCCGTTCGGCCTTCTCACTGGATCGGGGGTGTCGGGCTTATCGAGCAAATCGATACACACGATGGGGCCAGAGGTGTGCAGGTGAGATCCGACAGGGCGGCATATTTTTTCCTCTCTCTCACGGATGTGGACATCGTCGTCATGCTTCATATCGTCTCCATAGCCCTGGGCCAGTGGGTCAACCCCCTTGAGTAGCACAGAGGTGGGTTGGTGGCTCAGTACTGAGGCGCATGCGGGAAGCTCCAGGTGAGTCCAGTCGAGTCCAGTTCAGTTCGGTTTGAGTTGAGTGAGTTAGTTAACTGAGGAGGCAATAGGGAAGAACGGTAAGTGCCTTTTGGCGCACGATTTTTGTTTTCTCATTTGACAATTAACGATCTGATTATTGTCAAGCCACTTCCACTATTAAATCCTTTCCTTTCATGGCTAATGCACTTGCACAAGCCCCTTTCAGTTTTTTTTGGTGATCTTGTCCCGCCGCCGTGTGGCTCTCCTCTGGGCTCGTCATGGACGCTGAATGGCCCAGCAACTAGGAAGGGTAAGTCTGCACGAAGTCAACCGAATCTGGACTCTAAGTCGGACAACTGACACCCTCGGGGTTCCCAGACGAGTAAAAAATAACGGGAATGCTCCACGCAGCAAAAAAAGCGGATGGGGATTGCTAATGATGAAGTTTATCTCTCCATTATTTGTGAGGCATACGCAGGCAAGCTTCGGACTTGCGGAGGATTTACGCGTTGAAATCTCCTGTATATCACGCTGATCTACGCTTCCCAAGATCTGAGACGGCACTCCGTTGGGCCACCCTCGTCATACTTTAGCGGTCGCCCGGCCTTTTTTTGGAGGGTAACTCGCAAGTGCCCTCCCTAACCGGCTCCCGCTCTGCGCCATGCAAAGCTTGACTTTTTACCTCGCAGGTCTTACACGAGTGGGCCTATGGCTTTGGGGACTTTAGCTGGTAGATCAAAAGACCCAATAAGCGTAATGATAATACGAGGTTTTATTCTGATCCTCCTCTCCCCTGGTTGAGTATCTCATTCACATTATCCAACCTGCACGCCCGGGATGCAGGAGGGGTGGCGTTAGAAGCCGCCCGGCGCAAAGGGCAACAATATTAATCCGTTATCAAAGGTCGGATCTAACGTACGGAGTACGCGAGTCTGCATGCTTCCTTCGTACCCACCACCCAGGATCGGATGCAGACTCCTTTCGGCCCTTTGGAAACCGCCTGATTCCATTCTAGATCCCCGGCTAGAACTCAGCGCCTTCGCTTTCAACGCTCTCCCGTCGATGCCCACTCCTGGAGCTCATCGAAATAGCCCATTTGTGGTTTTATTAATGTCTTATAATCACCGGAGTTAGTTATATGCGTGTTGCCTTTCGGCTCCGAAGGCATAGCGTGCCCTATACATAGCAGCTCAGGATGGGGACGTGACTGGTACCCTTAACCCATCTTCAGCTGGAGGCAGCCTACCATGCTCACCGTCTAGGGCACTTCGGCAGAGATGGATGGTGACCAGCGGAGGATGACAGTGGACTTATGAAACAAGTCGCAATGCCCCGAATATCAGACGACACGCTCCTCCCCAATCATCCAGCAAACGCAAGCTGTCGGCGCTGGATGTGCAGTGGGTGTGGGGTGTGTGTGTGTGTGTGTGTGTGTGTGTGTGTGCGCGTGGTTGCTGTTACCATGGGAGATATTAGCCAGGCAGGCTGATGAAGTGCATACAGAATTTTATAATTAGGCAAATTGCAAGACAGCGCGCTGCAAATCGGCTTTTTGGCCCCAAGTGACTTCTGTAAGGTCCCGCGAAAGCGTGCCATCCTAAAAATAAAAACGCCCTCTTGTGCGGCCTTTTGCACGTGCTGGCCAGTCCAGACAGTGGATGGGGGAGGATGTCCCAGATATGGAGACGACCTGCCCTTCCTAATCCACCCGTCCGCCATCTACGGCGCGATCCGACAGAGCGTGCCCTAAGGACGGATTGAGTTGTTGCTGCTGCACAATCACAATGTTGTCGGACCTAGCTGTGGATAGTTTGGTCATCCTCATCCATGAGTGGGCCAGAGCGGCGCCGTGTCTTAGGAGGTTGAACTGAGTCCATCCCTTCGCGACCGTTTGAACCCGCCGTGACTAACCTGCTGCTGCTCCGACTTCAGTAGATCGCAAGGGTTTATCCGGTCTGTACAGCGTGCTACCGGTGCTGTGTACACCACTCGTGCTCTGCCCTAATTAATGACGATTTCTTAGTCCTCCCAACGCTGGTGCCCCCCTCTGTGATCCCTACCCAGCTGGCCCACTGGCAAGAGCCCATTTCCTTCCGAGCCGAACGGGGCCACGTTTTTATCGCATTGCCAACGGCCACAGTTGACCCTTTTTTCAAGGCAGCTCACGGCATTACCGTTGATATTTCGCTCCCTCCGGGGCCCGTTGCTCTCTCTAGGTCGCACTACCGGTTTGGTGCAGCCGTGCAGGACCCAGGCGCAAGAAACGATCCGGACTTGGCCCTAAAACAAGTGATTATCTGGGGCTCTCGACGGACACGAGCGCTCGCAAGCTGCCGAAGATGGATCATAAAAACGGCGAGAGATGACTGCTCACCGTTCTGCTGGCACCCTCAGCCCGGAAAGCCCCTCCTGTTCTCTCGTTGCGGCCAGAAGAATTCCCACCCATGTCTGGCTGTGCAGCCACCTCCTCGCAAAGCCCCCCCAGACTGACACCGGGCGTGCCACACCGTCGCGCGTCGTCATGAGGCTGGTGAAGCGATGGGACGGCGAAGATCACTCAGCTATGGGTGAACGGCGACCGTCTGGCTCGTTGTGACACTTGTGCTTTTGTGAGATGTGATATGTGTGACTGGCGGGTGGGTGAGTGGATGTGGGTGGATTTGTCCGTGTGCTGGGTGGGAAGGACGCTGGGCGGGACTGGGCCTAAAGTCACTACCGTACGTTGCAGAGCTGCAGTGCCGCCTTGGGGCCTGGGGGCCGGAGAGAGAGAGGCAAACTTTTTTTTTCGCGGGCGCACAGGGTCCTGGGCCTGCACTGATAGTCGCGGGCCCAGCGGTCACTCGTCTGCGCCTGGGCTCCATCCACGCGCCGTCTCCAACGGGAGATGTTCTGGAGACATGGAGGGGCGTCTGCCATGGAACCTTTTTCTGCTGCAGGGGGGAGCGGTCGACGGAAAAAAAAGTAAAAAAAATCACCCAAAAAGAAACAAGACAAGACCGGTCCCATTGATGCAGCTACGACCTAGTCCCGTTTCTAAAACCCATCTCCCAGGCCGGCGCCAGCAACCCACACCTGGTATCAGTGTCGACAGCCAACCACCGTGCACAGGATCCTCAGTCTCCGTGACTTCACTCTGCCATGATGGCACATGGCTCCCTTCTCTCTCTGTCCCTTCCTGTCTGACGAGGGCATCCCGGCTCCCTTGGCTATTATTATTCATCCACGCGTTGGGCGTTTTATTCGGATCTCTCCCAGGGTTCCTGGCATCTGGGACAGATATAAGTATTGCTGCTAGGCCCCCTCCCCGCCTGCAGGTGGTGATGACGTTCTATCCAGACCAACGTTAAAGGTTGCTGCGTGCCTACATACCTCTCCAGACGCTATCTTCTCGCGGTGTATCATGCAAAGACAGACAGGACCATCATCTTTGAGTTCGTGGCATTGACAACTGCTGCTTGTTTTCACTCGAGAGAACCCAGTCTGACTTCGACAGTGCCTTTCACTGGAGTTGGATCATTGCGCCAGAAACGAGGTAGGCTTTGTCGTGCTTCCTCCCTGATCTCTTCAGGCCAGCTCGCGTGACCGGTGTGGAGGTACTACGGCGTACCTGTCGACTTCCTGGGCGCTTGCTGACCTCACCTCGACTGCAGAAGCTGAAATGGCTTTCCACCAAGCCTCAACATCCACCTCCAACGCTGGGCCCTCCCAAGCCTACCAGCAGATATCCTCGGCCAACTATGGCGAGCATCGTGGGGCCCGGCCCCCGTTTGACATCCTCGAGTGGTATCCCCACTTTCTGAGCTGCCATCGATACTTCCTGGATCACGCGCAACACACCGCCGCGGTCCAGGCGCTTGCCGCCTTCATCAACATCCAACTTCCCTACCAGAAGCATCCTTTTCCAGTCACCTCCTCCGCTACGGCCTCACCCAGCTCGGCGGGCCCAGCTACCATGCGGCAGGCGCCGAATCCCTTCTCCAATGCCAGCGAGCGTGCTCATGCGCAAGGCGTCTCCCTGATTCCGTACCTGCGGCGCTTAATCGCTACGGGAAACGACGCTCCCGGAGTATTACACGGCTTCTTTGGAGATGCCTGGGTGCGCGGGATTGGACCTCTGCACGAGATCGAGAGGCGGAACTACCTCTTCGCGGCCAAGAGTACGGACTGGATGGGAACCAAGCGGGCATACGACCTGTCACCCGAAGAAACCGTTCCCTTCCTGAGCCCTCTCCAGGGTGCTACGGAGGAAGAGCTGGTGGCAGCTGATTCAAGTTGGAGTGATTGGATGTCCATGCAAGATTGGATGCTAGGCCCACGGGCTCTGGATGCAGATGGTGAAGCCCAGCGGGGGCTGGAGACGCGAATCAAGCAGGAGCGTGGTTAAGGCAGGGACGAGACAAATACTGTGATGAAACATGATTTAATGAGGACCGTACGAGCTCTGAGAAAGAGGGAACACAACACCTGTTTTGCGGCGCGAGAAAGAGCATTCAAGACTGGGTTGGATTCTTGGCGTCAATTGCATGAAGACACATTATCTATGGACGGATTTATTGCGATATCCAGGGAAGACTGCATCGAGCGCGAAGGGAACAGACTGCTGGAACATCTCTCGGCAGTCGGCTTTATTTTTTTAGAAGGGAGATCATTTAGAGTCACGGCCTATATCTGTATTTGAGGACAAGCGCGGCTAGCATTTAAGGGGACTCATTGGATGGAGTTAGGCATTGGGTGAGACTTGTTTGTATCATAGAATATATACACGTCGCGGGTATGCTTGCTTGGTGGAATCCCAGGTAGGCATTATTGAAAAATTAATTAATAAACGATATTACCTTCTCATCAGGTCCCTCCATAAAGTTGATATAAGATATGGCCAAGGCGGCTTCTTGGCACGAGAAGCTCAGAAGGTTGGTGGCTGCGCTGCGATACATCCACGGTCGGTGTGGGATTATCAGTCAAGCTTCAAGCAACTTCGCAGAATTCCGAGGCCACAACTCCACACACCAGAACACAAGCTCTCCACCCTGCCAATTCACCGCGCCAGCCCTTGAACTCGAGTTGCAATATGTAATACTGGGCCCTGTAGCATCTCCACGATTGTCTAAATATGCCACATCTTCTCTTCATGCTCCCATAGCGCACCAAGAATGAGCAGCTTAGCAGTGTGGACGAAGTTCCTGGCCCGCAGCCTTGCGACGCGCCTCGAAACGGAGAACTTCGAATCTTACGTCCTCTTGTTGAGCAGCAAACACCCATTATCTGCGCCTCGAATCAGCGACCTCTTCCTATCACCGACTCCGACGAACAATTCAAGCCTCGATCCCCGCATCCCCCAGTATCTACAGGTCCTCCTTGCCCATGACCTCGTCAACGTGCCCGCCATCCTCTCTTCTCTGTTGAAGTTCTCCACCTTCTCGAACACCGCGCACCCAGATCATACCGATGCCAACAATGGAGACGGGAACGCTGGTGGTGGAGATGTTCATAATAGCAAGGAGGCTCTGAATGAAAAAGACAAAGACCCGAAATGGATCTCCTCGTACGCGGCGGAAGAAGCCTTATTCTACCGGCTGGGAAAACACATCTCTTCACACCATAGCCCACGGGATCTCGCAGATGCCGTCAAGTTACTCCATGTGTGCATCTCCTGGATGCAGACAATGCCAGTTGCTGCGGCCGCTACCCAGGAGCGCACCATGCTTGACCTGCATTCCTCTCACACCGCAGAGGTGAGCGCGACAGTAATGGCCTTTGGCACCTTCTTAATAGCCGTCACGGAGAATGAGAAAGTTCTAGCAGCCTTAAGCAGAGGAAAATCAGCCAAGGGGATTGGGAAGGAATTTTCTAAGGCTCTGGCTGGGTTTGTCCCGCTGCTGATGCAGAGCTCGACCCAGAATGACCAAAGTGCGGCGAGGTTGGAGTTGTTCCGCACCCAGACTTTGGTCACTATCTTGCCTGTTGACAAGAAGGAACAAGCTGCGACCTCTGCGGAGATTGATGAAATCATCGACTCTACTCTGGGGCTGGATAGTGTGCCGGTGGTGGATCTCCCCACTATGAATTCTAGGGCGGGGTTGTACATCTGGCTAAACTCATTGGTACGTAACTTCCATTATGACAGCGGTGTATTCAGAAGACAGCTAATTCCTTAATAGCTAGTGAGTAGGCCATTAATAGACGACAACTATATATTTTCATATCTACACAACAGATACCAAGTAAGCTAATCCGTGTAAGAGGATGCTCGTAGATAGAAAACGTGTGCTAAATTTGATTTTAGGGAGATGTCCAATCGACAACCATTGATCTTATTACTGTATCTTTTGACATGCTTGCTAACGCCATGTTCCGGAGCGAAGGATCTCAGACAACCACCATTATGCGCTCTTTTCTAGTGAACAAGCTGCCCTTGCTCCTCATACCACTTTCAGCATCTTTATTTCCGCCATATAATATTGAGTCTTGTATCACCGAAGCATTACAGCACATTGATACCAACGCTTTCCCCACTTTATCGTCCATGTTCGATGAATCCAGCAGCAACAACTTCTTTTCGGAATCTGTGAGGCAGGACTTCTGCTTTGCTTGCTGTCTGCATGGCTTGATTCCAGAGTCGAGCATTGAGGGCTTGCTAGGCGATGTGCCGATGCAGAGCCTTCCTGCCGGTGGGAGGTACCAGAAAGACGATCTTGTTCAGCAGTGTTTATCAGATTCGGAGCGATTGAGTGGGTTCGTTGATGAACTGGAGAACATGGATGGTAATGTCGGTGCTGTCAGTCAAGCTATTGCTGAAGTCATGTCACGACTCTGTAACACGAAAGAGACTATGACCTTGAAGAGTTTGTGCAGCCGGCTAGCCAGCAAGTCTTTGTCCCTGGATGTGATGCTTCTTTTCAACAAACCTGCTGCGATCCTACGACCTATATGTGCTCTCCTTGACCACTGGCAATACGACGAGGATCAAGGAGAATACACACCTGTATATGAAGAATTTGGCTCCATTCTTCTTATGGTGACTGCCTTCGTGCATCGATACGACTTATCTCTAGCTGATCTGGGTATTCGGTCCAGCGACTCATTCATGGCGAAGCTTCTTAGCCAGGGCCACCTGAGCCGAGTGATGGAAGCACTGTCAGATACCGAGCAGAAACACCTGGACGGATGGATCCGAGGGCTTTTTGATAGTGAAGGTGGAGGTCTTGGAGACGAGTTGATGTCGTCTTGTCCACCTCAGGATTTCTACTTGATCGTCCCGACATTATTCCATCACATTGTGCTTGCATGCAGTACCAACAATCTCACTGAGGAGGCATTAAAGAGTGGCCTAGAATGTACGTTGGAATGAGTTTGAGTCGGATATCTCCACATTATGAAGCATTGGCTAACTCTTTTAAACGCAGATCTTGTCGAACCATTCCTCCTTCCGTCCCTTATTGGAGCTATTAATTGGCTTGCGACTCATTTATGGGAGTCTCGTGGAGACGCCACTGCGGTTCTTCAGATACTCTCAGCCCTTATCCTACACCATAATTCTGTATCTACCGAGGCATCTAATATGCTCAATACCATCCTTAACATTGTTGCGAAAAACCTTGAGCACTCCCTTCGTTGGTTACAACGTGCCGAGCCATCACGTCAGGATGTTGAACCCCTGTCCAAGGCATTGAAGAGCAATTTGGGCTGGGAACGACGAGGAGGCAGTGATCACACTGAGCTGGAAGCATGGACTGCAACTCCCAACGGGGGATTAGCCGCCAGCATAAAGAACACAATCACAGCTCTCATACAGTGGGGGCTTAACCCGGGACTGAACATCATTCCTGCCTCGTACACACATCGCCAGGTCCTCACAGGAGTTAGGATGCTTGGAGCCAAACGGCTTCTGAATCTTATCGTCGATGAGGTCAAGGCACAGACGGAAGGAGGCCATGGCAGCATCGTGATTGACATAGCCACGGCTCTCGTCTGCGCACCAGATGCACATTCATTTGAGAGCGGGCTGAAAGACGTTGGCCTAGGCGATATAATGGACGATGGATCCGCCGTTCAACTATTGCAACGACGCATGACCTTGCGAGAGGTACTGAAAATCGAAGTCGAGAACGCGCCACGGATTCATAAGAAAGATCCAGCTCATGCAGAAGCTTTGATCAGGTTATTCAGGAGAGTCGAAGCACAAGCTGCTCATCCGCAGACCAACTTGATGGCTCATGACGATGGTATGGGAGCTCTTGATGCTACGTTGCAGGGTGCTCTGGATGGAACTCTCGGAGCAGGTCAGAACGGCTTGATGGGTGATGTATCTGGACACCAGGGAATGTCTGACGTCATGGGTGGCGGTGACCATGGAGATATCATGGAGGGCCTGATGGGTGGTGGAGGTGATGGCGATGACCTTTTGGATCCTTTTGGAGTTGGCAGCGGTGATCTTGGCGACGGGATGGGGTTCTAAAAGGTATGGATTTTGAGCATATGTTACTAAATATTAGGATATGTAAGCGACTATATGTCTACATATTTATACCAATAGAATTTTTGGTTGGCTGCTTATCTGGCTATTCATTTGGATTCAGAGTCGAGGATTAAATCAGATACTCTTCTGGATGAGCTGGTGACGCACGGACTAAGACTTTATAGATCAATATAGTGCAGTCAAAATATCGAGTATCAGCTGGAATATCATCTAGAACATTGATTGTGATATCGTAGCGTTTTGGTCGAGAGGCAGGACTATACCTGGAAATTTGAGTGTCCAGTTCGTACCGTTACCCTTCAGTATTATTTACCATGGCAGTATTTATAACATCAAAATTGTGGCCTCATAGCTTGGAGGTTCACGAACCTGGTTGTATTAGTTATTGTAAGCAATTCTTACTGATTTAGGAAGAGTATTATGTGTTATTTATAACAATGACTATCACCTTTGCAACTAGCTGAGATTTCAAGATTTTGACATTGTTGAATCTAGAGCTTATATTTGGTAGGATCTAGCTTGTTATCCCCTGGGGCACCACTCGGTTGAGCTCGCTAGGCAGGTATTTGAGTCTGGGAATATTGGCCACTGGAATCCTATTTCTCACCACACAGAAATCAGAACGAAGACCTGTGGACTCAGGCAACCACGCTAAAATAGGACAAAATGTCCTATGGGGTCTGAGGGGATACACCTGGAACTGCTTTGGTATCTTTCGATGTAGAACTCTATGATCTTATCTTCAATATCCGTCGAGGATGGATCAAAGATACCATTCCTCTCTCGGATCCATCTTAAAATTATTTCTCTAACTTCCTCATCATCTGTGTCGAAAGAGCGTTTCAAGTACGGGGGGAATCCAAAATCGATGTTACCATACCTTTGACTCACTTCCGTGAGATATCTTTTCACCAGTTTGGTACCTGACATTGGCGAGATTATAATTTTCACTTGCCTATTAAACCAACGGTTCACCCATTTTTCGATCGTAGCTCTCTTGTTCACTGAGGTATGGTACGTGATTTCTTGCCTCTCCCACTTGCAAATCCACGTTCCTATATAGTCTCGTCTCCAATCTTCATCTGCAGAGGTATTTAAAGAAGCTTGGTACTGAAGCACAGTGAGTCGAAGCAGATCTGCTGTGGAGCGTTTTGCAACTTGCAGAGCAGAATCCGTAGCGGATTGGATGAGGGGGTTTACGTGGCGTTCAATATGTGTTTCGAGCGAGTCCATCATGCGTAACTCCATTTGCAAATCCAATATTTTATCACGATCAGATTCCACTTCGAATCTAGATTCTTGTACCCACCTCATAGTTGTTTCTATCCCAAGCTCGCGTGAGGCGTCTAGATAGCTCCGAACTGTCTCCATCAACTTAGTTTCGATATCATTTATTGTTCCATTAAAATGTTTTGCAACCACTGCCTCTAGTAATGTCTTTAATTCTGGTTCCAGAGCGGTGGATGCAATTGCTCTAGTGACGACGTATTCATTTATCCATAATGGCCATGCAAGCCAATCGCTTTGCAGCTTGGCTATTTCGGCAGCTTCTTTTTGGAAGGAAAGAAGCAGTTCAGGCCAAACTGTTGAGCGGAATCGCTCAACAGTTTCTGATATTATTTTTTCAGCGATCGTCTGAGCACGTCGCTCCACATCAATGAGGATTCTAGCTTCGGTGACCGGCTCCCGCTCTATCACGTTGATCACCCCGAGTCCTAGGGATCTCCTCAATAACTTTTTGAAGCGTTGTTTTTCAGGAATGCCCAGGCCCTCTTTGTGATAGAAAATATATCTCAACACGTCACGATAGACACCAGTCGTGGTTTTTAGATAGTCGATCGGGATACCAATGCTCGAGTCAGGTACAAAAGGTTGCATAATTCCGAGAAGTGCATATACTTTGTCCTTAAGCTCCGTGCTTTCCATGTCCGCAAAATCCTCCAAAACATCTTCGATAGGTAATCCTATTCTCCCCAGGGGAAGCGATTGCCATTCTAATCTTTTCGAGACTATTCGAAGGGCGGCACTTTTGAATACTGGCCAAGCAAAAGGAATATGCTCCATTCGGCCATAATAGTAAACATTTTGGAGTTGTTCATATAGCCTTGAAAAGCAGGACCAGGCGACGGACATTTGTCCACAGAAAACTATAATATCCTTTGCAAGTATGATTTCTTGGACAATCCATATCCTTTTCCAGTATCGGCGCTCAGTTAGAGCAAAGATAGCTTTCCCCTTTTTCCAGTTACATGGTCGCTGGGCCGAAACGGATCCTGTATGTAGCCGCTCAATATACCGCAGCGCCACATCACTGTCATCTGCAGCTTCTCCAAGCCAAACAGTGACAATATCAGCCTATGCGATGAACAAGTCAATCGATTTTGTATGATGAGATGAACAAAAGTGAGAGCTTACCGAGCTATAAATCGCTCTCATCATCTTGACTTGATGGTTCCTCTCCATCGGATTATCTTGATCAATACATAATGCATCAATCCATATGAACTTCCACTCTCTATCTTTTCTCGTTTGTTTCAAGAAATTCCAGATATTCTTCCGCACAGGTACCAAAACCCCATCAATGAGGATTTTCTTCGAGTCCCTTGCAGAGCCCCAGGTGTACGATAATGCAGTATATGATGGCACATTCTCTAAGCTAACTTGATGGAACTTGCACACTATAATGTCGTTGTTATCGTCGAGAATTTCAAGAAGTCTAATAACGTTGGTCTCAAAATCAAGGGATGCGTTTGTATAGACAGAATTGGATGACATTTTGGTCAGCCATATCTGACCGAGGGAGGAAATGCAAATTGCTACGGAGTATTGATTGCATTATTCATAAATACCTCAATTGCTCTCGAAGTCCTACCCCGGGCAAGCCACCTCTGTGGCAGTGCCCAACACAGCCTCGCTGGCGGTTTTACCATTTTGAGCAACGACATCTTCCCCTTCCAGCTCCAATAAATTATCTGCGTGTTTGCAGTCCTTTTTGATTCAGGTATACTACCACATTCTTAAGATACTAGGTTGTTGCTTCTCAGGTGGCATAGAACGGGATTCTATATAGTGCTAGACGTATAAATGCAGGAACCAGAGGCCACGATCTCATTCGACTGATGTAGAAGACCCCGCGATACCCCGCATCAGAGCCTAAGGTCTGTACCTGACGCTTAATATGTGTTTCGAATAAGCTATCATGCTCAATTCTGTTTGTAAATCCAATATTTTATCTTAATTAGATTCCACCTTGGATCTGCACTCTTTTACTCATCTCGTCAAATTTCCACCCCACCCAGCTTTCGGAGTTTCCAGCGACTCTGTGGTATTATTCAATCGTATTCTGTTCGGTTCCCTTCCAACTAGCGCTTCCTATCATTGCGCGAATGGCAACATTTTCATGTATCAATAGTGAGAATGCCATCAAAAATTACCACGCATTTTAATAGCAAGTCATATGTTGCTCCTACAATAACTTTTGTTGTAGCTGGATCCTAAACTAAAGTCCTATTCTACAACTGCTTTTAAACTTTCCATTTGACCAGATACTTTTCATACCTGTACAAAAAAATCATCCAAAGATCATGATTGTTGACGGAAGGTGAAAGCCAAAGATTGGCTATATAGTTTTGAGTTGTCATGGGCTATTCTCCCACGCTACGCAATACTAACCTACAGAAGGAGCAAATACCCAAATACCCAAATTTATCTCAGACGGCCCCAATTGAGGCGTAATATGAGTAGGGCTGGTTTAGTAAATAATAAGGATATGGCTGGAGATTCTCGCCATTGCCGTACCAAGTCGGAGTGGTCAAATTTGTAGGCGTATCCCGGCGTATAGTATCGCTGAAGACAAACTCGAATGTCTTGGCCCACTGGACACGGTTGTTGAGACCTTCTAGGTCCCAAAGCTCTTGGAGAAAGTGTAACACTGAAGTATGCGTATGCGCTGAGTTGCGTTGATACATGGTCCCTTGGTCATGGATGAGAGTATTGGCTGGGATCCAAGGTGAGATAAGAAACGCCGGAACACTATTGGGAAAATGAATCAGTTAGACTTTTTGTCTTGTGATTTGAAAATGAAAAAACAAGTGGGTAAGCACAGACCGAACCCCAAGTCGAGTGAAATCATAGGTGATATTATGTCCATCAGATATGCCGCTGAAAGTGATGTTATCCTCAGGGGCTGGAATATTGACAGGAGGAGGTACGTGGTCCGCAAAACCGCCGTGCTCATCGAAGTTGATTATTATCAAGCTAAAGGTGATCTTTCAGTCAGCAGTTATTTTCATAAAGATCAATGACGGCAACAGAAGCTGCTTCAATCAAAGCATAGAAGTGACGGCACTTACACGTTTTCCCAGTATTTAGAGTTCCTAACAGCATCGTAAAGATGTTTAATCATTTGCTCCCCGGCGGCCAAGTTACTCCGAGGATGCATGGACGTCAGGTTGCAGCATTCCGGATTGTAGAAAGAGAACTGGGGAAGTGTACCTTCCACTAAATCGCGGATTATTTCATCGGCGTGTACTAGCTTGTCTAAAGCGTTGTCTTGGGTCCACTGATAAGTGTTAGTAACATCACAGATTTAAGTAGCATAGATAGGGCAGAATTTACCTTGTATAGCCATGCGTCCACATTAACGGACTCATAGTACTGTTTTCAATACCTCAGTCATATCTCGATCAGAAGTAGGAGATTTCTCACGTTCTTCCAGGAGATTCCCTTGTTTGCTAAAGCTTCAAATATAGACATAGCACAAGATGTCCCGGTAGTATTTCTGAAGAAGCCCGCAGATTGAGTTGTACTATCTGTGAATCCACAACTTGAACCAGATGTTGCAAACTGGCGGTTAGGATTTGTTGACCCAGGATGCTCTGCAAACTAGTGTTTAAAGAATATCAGTTTTCGCATATCACCCTCAGATTCATTGTTGCTCAGCGAGTTGTGCATAAACTTACGTAGGAGTCAAAGAAGGCAAAGTTCTTAGCAATCTCTACTAACGTGGCTGTCTTCTGTTCATCAAATGCGTTAATTACGAATGAGGCTTCTCCTGGTGTTTCATTGTATGCTTCACTTTGTCGCTCAATAAATCCTCCCATATTTGGTACATCTTCGTTGGTGGGGTTCCATTTTTGATAGATCTGGTACGATATTCCAGCAAAATTATGGTCAGGGTCCTTAAGAGGCACTTCTTCCTCGTATGGTTTTGCGCAGATCTTCAAAGGTTCACCCCACACAGTCCAATTCGGATTGGTATACTCGTTGCAAAACGGTGATTTTAAATTCGCTAGGTTGTCGATATCCGTGTGAAACTTCCAGTAGCCGGCGATATGATCAAAGGACCGGTTTTCCATCATGAGGTAGATAACATGCTTGATCTGATACAAGTTATAGCGAAGACGCCAAAAGCTCCCTTTTACTCAGGAGCACATTAACACCAAGTCCTGACATTCTTACATTCTGTTTGACGTGGGTCCAAGCATCTTTCTCTGAGGACAAAGCAGCAGCTTCCGCCGAGAATATTGTTAAAAGTGCCAGAAAGGCAGCTAGCAGATTGGTTCTAATCATGATGTTAGTTCTCTAAAAAGGAGCAATTTTCTCGAGAGGGGACTATCGCATGTATTATTTATATACCTTGCTGAGATTCCAATATACAAATGCAGCTACCAGGGTAAGTTGATATACTTTTGCACGTGTAAGTACGTTATAAAATCAATTGGTTCACAAGAGTGGGTAGAATCTTTTGGGGCCCTTCTGGAAAACGGTATGGTGCTTCTGGAAACCTAACGGTTTTTGCCTAACCCGATGAAGCCAGGCAGGAAGCAGCACTTCCGTAGATGCTTCTTCACGTGGAGAAACATATTCAATACATTCGCCAGTTTATCACCCTAGTCCTTGTACAGTAGGTCTAGGATTGGAAGCGAGTATATTTATCCCAGTTGTTTGTTCCAGGTTTAGCTTAGGAGTTAATTGTATAAAAGCTAGTAATTTACGTACAACGAAGCATCTGAATATTTGCGGTGTTTTTAATCCGAGTTATATGTTAATGGCACGTATCCTTAAGAGATCAGGGTGTTGTCCCTTCGGTAACAAAAGCGTGGCTAGAGTTCACGATTTCATTCGAATGAATTTGACTACTTACATTAAGCTTATCTGTCTCAGCTAACTCCGCTGCTAGCGCAGCCACGTGGCTGTAGAAGCTGNCTATGTCCTCTGTCCCGTAAATACATTCACAATTTATTTTTGTACGAAGTACGTATAATGTTGCTTCGTATACTTGCCTTTGGATGTAGGCTTTTGCTTTTATTTTTTCCAAATATTTGTGGAAAGCTTTGTATAATATTTGAATATGCGAAAGCTCACAGATACTTCTCTCGCTGTCATCCAACATCCTCTTAGTTGACCTTGAGCTTCCTATCGGGCAGCAGAAATGGTTTCAGGTGATTTTGATTAGGCAAGGCGAGCCAGTGTATAATTATGAGATCTAGACGCCATGTATTGGACACGTTGTGGTGTTCTGGCCGGAGTTCTAGGGCTTCCTTGTGATAATGGGCACTTTATTTCAAACAAAGTCTTGGGTTGGCTAGTTCTCAGAATGAGTTTTGTAATTCATCCCTCTTTTGGGATCCCAGTTATTCTTATATCAGTTGAATATGTTCTGAAAACGTAAAAAAAATTGCTGAATTTACGCAAGGCCCATTTGTGCTAATGCATTTTCCGGGGTCTACTATTAATCAGAAATGGTATTGGTATTGGCAAATAATACAAACGGGAAGACAGGCACGTAGAGAACATAGACCATTGGAGTGGTGAATAGGGATGGGTAGATATACACCATAACGGACAATGCTCGCATCGTCTCCACATAATTCCATCATTATTTTAAATTAGATTATTTCTCAGCCATTATCGCAAATATGTGTCACATGAAAAGATTGTCACTGTTTTAGTTGAGCAAATGACCCTTAGGAAGCTTGGGATTGGTGAGAAGCGATGGCAAGCGTACTAATAATGGCTATTCTAGCTCCCTGGAGCTGTTGGTTTGGCGAACGTGCCTGGATCGCAGTTGTGACACCTCAAAGCCAGACAACAGAAATATTATCTCCCGATTGGCAGATCACATGATCTGCTATGTTCTTCCTTGTGAATACATGCAGAACTTCTCGTTTCGCTGATGTCTTTGCCTGTCGTTCATATTTTCTGCGTCTGTGGCGGATAGAAGCGTACGTGTAGCCTGTGTAATCACCGTCATTTTCATGGTCTAATCGAAGTCTATCCACTTCTTTCCGGCTTCTTCTTCACCGACAAATGCTCTGAATTCCAAAACACCACTGTCACTACCGAAAGCTAGTTTGAGGTCGACTGGAATAGAATATGTCCTGTCTTCTGAGCCTTTGTGCTTCTGCGGACAAGAGAATTTGTCGGTCATATAAGCTGCTACATCAACACACATGGTTCCCACCCATCTAACGCCTAGATCAAGGACATCAGCTTTGGTCTCAAACAAGGCAAAGGGCACAAACTCTCATCATCTATTCTCTCGGGAGGGTGCACAAAACTGCTAGAGAAGAGCTCCAACTCAGCAACTGCCCGCTGACCTGTCTGTACAGTAATAGACATATGTACGGATCTTTTCGTCTCCTTTGTTACGTCGGCACCCTAATTATCCGTCAGTTCTGCAACCTTCTCGCTCAGCGCTAGCACTGAAGGATTACCTTGTCCAGCAACCAATGGGCCCTGTTGCTACAATAATCTGTGTTCGTGGCGGGATCTCGATATCGATACTGCACAGGATCTGTGCCAGGACGGAATGGCATTCCAGTTGCCACCCCGTAATGCCTGCGACATTTTCGTTTCTGTGGTGTCAGTCCTTCTAATCCGCGAAGTACAGCACCAATAACTATAGCTGACTGACTATAACGCGCGTCAGTTCTTATAACTCTGTGTGTAACTTATTGATTTCAACATACGGGTTTTCCGGGCTGACTACCGACATTTTCCTCCTGTTCTTTTTATTCCAATCCCTCAGTCGGTCATACAAATATTGAGAGTCTCCGAAGCCGCCCACCAAGACAAGTCTCTGCATGATTTATCAAACATGTAAAAATGGTAATTCATTGTTAAAACTTACGTCGATGTTACCTCCAGTGTCTTGATTTACCTTTCCAACCTGGCTATCGATGAGATCAATTACCATGTTAACGACCGGGTCAAACAGGCTCTTCATCTCATACCTTTCAAAGTCAATTCGAAGCTGCTCATAACATCTTGGGAAGTGTTATCCTACTCACCATGTTAATCTTACAATGCGCTCATCTGCGTCATAGCTCTCTGATTCTGGAAGGTCCATCCACAATGGCAATTCAAACATCTCACCATGATCGGTGTCTTCCCTAAAATCTGCTTTGATACTCTCGAAGTCCTCCATGAACCTGCTTCCAGGACCTTTGGTAGCAGCTGACACCTTTTCGAACGCCACTCCAAATTTCTTTACCATTAGTCTGTGTAGATTTCGGTCTATGAATGTGGAACCACACTTTCCACCTGTTTCCTTTTAGAAGAATGGCCAAGCTTGTCAAATGTTGACTCACCGATACCCTCGCATATTTCTTCAAACAGCAGAGGCTGCGTCTGCTTAATAGAGTAAGTTGTGATATCAACAGTTCCCCCACCACAGTCGCAAACCAGAATGTTTTCCCCCACCTACAAGAATAAGATGAGTCGGATTTAGACAAGTTGATCTCTGCAGGGATAGAACAAACTTTTATAGGATTAAGTCCTTGCTGCGGATCAAATTTTGCCAGAGTTGCTAACGACGCGGCTTCTGGCTCGGTTATTGTGTTCACCAGGTCAAAGTGTCGGCTCCCAAATCCAGCCTTTTCAGCAGCAAGCTTGGTAGCCATTTTTGCTCTGTCGCTCCAAGTTGCGGGAATGGTGAGCCAGCATTCCATGGGAGTGGAATCCATTGTTTCACTACCATATCTCTTCTTCAGATGAGATACAACATGTTGATATACTTCCCTGAGGAAGTCTTCGCACACACCTTGGGCATCACGATGATTTGGGATATAAAAGATTTCAGAAGCGGGCCCCTGAAAAAGCAGGCGATCGTCGTATTCCTTGTAATCGGACGTATTGTCCAGGAGGAGCTTTGTCCAAGCACATGATTTCAGTTTAACGGCTGGAAATCCCCATTTTATCTTGTTCAGAGTGGGGTTATCTTCGACATAGGCGATCCTCGTGGGGATCTTCCGCGCATCGGAATTGCCTGGCCAGAGGCGGATAACCTCGATGTCTTTGATGTCTCTCGATGCCGAAGTGCAGTAAGCGACACCTTGGCTTCTCTCAGCAACTGTTCGGTTTTCACTTTTTTTCCTCCAGTCTCTTACCGGTGTATGTAGTACCGTAGTCAATCCCGACAATCAATTTCTCTCGCGCGGGTCCAGAATCGGTCAACATACGCTGTCTCAAGCGGCGGCGGTTCACCAATGTGAGGGTGGGAGATGACATTTTGCTGCTTACCACAGATTGTAAGTACAATGAAGCTATTGGAGAAAGTTCTAAAGTGAAATCCGAGAAATTCTAGTATACTCAGAAGACTTCTAATATTGAGGAAATACTAAGCTCACAACTTGAGGCGCAGCCTTCTCGGGCTTCAGCTCAACACCACGCCACCACCACTATTGGCGCGCAGAGTGCATTGATATGCTGGGAGGCGCACTGTGAGGCATACCGTACTCAGTTTGAGGCTCTACGGATGATTGGATGAAGCTGGTCAAATGATCACATGAGGTTCATAAAAATGAGGCTGCTCATGCTGCTCCCAATATTCTCTTGTGCAGGGGCTAAAATCAGTCACAAGTAAAGCGGCGCATGGTTGACCATAGACATTAGGCCCAACACTACAGAATCTTACGAGGAAAAATTACCTTTATCTCATCGCATGAAAGTCTATCGGGTAGCGCGATCATGAAAAACCTTTTAAGTAACTTGAAGTCTGAGTCAAGCAATCCAGAGGTTGATGTGAGTCTCTATTCACGATTATTACGATAAATAGTAGCCAAGTTTGACATGGAATAAAGCCGTACCTAGCGTACTCTAATGAAGATTCTTTATCTCGCCATAAGACATCCAGGGTGCCTCAACTTCAACACTCGGCATCCAAGCATATAGCTACCACTGGGGTTGAGTTATATCCTCAGGTCAATTGGAAGTCTGAGTATTGGAAACTTCAACAACAATTCTCAGAGCAAAAGGAACATTTGGATGAGTTTAAGAAATTAAGCGCTGAATTGAAATCGAGCTACGAGGCCGAGATCTCGAGAATCCAAAGATCCATTTTTCAACAGGTAACTGAAACTCACTGGTCAGCGACTGACAATGACATTCAAGGAGAGATGAAGAAGTTGAGAAGAGATATTAAGTCATGGGCTACTAAAGCTGTTCGTGACTCGATACGAAATGACCTGACGCAAGATGAAATTGATCTCTTCAAAGAATACTTGAACCAGACGGTACTGATAGGCTCAACAAACATTGTGTTTGAGGAGTTTATCGATCATGAAGACATCAACAAGCGAAAGAAGTTTCTTGTACTCCTTCTTACATCGCTTCTTTCATACAAGCTGCACTTCGAAATAATACAAAATCCGTTTTTCTTCCTTCCAAATCTGGAGAGGGGGTTCAGTGAGAAAGGCAATTCTATTATAGCAAGTAGATCTCGATATCTAGATTCTCGATATCTAGATATGTGGTCTTGTATGCAAGAAGGTATGGACGTGGCCCGAAATTGATTGGAATCGAAAATTAACTCAACTAGTAAATCAAGTCGCTGCGAGTCGATGGAGGTATGAAAGGGTGAGGGAGTTCCAGGAGAAGCAGCTAGAATACGATGCTGGACTAATTGAACCAAAAGAATGTCCCTCAGAGGAAATAGAACTGCCTGATCCTCCATTAGACGAAAGTCAATGGGAGAATGTCGAGAAACCGGCGGCGCAGATGGCATCTATCGCTGATGCAGAATTATCACTCCCACAAATTCCTATTTCATCTCACCTAGCTGGCCACGAGTTCTTGAGTAGCATGGCTAAACTTCTAATCAACGAGGAGAACGAATTCCAGGATCGGTTAGATGCTCTATTCAAGCTCGCTCAAAAAATTTCGCTGTCAATATGGACTCGGAAGTCAAATGTTGTTTGTTCTTTCGCTGAGGATCTCAAAGACACTACGTACGTGGAGGACTGCTCTCAAATTATTCCTCACGATCTATTTCTATCAGGTGATATATCTACATTAATTGGGAGAAAGATGACTGTTCTTGTACACCCTTTAATTGAGGCCTATGGAAATGAAGATGGAGATGACTACGCAAATGGAAGAATTTTGAGCGCGGCTGTTGGCTGGTATCATCCACGCTTAGCAGAGAACGACTTGGCTTGATGATTATTTGGTTATCTGCAACATGGAATTTCTTTGAGCCTGATAAATGCGTTCCGACCTTGACCATGCAGTGAGATATTCATTTGGTGAAGCTTTGTGTAGAGTTCATTATAAATCGTTTGTTGACCTGCATGTTCCTGGCCTGTCAACTGGAGCTTCACGTAATGATTCCAAATATGCGGAGAATTGGTAAGACCAAAATGCAAAGCCGCCTTAATGTGTTGTCTCGTTAGCTAATATGCTTGACTGCAACCTCACTCAGCCTCAATGCAGGATTTGGCACATCCGTTGGGAGGGGTACCTCAGACCACGTAAAGTATCCAATCAATATATGAATGGAGGTCACTTCAAATCACAATTGCGAGCCTTGCAGAACTCACCATCGGTGACCTGTTTTGAGCAACCCACAGCGCCAATCGCTCAACTGTAAAAGAGTCCTAAGGCACATTCTCTCAGCCATAGTTTATAAATACCATCTCCGTTCCCAAAACGGTCACACTCATTCTTGAGCTTCAGCAATAAATACAACGTGCGCACATCATACAGTATCAGAACACATTATGATTATAGAAGATGTGACAGAAGTCGAAGAACGGCAAAGTGAGGAAGAATCAAAAATGAATCAACTCCCAGAAATTGTCATTGCTGTGATGGGGGTAACCGGGTCAGGAAAAAGCACCTTTATTCGTACAGCTAGTGGTTTGGTGGACGAAGTCCAAGTTGGAACCGGGTTAGAAGCCTGTGAGTTCTGATCGATACGCATCTGCGGCGACGCCTCGTCTGATCATTTCCACAGGCACTTCAATCGTCCGAGATCATACTTTCGTCGCAGATGGATATAGAATCACTCTCATTGATACACCTGGCTTTAACGACACGTACAGATCAGAGACGGACATCCTCAAGGAAATCGCAAGCTATTTAGCTGAGAAATACAAGAACAATCGCAAACTTTCTGGTATCATTTACCTCCACGCATTTGAAAGAAGAATGAGCGGATCTAGCCTTCGAAATCTCAAGATGTTTCAGGAACTTTGCGGACAAGATCCTCTGCAGAACGTTATCTTGGCAACAACAGGATGGACTGAGGCAAAAATGGCTGGTACACTTGCCAAGGCTGAGGAACATGAGCTTTCCTTGAGCACCAACGGTCAATTCTGGAAAGGCGTGCTTGACAATGGGGCAAGGCTGGATCGATTTATGGACAGCCGTGAGTCCGCCTTGGCAATGATCATGAAACTCGCGCGCCATGAGACCATACCATTAAAAATCCAGCGTGAGATGGTCGATCAGAACAAGCTGCTCATCGATACATCTGCTGGAAATGCAGTCAACGAGGAACTGAAGCGTCTTGAAGAAGTGTACAAAAAGCAAATTGACGACATTCAGAAAGAGATGGAAGAAGCTAAGATGGCTCAAGATACGAAGGTGGAGGAGGCATTGGCGGAAGCTCAAGAAGTATTTGAAAGACAACTCCGTGGGCTGCGAGACCAACAGGAAAAGCTGCGGTACGAGCGACGGAACGACAATCGGCGACTTCAGCAACAGTTAGATGATGCTTTGGCAACAATCCAAAAGCAAAACATACAGAGAATCGAGATGGAAAAGAGTTTCGAGCAGGTCCTTGCGGATATTAAAGCAAACATGGATAAACTCACAGCAGAAGAGAGAAGGGCAGTGGAGCGTGAAGTAGCAGCAGCAAAAGCGTCGCAAGCTGAAGACAAGACCCAAGAACTTCTCATCAGTCTATTCAATATGATTGGGAATGCGAGTATGGTAATTCTCTCGCTGGGTTTTCAGCTGGCCTAGTTACGGTATTGGCCAGTTATAGATTTGAACCGGATAGTCGTAAGAACAACCCAACTTGAAGCTATATGTCAGTAAAGAGATTTCACAATAGTTCCATTGGAATACAAACTATTATTATAACACAACAATTGTAAATGAAAATATAATTGATTAGATAACCAGAGGGAGGGTGAACCTAAGCCATACTCTACCTCTTGTATACTCTCAAGAACTATTATCGATCAACTATATTGTATTGATTAACTATAACATAAACGTGCTACGGTAAGAGTGAAGTTGACCAACAGAAAGTTTCATATATTGTTTGTGATCGAATTATTGTCCGCTTCATTGAATTTCTTTTCCAAATAAAAAAAGATACTGAATTTGCCAATGCTTGTTCTTAATAATTCATATTCCTGGGCATGCTATAGTGACCACAATTTGGGTTGTTACCTCATAATACCGACGCGTTTCTAATTCATGTATAGGCGTTTTATTTTGTAAAAATTACGCCCCGTCCCTCATCATACATGATCTGATCCTACCGAGTACATCCTCTCAAATATTCTCTGTTTCTTTCTTCCTCTCTTTAACCCTGCCACTTGAACCTGCTCTCTCGGAACATATTTACCATCCCCGTGGGCAAGAGACCATGCTCGACAACCACAAGTCCTCCAAACTGCTTAATCATATCGTTGCCATAAAGTTCTATAATCCACTTCTCATACCCGCTGATTAGGTCTCTTCTAGAGGAACGCCGCCGTTGAGTAAGGTGGATCGGATCGATGGATCGGTCCACACTTTGTTCAGTCGGCTCTTGCATCAGTGTCTCATATACCGCCCCCAATCTCGCAGACGTCTGCTCCCTGTACCGTGTGTATTCCTCAAAGCTAATGAATTCTTTTAGGTCCTTGAATTCGGACACTACCTCATAAGGAAGAGAGTGCCGGCCCGGAACATTATCATCCTCGAAAGCTTCCTTGGCCTTCTTGTAGTCCTCTTCCTCTCTATCTAAGAATTCATCCATGATTTTCTCCGGATCTTCACAGATGTTTGCCATCATGAGTTGAAGGCTTACAAATGGAGATTTGAGGTCCAGTCCGCCCATGTGAATTGGGAAGTACAAGTAGCCGTCAGGGATATCTTGAACGTTAAATCGAGTGACGAGCATCTTTTTCACAGCTTGTGTTACACTGCCATTTGCGCTGAAGAGCTTTGATTGGATGTGAGAGAAGGCTTTAAGCATCATTTCCACGTGCTGCCTACCGAAACAGTTCGCCGGGCGACCAAAGTTGGTGGTGAAGAAGCGAGCTCCATAGACATTCCATGCTTGAATCCAGTCGAAGACAGACCTACAAGCACCAAGCTGCCGGCGCAGCTCTTCAATATGTTTGTCGAGGTCCACCTGGTCGATGACGAACCTTCCAGTGCCAGCGTCAAGTTTGAGAAAGCCCCAACGGACATCACCACGGGGTAGGCCAGAGGGCGGAGGAACTACTCTGTCTCCTTTCTTGGGAATTCTTACACTCCCAGTCTTCTCTTCATTGAATTCTAGCCCAGTCAGACGAGCGAAGTATGTCATCACCTTCCATCCCTTCACTACAGTCGCGTCCCGACCCCAGAGCCAGATATCATCGTGAAGTCGATAAAGGACTGCTCCATCCGTGTACTGATTTAGGGCAAAATCCAAGCAGAAGAGGACTGATTCACCAAGGAAATCACTCAATGGTCCGCTGATGGGCGTTCCACGCTTCCTGATCTGTACCGGTGCTGATGGACCGTCCACCGTAAACTTCATAGGTGCTTCTAAAACACGTTTGAAAAAGGCTACCCATCTTTCTGAGACACCGAAAAATTTCAGGACAGCGAACATGGTGGAATGTGGCACGGAGGGGCCAAACCACTTAAAATCCGAACGAAGGACAGTAACCTCTTCCCCCATTTTTGACTTTATCAGGATCTCAGTTGCAAGAGCATGGAGGACTGATTGAGTGGTCATCTGAGGGCTTTTACGAGTGTCCTGTTTATTGTCAGAATCGTCATCATCATCCGCATATCCAGCTCTTTGCTCCGCAATGCTCCCTTGCAGCTGTTCCAAAAATATCTCATCCTCAAAGTGCCTTTTATTCTGAAATTCAACCGTATTGGCTTTAGCATCATGAGTCGGTCCAAGAAAGTAGGAGCGACGCTTCCTCTCCGCGGGTGGAACTACGCGTGATGGCGACTTCCATACTCCGCGTTTCTTGTAAAATCTGCTGAGGGCATCCTTCAATTGGATGGACCATTTGACGCCAATGTAGCGAAGAAGAATAGACTGGAGAAGATCCTCGTCATGGTAGAAACGATATCTACCATTTAGCTGTCGCCTTTGCTCCACCGGGGTTCCTTCGGGTGCCCAGCTCCACTTTTCCAGTGCATCTAACCTCATATTCAACACATCAGCAACTTCAGCCAAGACCACCGCGTTATTCTGGAAGTCTTTCAAGATTGCTCTTTTTTCGTCATTCAAGAGGTCACTGCGAAGAAGACCATTGATGACGTGTTTCAATGTGTGCTCGTCAAAGGGAGGGAGCTTCTCGAGGCCTTGAAGTGACTCTCTAACAGCTTTTAGAGCTTCCCTGCTCTCTTTGCTAGCACTGAACAAGCCATCTAAATACTCTTCAATGGCGTCGGTGTCGGTGTCGCAAGCCTTGAAGACATATTCTTCCCAGGTAGCCCTTTGATCATGCATCTCCTTCCGTCCAACGGTCTCGAAAGTAGAACCGTCGATAGAATCGACATCCGTGCTGGTTTCGGCAGCAGATATCCATTCATTCACTAGGCGGCCGTAGAGAGAGGCATATTCATACTTCCGCGAGTTGACGTTAAGCTCATTCTCCAGCCTTTCCTGCCAATCACGTTGCATGGCCAGCGACACAGATGGATCCGTCCTAGCTTGGGCAACAAAGCGTCGTAGATTTTCGATGGACGCTGTTGTTCTATTGTGATGAGTTCCCATGGAAGGAAGTGACTCGATCCTATCGAGTAATATCTGTACCTTCTCCAGCTGATTTGGTTCGGCGGCCACATCTTGAAGAAGAACCTTCTTTGCAGTTTCAAAGCTAGACTGTTGACTGGAGAGTTCTTCGAGCTTGATTGTGGTGATTGACGAGAGAGTTTGCGAGAGAATGTCTGTAGACGCCATGGCAGGCAGGATCGCGGTCAATTGGAAATATTAATAAAAGTGAATATTAAAAATGATAAGCAGTTGTTGTTATTAAATGCAGTGCTCGTCGATAATATTGATGAGAAGATGGGAATTCAAGGAGACACCCAGATACTTTATACTTGGCAGAGCGATGTAGCTCTTAGCTTAGCGTACACCTGATCCTCAGAGGCCCCGCCGTATGAGCAATACGATAATTGAAACCAAGGGAAAAAATCGTAGAAGTCGGAGGCCTTACGGTCAAAATTTGCCTTGATGCAACGAAGACCGGGTTGTAGTGCAGGTAGGATACCTAGAACAGGATCGGCAAGAGTCAGTGATGGGAGGCCCCTTGCGGAACCGAGTAACAGAAATGGGAGGCCCCTTCCAACAACCAAAATAGTGGAGACTTTCTGAGTACTTATACTCGCATGATATTGCTCTGAAATAGTAGATATATGACTCACATCCTAATAAGAATTCTTGGCTTCGCGATACCTAGGAGTCTAAAATCTCAGGCACTAATACCTGGTACCTCTATCGCGGGGTAGCCCCTGCGTGCCCTGTGAAGCCTAAACATCACTAACGAGGTGATGTGCGTCAGATACCTTGGAAGAAGCTTGACTACTAGATTCATTCTCTTCCTCGGTGACTCTTGAGACGATAACAATGAATTGATTATCAAAGAACTGGTGCAAATCTAAGACAGTAAATAACTTAGTTTCTAACAAGAATAACTCGCAATTTTTGTGCACAAAAGAAATTGGGGGCCGGGGGGGGGAGGCCGCTGCCTTCCCTGGTGCGTGACATCTATGACTTTTTAACCTTAGGCATTGATATCACAGGGTCCTAATAGCCCTGTTAAGCCCGTCCAGCCCATCTGCAACTTTTTTTCCTCAGCCTCGCGCCTTGCGCCTCGTCATCTATTTATCTTTCTTCAACCTGAGATTCACCCATCGTGGTACTCTTATTCTCCATGCCGCCGCTCACGGCATCGGACCTGGTCTTCTCAGAACAAGCCAACCACAACTTCTCCCGCACGCTCGGGGACATCAAGCGCGCCACACTCTCCATCACCAACCGGCTGCGCTCGATCGAGGAAGACGCTGCCTTCGCGCAGCAAGTCGCCGAAGATTACCGCAGGCCGCTGATTGCCAACGAGCGATGTGGCAGCTGGTACATTGATCCGGCGCAGAAGGGCGGCAGTGCGTACTTCAAGAGCACCGATGGCCACACGGGGGTGTGGAAGTTCAGTTCGCGGAGGCTGAATTTGCATCTGCTGGAGATCATTGGCAGATCCGACGGGTTCGTGTGATGATTGCGAATTTCTTGCGAATATTCCATGTTTTTGAAAACAAAAAAAAAGCTTTATGGAGAACACACACTGAGAACCTTCTTTGCTTTTCCGGTTTACAGATGCATCATTATTGATTCTACAAGACGTGGCAAGCGTAGGCGGCCCCTCTTCTTTTGCTCTTTTATAACAGGACATTTTCCTCTTTCCTTTGATGAAAGCAGCATGCTAATACCGGACACTGCAGGAATCCCAGATGCTCTCAGTAAAACCATCCCTATATGGTGCTGCGTCTTGAACCGGTTCCTATTTCCCGAGGAACATCACCATCACAGTCTCTACACCCCACCACAGGTCATATCCGAAACCGAACACGCCCAAATCATCGCACTCATCCCCACGTTCCTCTCATCGCTGCTTGACCTGGGGATCTCCCCGGAGACGTACCGCGCCCAGATCAAGAAACCTCTGCGTCCGTTCTGGGTGACTCCCGATACGTACAGCAAGAGCACTATTAACGACGACGACGACGATGATGATGATGATGACGGTGGAGGAGAAAGAAGACCACCTGAGATCTTCGAAGACTTCCACCCAGTCATCTGCTGCACGGTCAGCAAGAGAGTGGAAGGCGGGGAGATCAGCGCCCGAGGGTACATCCAAGGCGCAGGAGACGATACCGAGAACTGGGCACACGGATTGACCGCGCCGGTGTTCTGGGCCAATCGAGACCTGCTGGTGCGGACGGAAGAAGCTGATCTGCCGGATGTTATCAGAGACCTGGTCTCCAAGTCCCAGCAACCTGAATCGAAGAGCGGGCAGGGTGAGCAGGAGGATGATGACGGCGATCTGGAATGCGTAAAACCAACCTCGTCGTTGTTCATCACGACTACTGCATCACCTGTATTGCACAGGGAAGACGCGAACAATGACTTATCGAGCAACAACAACCCATTTACTATCATCCTAAGTACAGGAGCTCCCACCCCTGAATCCACTTGGCAAAAGACACCTACCCGACTAGAGATTTCCCTCGGCGCGCATAAAACAGGAAGCAGGAATCTACGTCTTGCTTTACCCTTCATCACAGAGGCTCTCACGACATACCTGCGGAAGCTGGAGGAGATTACCGCACCGGATAGTAGTGACAGTCATCATCATCCACGGATCATCATCGCCTGCCCGGCAGGGAAAGATCTCTCCATCGGCGCGGCCCTGGCGATCTTGTGTATTTTCTACAACGACCAAGGAAACTTAGACAGTACATCTGAACCCATGCAGAACCGGAACAGAATCAACAAGACTTTCATCCGACAACGCATGAGCTGGTTATCAGTCAGTCTCCCCGAGGGGAACCCGAGTCGGCAGACATTACAGAGTGTGAATAGTTTCTTGATGGAACGACCCGATTACTGTTGAAGACTATCTTCAGAAGTACCAATATAAAATGTACATGTATAATAGATCTTAATATTTTTTTTGGTTAAGATTCGGACCTCTAGAGACAGGATTAAGAATATAAATGCATCTAAGGAGCATTAGTAGGCGTCAGCATAGCATAGTATAAATCCAACTTTCAAGCACGCCTTTATGACTCCTCATCGAAGCAGTTCCCAATATAAGAAGACTAAATAACCAGAAAAGAAATCTGAGGTAGAGAGAGAGAGAGCCACAACATTAACTATATCGCAACACGATATCTGGGTATATTACATTTACACTCAACGCATCTGTAGTGGAAACCCCTGTTCATACATATAGGGCATTCCCCAAAACCGACGGAAAAAAATAAAAGAGAGCGAAAGACTCTTTTGATTCAATTGTATCCACCCAAGTAAAAGAAACAAAGAAGGATCCGATCAATCAATAGCGGATTCTCTTCTCTAAAATAGGATTTGGTCGATTGATATCGACAATTAGTCCGGACGTCTCGGCATCCAGCCAAGCGCCCTCATCTGTAATGGTCACGTATGGGCTCGAATGCTCACACTCCTGCGCACTAACTCCAGCCACGTCCCTGGGAATCCATACGCGAGGTGCGGGTTTCCACATGGCAGGGGTCAAGTAGATATCCTTGATCTCCTGGGGCTCGTAGGTCGGGTCAGGAAGATCATCTGGGATACTCTTTCGGAGAATGGAGTAGTCATCATAGACTTCAGGGTGGAGCCAGTGCATGAAGAAGTTTGGCTTGATGTTTGGATCTGGAGTGACCATGGGGGCCATTGCGGCTGTGAGCCTGTTGAGGACCTCGTCCAAGTAGAGCGTACGGCCAACCTTTTCCTTGAGGAAATCCTTGGCAAAGGAGACGGCTCCCTCCGCACCCTCGATTTTACCTATATCCTTCAAGTCGGCGTATCCACCACGCGTGGTCTCCTCGCCGGTGTGGAACATCTCATCTTCTAGTTCCACGGGTTCTTCCTCCTCGGCATGAGCATCCTGGTTTTCGACGTCTGGGCCTGTGGACTGCGCAACAGATTCCATGACCTTGGCAGAGCGCTGGAAATCTTCCTCCTCCACAGAAAGCGTTTTTGGAAGATTGTATAACAGTGGACCAAGCGCATTGTCAATCGACATATGCACCAAAATCGTGAAAATAATCAAGCCAACCATGAGGACGACTGGTCCAAATGCGCCGCGAAGACCGAAGAGACCGAACATGCAAATTTCGGCAAAGTAACAACCGACGAGCGTATGTTTGAGGGCTCGAGGGTAGCAGAGGCCTCGGGTGTCGAATTCGGAATCATAGACGTATAGGAGATTGTAACGATACGCAGTGTAGACAACGAAAAGCCCCGCAGCGGCAAACCCAAGAACTAGAGGTGCTATAACAGAGTAACTGATAGCGATCACGGCCATATTGCTAAACACGGGGTAAATGGCACCCCAGTGCAACCTCCTCAGCCTGTGCCACCTCTTCGATATATGCCTCAAATTGCCAGAGGAATTCGGTCTGACTGTATATCTGATCAAGTTCACAAGCTGGAGTATTCTGCCAGCACTCATACCAAGGCCCTGCAAGAGGAAATATGAGACGTAGAAGTTGGATGCCTTAGGCAGGTTGGCAGAAAGTAGCGACCGAATTGACATGGGGTTTTGGAGGATTGCACCCAGGGACGCGGAGGCCGCCGATGCAAGGGTAGTAATGAGGAAGACCTGGACGACCTGGAAGATGAAGTAGCCATGTTGCACGAAGAGCTCTACTTTAGCTGTGGTGGGACAACCCGCAGCACGAGCGCAAGCTACAACTAGTGTTAGCATATGCCGATCCGATTTATTGATAAAGGCGGAAAGAGAAAGGAAGATCACATACCTCGCAGAATGGCCGGCACAATAGACATCAAGCACGATAGCGCGATGGCTGGAAGCAGGCCGCTGATGAAACCGAGAATGGGGCTTGGAAGATCCTTGACCCAGTGGAGGAAGGGCACCTTGGTCTCCAGCATGTTGACGTTGGAAATAATTCCCACCAAGGCCGAAGGGATGGACCAGAAGACCACCATTGCAGCAATGGCTCCCTGGATGACGAATCGCCTCACTATGCGCTCCCACCACATCATTCGCATGGAGGACCAGATGATCTCGTTTGGTCGAACTCCGACAATATCGGGAGACATGTGGAAAGCACGATGATGGGCTAACGTCTGGTAGGCGGTTTGGGCCTCGGCTTGGGTATGGAACTCGACAAACACGGCGGGAATTGGCTTGCCTTTACCGTTTCTGTATGCTCTTCTCAGCTTGTTGATCCGTGGTGTCAATTCCTTCAGCCTGCTCCGAGTCCACTTGATGGTGTCCACCCGCTTTCCCATGTTGGCTAATGGTCGATGAGAGGGTCTTTTTTCAGCGGGTACCCATTGCTGGGCTACCGATCCCATGATAGTAGGACGTGAGATAAGAAAGAGGTCGAGCGGTTTTCCATCCTTTTCATCCTTGAACAGGTCGAGCTCCTTTTCATCCTTATCATCCTTCGACAGGTCAAGCTCTTTCTCGTCTTTCTCGTCCTTCGACTCACTTGTCCGATCCGTCCGAGTTGTTGTCGGGGAGTCCAGGCTATCAAAGATCATCGAAGGGCCTTCCGTATCAGCTAGCGTGGCCTCCGAGTTCACCTGCGAAGCTGCATCTCGGCGATCCCTGTGTGGGCCGTGGATATCCTTATCGGATTCGCTGCTGGAGGTCATACTGGATGTGGCCGCCTTCTTGACACCTATCTGGGGAGCATCATCCTTGACCGGGTCCGTGGTTTCCGGTAAGGACTTGGACTTGGACTTGCCCTTGCCCTCCTTTTCGGCGAGTTTGGCGCGTCGAACTCTTTCCTTGTTGGCCATCGTAATCAGCTTATTCTCGGCCTTCTCCAGTCGAATCGCCGTTTGCTCTCTCTCCTTGACCAGTTGATCCAAGTGCTCTGTATCTCGGGGGATCCATACATTCTTCACGCCATCCCCAAACATCCTTCGGACCCGGGCCGCATCCAACATGACCTGCGGCACACAAGTGAACAAGACGGTTCGAGAGGATAAGCGGTTGGCGTAGTAAGGGTTGAGGAGATAGGCTTGACGGATGCTGATGAAGTAAAGGCATTCTCTGGATACCATGTACAGGATAAATCCAAAGAAAATCCAAGCCAGAAAGGCATGCACGTAGTACACGCTGGGATTGGAGACATTTCCAAAGGTAATGGAATCGAGTTGGGTATCACCACCTCCACCGTACTTATGCAAGGGCATCAGAATGGGCCAGGTGATGCAGCATCCGACGAAGCATATGACGCATATGATCTTCAAGTAGCGCAGGAAAAGGAAGGAATCGAGCGAGTTGCGATGCAAGAGAGTCGTGTCGGGCACCTTGTAGAAGGGCTTCATCCAGTTGAACCATCCATTGGGTAGCTCAGGGGTCCGCTCACTATTAGAAGAGGTCAGGTTAGCTCGAGTTCATCCATGGCTCTCTGTTTCTGGTCCCTTCAATTTCGCCGGTGGTCTTGATTCCCATTTCAAACAAATCGTTCCACATCTACGCACTCGTCCTCCATTTCCTCCAAATCCTAGCACGGTGAAATTGAAAAGGCAGGCAGAAAGGCGGGTGCAGATGGAAAGAGATAGTCAGTACGTACTGAGGGTCCAATGATGACAAGAACGTGCGAGGCGCATAGACTCGGGGGTGCTTGCGACGGTTGTAGAGGAAGATGAGAAAGCAGATCAGCGCATAGATGGAGATGGGCACGAAGGAGACGGCGAGGGCAGAGTAGGAGGCGGAATTAGTGCCGGTGGTGACGGTTGCGATATTGGTGGACGTAGCATTGGTTCGGGAGGATCCGACTCGCGGATCACTGCTCTGGTTCTGTTGATAGCAAAAGAGAAAACATCGGTCAGCTAGGAACGTGGTCTAAAAGGATCTAGGCGGTTTGAATGTGGGCATGACGGTCGAGCAGGTTGAAAGAGACGATGAGCTAGCGAGCGAGACAACAGCAGCAACGGGTGCACAGAAAGAAGAGATGCGCAACTACAGCTGTTGACGACGATGAGACGTTCCAGAAGATCGCCGTTGCGTGGTGATGGCATCAGTCGCAGGATGCCCATGTCTCAGATGCATCTGGTGGTGGGCTTCCAGAGGGCGGAGGGAGGAGAGACAGGCCGGGGGCAGCTAAGAGACGAAGAGGGAGAGAGATTTCCTTACCAGTGCTCTCTTCAGCAATTCGATGCCGGGGCCAGACTCGGCCAAAATCACCGACGGCATGGCAGGCTCGAAGAAGTCATTGAGCAACGGGCGCGAGGCGGAGGATGGGAAGGAGCGACTACCGCGAAACGACGAAGCGTTGACCGGGCGAGAGCGTCGGGTGAAGGAGTGTGAAGGTGAGAGAGAGAGAGGGTGAGAGGGCGTCGGAGGGAGGAGGGTGAGGATGGGAGGAGAGGCGGAGAGTTAAAGAAAGGGCTCGAGGTGCTGCTGGAGGTGAGGTGAGGAAGGCGGTGCCGGGATGGCGTCGCCGTGCGGTTCGATTGCAGTTCGTTTTTCCTGGGCGCGGCAACGCACGAACACTTTTCGCAACCTCACCACGGGTGATTCTCCACACCTCGCGATCCACGCAGCAATCCACGAATGTAACCGTACCGTACCTCGACGCCACCAGAAGGACGAGGGGAAACCCTTCTTTGGGCGAGCGATCGACCTGGTGCTGCTCCGACGGGCTGCCAGTGCTGTCGCGGAGGAGGGATGAGCGTGATGAGGTCGAAGCTCTCCCTCTCTCTGGGCGAGGCGAGCAGCACTGGACAGGCCTTTCCCTTTTCCACGGGGCTGGCTGAAGGGACCTTCTGCTGCCCAGGGCGGTTCGAGCCAAGCAGCAGCGTGTGGGCCAGCGACCGGGGCAGCGTGTCGATCCTGACAGCGGTGGGAGGGCCTATCACGGCTCGCCGACATCCTCTGGCCACCCAGCTGCTGGCTCCACTGAGTACGACGGCACTCCGCCTAAGGTTGGCCACCCGGTAGGGGATTCCCCCAGTCGGCTTGCGACGCCGCCCTCCCAACCAGCAGCAATCCCCCAGGCACCTCCCGTCCGATCTCCTGCGCGTGCTGAGCGGCAGCCAGCCAATGGGGCCGCGGCGGCACCTCCGATTCCCCACCGCGCATCCTCAACGCAGGTAGCGACGAGTGTAGCGAACGACGTCGCTCGCCAACGGCCCCCAGCGGGCGCTGGTCCGGCTGCAGACTGGAGGTACCGTCGTCAGCGCGAGCAGCTGTTCGTCGCGCTCTGGTACGTGATGTTTCTCCTGGCAGATCCCACCGTCATGGCCATCTCCCTCCACCCGCCAGAGTGACAGGTAATTGTCTCACAGGCACTGCCCCCGCCTGCAGCGATGGCAAGTTTCTGATCCTGCACGCCCACGGGAGGTTGTTCGGGTTTGACGAACGGCACTGCGCGTGCGGGTGCTGTGTACACAATACGGTACAACTGCCTCAACCCGCGAAATGAACACAGGATCAATAGGGCTGGCGAGCCGACAAATGAAACAGCCGAGAGCCGACAAGCTCACTGTACCCTATCTACGAAATACACGAGCAAATCGAATCGATCGAGATCGTGGCAGAGATCTCAGCCTATCGGGGCCGGGGGGGTTGTTGGACGGCCTTCAGCCAAGCGGAGACGGCCCCTGGCTGGATGTGGCCGTCCTGGGCCACTGTATCGCCAGGCTCTCGTGGCTCTCGCGGGCTTTCGTTCAGGCCTTGTCACGCTGCCTCTCGGTGGGCTCTTCAGGCTTCTCCTCTGCGTGGTATCGGCGACCATTGGGGCTGCTCTCCTGCAGTCTGTGCACTCCCGCCTGCGCCGTCGCCGTGACATCGCTCGCCACAGCGTCGGACGCCGTGAGCCAGCCATAAGCGATACCGTACTCTTATCGAACCTGGGATCGAGCACCTCTTGCGCACCGCTTGGGACGAGGTCTGGATTGGCCTCCGGGCTTGGATCGACGCGGTGATCAGATGCTGATCAGCAACGAAAGAGGCTCTCTGCTGCAACGTTGGAAACTGCAGTTCCTCCCATTCGGGCCACGCAGGAGAAAGGGATCACATCACAGGAACCGGTTTGCCAGCAGAGAGCATCACAAAAATCCATCTCTTCNATCGACGAACCCCGGCCCGGTTGTTGCACGCTACCGTAGTGCAGTGCCGTGCAGCAGAGCCTGTGCCTGAAGAGTTTAAATTACGTCGGTTGCTTCTTTTGCTTCGCATCGAACGATGGGCCACGCACGCGCGCACGGCTCTTCGCTACGGACGTCCATTTCGAGGCTCGCCTCGCCTTGGGAGCATCGCAACTTTGGGGGCTAGATCTCGCTCATCCGTTGGAGACAGGCGTAGTCCCAGTCGTAGTCCAATTCCCTCTACCAGACTTTCTCCAACTGTACTATGAAAAGTGACGTGCCACAAACCGGGCTAACTTCACGGGACCGGTCTGCATAGCTCGCAGGCTAAGCCTTTCCCAGCCGAACCCGAAACGTCCAGCGTTGATGCTGTGCAATTCACCCCATATCACCGATCCTCCTCCCCAGACCCTTATCCGTATTCGGCCTACTCATCTCTATTCCTATTTTTCCTGTACACCATGGAACACTGGGGTTATCACTGGAAGTTGGAAAGTTGCAAGGACAAGAGACAGAGCGAGAGAGATCGTGACTAGGATACGCACCCTCGTCGTTGCAACCCAAACCTAGGTCCATTGATAGGCGGAGTTACGACATACCACGTTCAGTCCCTTGCACATTTACCAGGGAGCAGCAGTACTGTACACGGCCGGAGAAAGAAGAAGAAGCTCACGAAGCCTTACCCCATCCTCGGACGGCCGGCCAAAAGAAGAAGTAAAAAAGCAAATACATGACACTGCTGCACGGATCCTGTCACCCTATCGCTAGGGCTGCTCATGTTAATTTAACGTACAGTGGAGGCGGCCTCGGCAAAAAGCCGCACCACACGCGCAGCCCTCTGATGGATGGCGGCAGAATGGTCGCTGATCTATTTTAGGCCGGGAACGAGGCGTTCTGGGGGGGCTGGGTAGATCTTCATCTACAAAAAAACCACCTGTCACATTCGGCACATTTAGCACATTCTTCAGACGAGGGCACGATGAGCCGTGAATGCCTCTCTTTTGCCAGATCGGGGCCGGCTCCACGCGGCACAGGAAGAGAAGGTCATCGTCATGGAAGGGATGATGTCGTCAACGTAGCTCTCGGCGCGCGATGCTCGTGATGAGAATACATTCTAGAAGATCCTGGATAATTCCCTTTTGATGCTGGAAGATGTGTTGTTCTTTCTTTTCCCGTCCAGAACAGGAACTGTGTCCTTCCCTCCCCTGTCGCTACCGGCTGGCCGTCTCGCATTGAATTGATGGAGAACAACGGAGATTACTAACCTGCCGACCCTCGCTCTGCTTCCCGTTGTACCCCTTCTTTCTTTTTTGCTTAAACCAACTCTTCGCTTTCCCCTCCTTTCACCCGGGCTAGTACTGTACTGGTACTTGCTGTACGATGGTTGTTACATTTATCGGTCTGGTCATTTGTTCTCTTTTCACCCTAGATCCCCGTTCTTACCTTTTTTCCTTCCTTAACGCGCGGTTATACTTTCCCTACCTTCTCTGTTGCTTCCTTTTTTTTGTCCTTTTCCCTTCTCCCCTCCCTGCAGTAGTACAACCCCTTCTGTAATCTCCCGAAGCGAAGGGGTCCTGATCTTCACAAGAGAATCAGGGAACGTACCACAATTATGTTCTGCATGTCTTGGAAGATTTCATGCTTCCAGACCTCTTCTCACGACTCAATGAAGCAGTGATATAGGAAAATCCCACCAACAAAGATGCCAATGACTTCATACTTCATAACTTCATCTTCATTCACGTGTTGTTTCCCTCTCCCCTTTCTTTCAACTTTCTTGGAATACAAGGAAAAGGGGGGATAGCATGACTCAAGCAGAAGCACAAAAGAAAACATGGAGATGGTATTCTTGTCGTCTAATACACAATAGCTTTCTTTTCTAAGACAACGTGCGGGAACCAGATCGATGTGTCTCAAAAACCAAAAACCCAAAAAAAATTCCGGTAACAGTGCTAAACTAACTGTACCCGTTTGCGATACTCCGGCCCACCAGCGTGTCTGTGCTGCGGAAAATCCGTTCCTCTGATGATGCCCGCTGTCAACTCAAACTCACAAACTTACTAAATCCGAGTCCTAAATCAGTGGATCCGTGTCTCTCTCTCTTTCAAGTCGAGGCCATTCCGTGGCCCCCTTTTTCTCTTGACACCCCACTGCCCTAAACGTCCCCAAAAAAAGTCAAAGCTCTCAGACACGCTCCCGTCCTCCTCCCGCCCTCTCAATGTCTCAAGTCGCGCTTCACTGCTCCTCAATCTTCTTCAGGATCTCGGGGAACTCCTTCCAGTGTCTCATGACCGCGACGGCGCCGAGATCCCCGAGCAACTTGGCCATCTGCTCCTGCTTCTCCTGGCCCTCATAGCTGCCCACGTAGGCCACCATGGGGATACCCGCGCGGACCGCGGCCGTGGCCCCGCTCTTGCTGTCCTCAATCGCCACGCACTCCTGCGGCTGCACGCCCAGGACCTTCATCGCATGTATGTAGATGGCCGGGTCGGGCTTGCTGGTGGGCGTGGGCAGGCTGGAGGCGGCGGAGAAGACCTCGTCGGCCTTGAAGTAGCGGTCCTGGCCGACCTTCTGGATGCTGGCAATCACGCGGCGCAGCGCGCTGGAGCTCACCACGGCCATCTTGTACTTGCCCAGCTTCTCCAGCCGCTCGAGCTCCGCGTCGACGCCCTCGCACGGCCGCAGCAGCGCCTTGAGCTTCGCGATCACCTGGTCCTCCTCGCGCAGCACGTACGACTCCAGCTCCGCCGGGTCCATCTGGTACCCGTACTTCTTCTGCAGCGACACCATCATGCCGCGGAAGTTCTGCCCCACGAACTCCGATAGCAGCTGCGGGCCGGTGTAGCGGTCGGGTACATTGTGGGCGGCCAGAATCTGGTTGCCCAGCTCGGCGCAGGCCTCGAACGCCAGTTCCTCGGAGAGGACGAGCGTGTTGTCGCAGTCGAAGAGAAGAGTGGTAATCTAGTAGAAGGCCGCCATTAGCTAGATGTTGAGACCGAAAAGGGGGGTACCCCGTTTGCCAGAAATGAAGGATTTAGATGTAAGTAGTGACGATTTCGTGTAGCATTTGAGTAATTTTTTTGAACGTCATGATTGAATTGTAGAACACCCATAATGAAGTTCCCAGCAGGAGAGAGAGCGTAGCAGGATCGAGAGGTGGGGGCGGTCTGAACGTACCTTTGGCATTTTGGTGGCTGATGCAATTGCACAGATAAATTCTACTTTGCTATGGAAGAATAATAGTCTTCTATATGACTTCCGGTTTTATACCCAAAGCGAAAAAAAAGGCAGCCAGGCACGGCGCTCTTCTATAATAGTGTCCAGGAGATGGTGAAAGTGTGGTCAAAAGTTGCTTGTGATAGCTACTTCGCCACGGCAAAAGCGACCCCGCAGAGCGTCAACAAAAAAAGGTATTTAGCAGCAATGATGATCAGGAACAGTTTCGATTTCGGAGAAATTGGGGCGAACCTTGATCCTTATATACTAAGGCCTTTTTGTTACAGTTCTCTACGCGTGCAATAGGCGGGGTGGGAGAAAAAAAACTGGGTCATGGATGATGATCTAGGGGTATTCGCTGAGGGGCAAAGCACATGTGGAGGGGTAACACGGCGTGTCGCGCTGGTTCAAGGGAGAATTCCTGCGGTTCGTTCCTTGGAACGGGGCGAAATGCACTCCTCTGGCTCTGTCTCTGGCCTCTGTGTGGCTCTCCATAAGAAGCAGGTGGGAATCGGGTTTTGTTCCTTGGTGGTCCCCTCAACTCGCGCCTCAACCTTGGCCCGGCTCAGTGACGTAATTTGCGGCGGATGACAGTGCAGTGCAAGTATCCAGCAGAACGTGAAGAACGGAAACATTCGCTTTCCTTCACATCGTCGAGGGTCACGAAACGGTAAGCAAAACGGCGCGAGGGAAAACGGCGCGAGGGAAATTCCCTGCTGCTGCACGACACAGAGCACTCACGCACGAAATGCTGCACAAGGTTACTTACTGATCGACGGGCGAATTCATCGGTGTAGGTTAAAGGTATGTCATTCTCCTGAGGGAAGCCAGAGGACAGCCAAATCACGTTGGGCGGATTGTGCAAGGATGCCGGAGACCAACAGCAGTCTCCGATAGCTTCAATAAGCCTAATGAGTCTGGGTGTGGAATACCCCCTCCATGAGGATGTTCCCGTTGACCCCGCCTTACTTTTCACATGCGAGATGACGCTGATGACAGTGAGTGAATCAACTTAATAAGGGACGAGTGTCCTTTATATGATACAAGGATCTAATGAGAGAGTGTGTAGGAGACGCTGCGGATGTGTCTGCTATGGTGGGAGGCGGACCGACCCCACCATCAGCTTACTCCGCCATGTCTGCTGCACCTCTGCTCCTCGCCTCCTGACATTGTGCTTGGCTCTGAAAGCATTTGAGAGGACCTCTGTGCAAATTTCGTGGTCCCTTTATATGGAAAGTTGCTTTCTTATCTTGCTTTCTTTCTCTTTTTTTTTACGACTCAGATCATTATACGAGCCTGGAGAGGAGAGTGGGAGACCACCACCAGTAGTCTTGCTTCAGCCAAAGACAGCCAAGTGTTAGCAACTTAGCAAGCATGATTAAAAGCGCGGGATCATTTAATTGCCATATCTGGTTATTTTTTCTTTCCTTGCTTCCAATGGCTCCAGATGCACTAGCGAGAACAATTTGACTTTTCTGCTCGTTAGCAACATGCGATCCTATTTCTGCTTTCGAACTGGAGCACATGACCATAAGATCAATTTGCAGCCTCGAAAATGGACATCGAGTGGGCTGTGCATCCAGCAATCCTCCTGCACAAACTACCCATAGCCAACTATTGGCTAATTCTGCGCCGTGAGGCTGCGTTTCAGCCGCCGTGATGAGTGCACGTCTAAACTCAACCTCTTTCTTCTATCTGCGCGAAACCAATATGCAAGCTTGTAAATTTCTAAACTTTATTTTATTTTATCTGGAGTCTTTCCCCGTGGGTCTTCTAAACCTGCTTGAATAATGCGTCTTCTAGAATGCAACGAGACCGGATTCAGATTGACCTCGAAGAAGTATAACAATATTCCAGCATATGCCATCCTTTCGCACACATGGAGCACAAATCCAGCAGAGGAGGTCACCTTTCAAGATTTAATGGGGGATACCGGCCAGCACAAGCCTGGCTATGACAAGATCCGGTTATGTGCAGAACGGACCAAACGTGATGGATTGCGGTACTGTTGGATAGACACATGTTGCATCGATAAATCGAATAACACAGAGCTTTCCGAAGCTATTAATTCTATGTTTCTGTGGTATAGTAATGCGGCTGTGTGCTACGTTTATTTGTCCGATGTTTCAGTACATAGTCTTCAATCTGACGATGATTTCGACGAGTTTCAAAGAAGTAGATGGTTTACTCGAGGTTGGACTGTTCAAGAACTTATTGCTCCAGTCTCACTCGAGTTCTTCTCCAGAGATTGGACCTTTCTAGGCGATAAATACTCACTGGAGCAAGATATTTGCCAGATGACCGGGATTCCAGGAGAAGCTCTCGTAGGAAACGATTTATCCCAATTCAGCATTGAGGAACGTCTGGCCTGGGTAGAAAATCGTGAGACCACTGTCGAAGAAGATAAAGCATATTCATTGCTGGGTATTTTTGATGTTTTTATGCCGCTTATTTATGGGGAAGGTCGTGAATACGCGTTTAGACGACTGCTGGAGGAGATCGGGAAGAGAATTAAGTTCGATTCACCAGGGAGTCAACTGGCCCAAACCGCAACTGAATCATTATATCCGTATGATCTTGATAGTTTCGAGTTCCGTCTCTTAGTTCTCGAACCTGGTCCGATCGGAACCAATGTCACCGGCTATATTCGAACGTTCAATCTTCTTAATCCCCCGCCGTACTACGCACTGAGTTATGTCTGGGGCCAGGAGCCCGAGATCTACCGGGCTATCATCAATGGTAAAGGGATATTCATACGGCCAAATCTCTCCCATGCTCTACAGCGAATAAGGCTGCAAGGTCAACTGTATGTGTGGGTAGATGCCCTCTGCATAAATCAGAGTAATGCCTTAGAACGAAATTCTCAGGTGAAACAAATGGCAACTATATATGCCAATGCGAGTGGTGTGTTAGTCTGGTTAGGCGAGGAGGATTTGACCAGCAAGATCGCGCTGGATTTCATTCCTGAGATTATTGAACCCAATTTTCAGTGGATTGGCACATGGTGGCAGCAGGACGGGTTTATCGCCCTAGCGCAGATTCTGGAGAGAACTTGGTTCCGACGAGCATGGGTCCTGCAAGAAGCTGCGTTCTCAAAAAGAGCTATGCTTTACTGTGGTGACCGTCAAGTCTATCTCAACCATTTTGCCACGGCTATGGATTTGGTTCGAGCTCATCTCAACGAGCTACCGTCGTATTTTTCATCTCAGACTGCTCCCCTGACAAACTTCCATGATTCGCCTGCTGCCAGACTTCTCGATACTATCAAAAACGTGTTCGAAAAGGATGTGGGTGGAAATGTGCTCCATGGTAAAATGACCTTAGAGACTCTTGTAGGGTTGGCGACATTCAGTGAAACTACTGACGAACGAGATGCAATCTATGCTCTGTTAAATCTGTCTAGTGATGGAAGTTCGTTTCCGCAAGAAGTTATATTCCATCACATAATGCCAGATTATAGAAAGGATGTGCTAGATGTTTATGTGGATTTCATCTTGCATTGCTGTTATCTGACACCTTCATTGGATGTTATCTGTCGCCCTTGGGCGCCAATTCCCTCCACAACGGTCTATACTATGGGTCAAAGCAGTCAAAATGGATACAATCGGACACACCCATCATGGATAGTATGCAGAGACAAACTACCGTTCGGGAATCCTTCTCTGCGGTTAAATTACCGTCTGAATGGCAGCTCACTTGTTGGGGATGGCACGAAGCGGGCTTACAATGCACATTATGGATTGAAACCTGATGTTTCTGTCGGAAGAGATGAAAAAGGGGTTTGTGATGGGTCTCTCTGTGTCAGAGGTATCAGTCTTGGAAAAGTCGTTNCAAAGATCAACAAGGCTGGCGAATGCTATTATAACAAGAGAATGTCTGGAAATCCTAGGAACAGTCTCGTACAATGCTGAATCAGATGTCGTTGAGATGCCAGAAACCATTTGGCGGACACTTTGCGCAGACCGCGATGACAAAGGTGAACCCGCGCCGTCAAGCTACCGGCAAGCAATGCTGTACTTGTTGGATATCAGCTTTGATTCTTCCAAACCTTTCAATCCTCGTAATTTGCTTGAACACATATCTAGTATTGACATTGAAGAACTCATGGAGACGGACATGCCCGAAAATGTGAAAGCTTTTCTTATGGTTGTTCAAGGTATTATTTGGAACCGTCGAACGTTTCAGTTGAAAGTAGATGATGCCACGGAGAGGACTTTTGTGGGCCTTATTCCTCGAAATGCAAAAGTCGACGACATGGTCTGCATTTTATATGGCTGCAGTGTGCCAGTAGTTCTTCGGAAACAAGAGGATAAAAATTGCTGGCAGTTGATTGGCGAGGCATACGTGCATGGGGTTATGGATGGTGAAGTAATTCGCTCTGCATCACCGGAAGCACTCAAGACTATGGAAACTACATTTGAGATCCGATAAGATTTTCAGTAGTCAAGTAGGATGAGGTGCAGTCAGGGAGCTAGGGATGTGGGTGCTACACGCAAATGGAGCAACTAATCAGGGTGCCGGTGTCTCGCAAAGAGCTAAGTAAGTAGACTGTAAAATTCCATATTGTAATAGCGGGGCTGACTATAATTATATTAAAGAGCCAAAAGTCATGGCACGAAACCAATATCGTTGTTTGGTCGCAGAGATTCAGTTTTGGGAGTTATCGTTTGGACCACATGTGTGGGTTCGGGGATGTGTAGATATATCTAGACTTCTCCTGGGTTTTAGTTGTGCTTAAGCAGCACCACGTTTGGACAACACCAAGTAGCATGTCAACTAAGAGAGTCAATATGGTCTGGGGAGCCCACACAGGCCAGCCTGGAGAAAGACTTTTCAGTTATATTTGTAATTCGTTACTAGTCCTCATGAACCGACGCCCTCCCCCTTCTCAATATATCATGGGCTAGATACGAATTCTCTCCATCATTCGCGAATAACAGTCCCGTCTAAATGGTATCTGAAGCATCCAAAATACATGCAAAGAACATACAGTAGATGTTCCAAGATCCCGGAAAATTAACGCCTAGCACCCACCCATTATACATACACACTCATATAGAACACCCGCAAGATCCTCCTTTTATACCCTCCCACATCTCTCTGCGCTCAGCCTCAGTAACTCCTTCTATCTATACTTCCGTATAGTTTCCTTCAGGGAACTTAACTCTTCCGCTAGGACCTATGGTGCTGCCGCCTCCATACGAGCTTCCGCCGTACCCACTGGTCAGGTCATCATGGTCATGGCCCATGGTTGATGTGTATGCAGTCGAACCGCCCATATCATATCTTGATCCTTCACCGGTGGAGCCGCCGTAGCCGTCCATATCGTGGAGGTCGTGGTCATCGGTATCATGTACTGGTGCGTATTCATCATCGTGTGGCGCGGTTGAGAAGGCCTCCTTATCAGGGTCAATTTGTGCACCAGTGACATGCGATCCGAGCTGCTCGTGGGAGAGGCCGGGAAGGTATCCGTTGCGTCGATAGTACACGGCAGAGATGATCGAGAGGATCATTGTGAGTATAAAGAAGAGCCTGTAATGGAAACACAAAGAAATTAGCCAAGTTCAGTGGTAGATAGCGAGCGTGCATCTCTGCTCAAAGATTGTTATCTTGGACGGGGATAGACTGACCATGCAAACACTCCAAACGCTACAACAGCACCGCTAACACCACATCCACCCTTGCATTTCCCAGTGCCATTATACGAAGCCACGGCCGCAAATGCCGAGAGCCAGAGGAGCATGAAAAGAATATCTACCACCAGCATCACATAGGCGTTTGCGAACCGGCGAGTCCGGGGAAATCGTGGTGTCATGGTGAGGTATATAATGGCGGGAATCGACAGGAAACACTGTAACAAACACCAAATTGTTAGCTTCCAGTGAACTCCTAATTCTCCTGAATGAGAATGAGGCAAGAAGGAGAAACATACGAGACCGAAATACCATCCGATCCTACCATCAATATCCGCCGAGGACTTCATCACCGCAATGCACAAACACCATCCTACAAAGATGGCGACCGACTGGGCAATGTGCAAGACCAGCTTGATGAACTGGATCTTGTGGAAGGGGAATTCGAATTCGACCATGATTTCGATGTGTTTGTGGGGTGATTTCGTTCGTCTGCTGCAATGGGAAATTTGGGGAGGTTCAGCTGCGGAAGCCACCCAAAACAAAATCAAAACAACTAAAGTTGCGCTTTTTGAAGTGCCTAGGCTCGGGCAACAAAAGTAACCGGAAAGAGGTCTTCGTTCGAGGACCGGATATTAAAGATTCCTAATTTGCAGGATCAAAAGCAGATGACGAGGAAGGTGTAAACACAGCCCAGAAAGTCAGCCTGTCGTTCAATGGGGGGTTTTGCGCTAAGGGGAGCGAAGGAAAGAGGAAGGAGTGGAAAGAGGAAGGAGTGGAAATGGAGGCTGAATTGGGGGGTGCTTGGATGCGCACCGAGTACCGCAGCTGGGGGATGCGATGCGATGCGAATGGACCAGGGAAGAAGAGGGCAAAGCCACAAGGCGGCATTTACAGGACTACGAGTACCGTGGAGTCAATAATCAGAGCAGTACGTGGTGATACAGCAGCGAGACAAAAATAGCAGCGTTTCCTGGCGAGGCTGCCCAATGAAATGAGGCTGTGTGGCGGCGTGCGCGTTGCCTGTTTGGACCAAAACTCCAACATTCTGCTTGCATTTTCGGTATGCAGTGCGGTGCAGCCTTTCAGACTTCCCAGAGACCTAGTGATTCCGTTGCAAGTAGACCAATCAGAGTCAGAAGATGGAATGGTTTGGTCAATCTCACATTGCAAACTGCGGTCGACGCGTCATGGTTCGTAGGATTCTAGGCCTCTGAAACCTGGAGTCGCCAAAAAAAGTTACGTTGGCATGGTGATGGGCGAAGGGCCAACGGTGTTCTTCGGTACTCGCGGGTGAGATTTCGTGGCATCGGCACAGTCACAAACACCAATGGGCAACTTATACAGTTAGTTACTGCGTACGGGTACGAAGCAAAGTTACTGCCGTTTGGAATTCACATTCCTGCTGCTATTAACGGCCGGAAATAATAAATCCATTGGCCATGTACGAGTACTGACACATGCGTGGCTTCGGTGCTCTTTTATACTCTCCGATGGCGTGTCCATTTGGGGCGCAGCTGCTGCACCAAACAGGAATCGCGTGCAGGACGGGCTGGGCACATTCCGTGTATCGAGGCGCCCAATTGGATGGCAGACACATAGGTATCGGGTTGCCTGACTTTTCGGTTTCTGTACAGGTTTTGTTAATTTTGCGGTAAATTTTAGTGGCGCGGTACATGAGGACTTATATTGCCAAAGTACTGGCACAATACATGTCAAGTGTTTCCTCTGAGGAAGTATAAAAGATTAACGTAAAGAATCCTTCAAATGAAGGTTGAGCGTTTTGTCTAAAGTTTATATTCAGCTACTATCCAGTCTTGTTAAACTCGACAGCCGGAAAATTGCCCCATGCGGCAAGAAGAAAATGGGTGGCTCAAACATTTTAATTAAATACAATATTTAACTGCCGGTATAGATGATATAGCACATAGCACATAGTACGAGGTGTATCAGTGAGGTATGATGGTCTATACAACGCTGGCCTATGTGAACAACCTACACAGGTACGACAGGTACATTACCCTCTGACCCATTCTCACAAAGTCCAAACTACTGTGGGGATATTAGAAGGACCAACATAGAGTACTAGGGTCGCTCACGAACTAATGGGTATCGGAAAGATGGTCAGAAATCCTTGGCCATCCAACCATTGATGCTTTTGCTTTCTATCAATCTATCTCTGGTTCATTAGGCGCTCGTGAGTAACCGTTACGATTTCGTGCATCCGAAGATGATCTGTCCCCGGAGTCGGTCGCATAACATTGATATTTCCTGTCTCTTTTCAGCGGAAACCAGCCGCCGAGTCCCAATTCGCCCACTTGGCTTCTCTTTCTGTTTTCCTCATCTTTTCCATCTTTTGTCCCGTTCTCTGCTACATCATCTGCGCCGATGGTGTCACCAATCCAACCAGGCAACTCATCAAGGATCTTGACTTTATCCACCTGGTCTGCTAACTTGAGCGGAAGCCGATCAGCAATAGAAGCGCCAATCCTCATCATGGCGAACGAGTCTAGCTGATTTGTCCAGCGCGGGACCCGTGCTGCAAAAAGAGAAAGAGCGAGTAGTGATGCCAGATATAACCCCAGTAGCAGAGAGATAAGGATCATGCTAGCACGCGACATAGCGGATGTCTGTAGATCAATGCCAGAACACCAAACTACCTTCACTGTCTCCACATCTGCACCTCCTGCCAATGCCCACTCGTCAAAGGATAAGAAGGCGGCTGCAGTGAATGCATTTTCTAGGTCATTACCAGTGGGTGATTGGCCGTGAGCGTTGGCAGCAAACATCCAGAGATAGCTCATCACGATTTGCTGCTGATAGTTCTTGTCCTGATCAGCGTCAACACAATTTGACAACCCATTTGTTATCCCAGAGGTCGCGGCCAGACCTCCAAGCAGACCAGCCAAAGGAATCATGTCTATACAACCCTCCCAACTACTGTCGCCACCAAGATACGTTTCCGTTGTTGTGTGATTGATATCAAGATATGATCCATATCCGAATAATGCTAAGGTAATGTAGAGTAGAGGACCGTTGCTAGTACTATCTTGCAGGGACGGTGACACCCTCTTCTCTATGTTGTTGAATGTGTCAGAAGCAGAAGTGAGAACGGAATCTGTGTAGAGGTAGCCCTGAGGTACACATAGGTCACCGCAGTACTGGGTTGGTCTCCCATCCAACAGCGGTCCGGGTAGTTGATTGTTCATATAGTTAGGAAGCTCAAAGTATCCCGCGGAGGTGTTAAGAGTAACCTTAAACATATAATTACCCGGAATCCCATTGTAAGCATAATCACACTGCTCACACACCTCACCTAATGTGATATTGAGATATAACTCTTCACTAAAGTCTTGCCGCGAATCTGTAACCTTCCATGGAAATGTTATATTTGGCATGCAGATATCCACGGCATAGTCACCAAACAAGTCCGCGTTGTCACTATTGTTGTAACTCTCATGGCGAATATACAGTGATTCTGAAGTTGAACCACAGTTCTGTGGGAAGGCATCAGATGTCACATTCTCATACCTAGTTGTAAAGTTGACTCGAGGGGCAAACTGCTGAATAAGACCAGTGTTGAAGCCAGACGGCAGTTGACACCAGAAGGGATCCTGTAATAGAGGCACGCCATCAAATGCGTACCCCCCGGAAGTACCACATACAGGATTTGATTCATTCCCCACCGAGGAGCCGCACACAGGCTCCCTTGCCCAGAGCCTAAATTGGGGGTCGCTTCTTGCCACCGATTCTAGCCTGAACCGTAAGTGGATAGTAGCTAGTCCCCCATCTGAACCCTCCCAAGGCCCGTGGACCTGGTCGATTAGCATTGTCAAATATACCAGACCATCTAATACGTCCGTAGATGTAGGGACCTTAATGGTCTTATATGATACTAGTATCTCTTGAAGCGGAGAGATAGCAGCACCTTAATCAAGTCAACAGACACGTTGCCGATTTCAGCAATTTGATATGGTGACTCACCAAGGCCGTTCAGGATGATAGCAACGAGAAGAAAACGAGAGCCATACTGCTTCCAGCCTCCAAGGAAAAGTTTCGCAATAAAAATAGGATCAGTCCATACCTTATCTGCCAGGGCCATGCTTTGCCTCAGGGTTGGACCCGGCTGATCTAGTTTGCGCTGCTGGAGGAAAGCGACAGCAGCCCACGAGCAGACGGCCGAGGTCACTGGAATTGTAAATAATGAAACAATTGACTGGATGACTCGGGCCACTTTGAGGTAGCGCGCTGTCTCGGAGTACAACGAGGGGATTTGTATTAGTTGGGTTGGGATGTTCTCCCATTCAATCTCAGAATCATCATGCCAATCAAGTACGTATGACCCAGCACCGATGGGTCTATAAGAGGCAATACAAGTAATAACCCAAGCAAACAGTCCAAGGACGGCGTAACCTAGTGTTATCAATACTCCATATGATGCACGGCGGAGGGTGGTCGAAGATTGCTGTTTGTGTTCGAGAAGATTTCGGCCGTCTACGCTTCCCTGAGAGTTTTCACTTTCTCCATTTATCTTCGCGGAAACGGCTTCATGAACTTCGTGAACCGATTCAGAGAGGGATTCGGTTTGGGGTTGCAATTCTTGCATAATGTGTCCTTAGTTAGACCAGCCCCCTAATCCCCCGAGAAGGTGAATTATGAGATAGTCGTCAAAGTTAATTCAGGTCAGGGCAGAGGGCGGGAATACACAACAGACTATGTGGTACGAAGATAGTTATAGCTAGAGGGCACAGCGAGGCTGGAACAGATATAAAATATACAACAAGGAGATTGCTAGCACGTACATGGATCTCCGCCACGCAATTTGCCTGAAACATTGTCGCGGTCACTCCTAAGTTGTGGAAACGAGTGGCGGTTCATTGATCATGCGCAAAAAGCGTGTATGTAGTACAAAGGACGCACTTTTCACTTGAAGGTTAGATATAAAAGATATACTAGATGAATTATTGAACTTGCGTTTTACATTATTTGATTTACGGAGACGGTTCTTGTGGGAAGGCTATCGAGGCTGCACACGATCAAAATGTACGGAAGCGATGTACTACTAGTAAGGCTGTGAACGGAGCCTAAATTAGTTCTGAGATTCCACTATTCGCTTGGCTCAGGGACGGAAGGGGCGCGGTGCTGGCGGGCCGCGAGGGTGCAAGGGAGCTTATTCATTAGTGCTATTCCATCCAACCTTAATGCACATAGGCATCTCTTTCTAGCATCTCACTCCTTACTACATGGCGTTTTCGTGCAATGCCGAGTCTCAAGAAATGGATCGAAAAAAGACTGTCGTCAAGTAAAAAGAGTAGAGACACTGCATCAACTCCTGGCCCACTGCCATTTCTCCCGATTGAGCGTCCAAGCCACTTGACGCCGTCACACTCGCGCGAGAACCTCATTGCATTGTCTGCTATGAGCAACTATGGACTTTTCCAGCACATGCCGTACGAAATTCGTCGTATGATTATTATCGCAGCGTTTGGTGGGCAGACTTTGCACTTAGATCTCACCTTCGCCCATCCGCTCGAACGCATGCCTGGAGCACAACCCAATATGAACCATTGCGGTCTTGGTTATGAGCTGGTTCGCAATGTGAACCAACCCAAGGATTGGCAATGGTTTAGCTGTGTGTGCCATCGACGCGCCAGACTGACGGTATTAGAAACCTGGAGAAGAGTCGGCCAGAAGATGAAACCAGACGACGATGAATGCCTGAACGGTATTCCAAGAGGATGCGATTGCGAGGCATGGGGAGGAGATTGGCCAGGAAAGTGCTTTATCGGCATCATGGGGTGGCTTTTATCATGTCGACAAGCCTATGCAGATGGTGTCGATATTTTATTCACCACTAATACTTTCCATCTGTCAAACCTGGAGTTGCAGGAATCCTTGCCGCGCTTATTACTTCCTCACCGGCTAAGCAGCATCAATTCCTTGGAACTTCTCTGGGATTTTTCCACACCACAACCGAATGGCACTCTACTACATGTACTCTGGGAAACCCCTGAGGCTAAAGATTCCCCGTTACATACCCTGTGCAGGATGGTCCCTGAGGTGTTTCCTAACGTACACTACCTCTACATTTCGCTTCAGTTACGCTTTTGGTCGCCCCTCGCCGAATTCTACGATCTCATTTCTGTCTTGGAACAGGTTATTCTGGGGTCGATCGAGGATATGCTGCGAAATCTGGGACTTTCATCGGGCCGGGAGTTTAATGTTGCCATCAGCAGATTAGCTTGGGACGTGCTATATCAGAAAAACACAGATCTAGACAGCTCGAAAGTGAAATGTGAAGGACACATGTCTAATGACCGATTCTGGAAACCGCTCGGGCCTCCAGGTATCGAAGTTCCTGAAGACCATATGTTGGGATACTGGATATGCTCTGGATGGGATCCCTAGCCGAAATCCAAGACCTTTAATTCAAGAACCATTACTGCGTCTCGTTGATTAGATTTGAATGCATCAGTAACACCCATTATTCTATTCAGCCTAATTTTCTTGGCAAATACTGCGTTACTCTTCATACATAGAATAGCAACTAACTGCATCATATTAGGAACCCAGTCAATATAATCTTAAATTTGTTTGGAAAAATAATATCCCTGTACATGGTAGAGGAATTTGGCAATATAAAATCGTATATCTTTTTTCTTATTGTTAATATTAAAAGCACAAAATGAAGAAAGCACATGGAATAATCAAATATAGTAACATCTCCCAATCTCCCTTTCCAGTTATTTCTGGATTCAAATAACTGATTTAGTAACTTGAAATTTTTTAACTAAAAGAAATAATTGAAATTAATCATTTTACAGTTATAACTTTATATAAAACGATATACTATAATCTTAGTCATATCTAAGTATATGCGGAAGGCATCCATTTAGCTCACGGATAGCTTATGCGAGACCGAGAAATGCTATTCCCTGGCCAAGCATCTATAAATCAAATAACAAATCTCAGAAGACTTCCATCCGGAAGTTTGCAGTGTCCCACTCTCATGGCCCAAGAATTGAAAGACACGTTGTATCCGCGCCGCTCCTCACGAAATGATGTGTTTGATACGCTCAGAGCATATTACCAAGTTATATGTGATAATTTAAAACTGGTATCAGATCTATACTTTGTATAGGAAGTTATACCGAATTGACATGTTGAATCAAGTCTGATCGTCTTCGGCATAATGTTGTCTCCGCTCCTCGCATCGTGGACACATAATGCCTTTATCTCGTTTCTATATGTAATGCTCCCATCTTTTGCTCTTCGAAGACTTAGCTTGCATCTCTTCCATAGCATTTATCGCGTGCACGCGATTAAGCACGGCAGCAGATACATGGCTGTTCTCCGTATCTTCCGTGGCTTGANAGNTGGTAGTGCATGGCCAGTTTTGGCTTTACGGTGCTTAGCTTCGAGCAAGAGCAACACTGATAAAGTGAGGTAACTGAGAATGCATACTCCTAGAATAGCACATGTTGCAGAAAATTCTGGCAGATAGCCGGGACCATCCTGAGCTTGGTAGGTCAATGAGGTGCAAATAATAAACATCGCCGTGGAAAGAAAAGATGTATATATCTTACTTGTGGTGCTATAAGACTTGCAATTGTAATTGAAGCCACAGTTGCTGCACTGCCAACAGCTTGCTCAGCGGCTCCATATAAAGTCGCTGTTCGATAAGATAAAACAATAGGTTGAGTTATGCCATTCCTTATAAACTAATTGAATTAATCTTCGTCATCTGTGTAGTTGAAACATATGTCCATACTACATACCAAGGAACGGTTGTAAACTGGAATGATATAATGCCACATTCTGTTTCGTGTCCGGTCTGAATGGAGAGGCCAGAACCAGTGAGTTGGGATAAAAATGGCTAGCTATTTTGTGAAATACGACCAGAATAAGATTTGGAGTAATTATATCCACGAAATATATGCCATTTACGATGACAACAAATATGAACGGACATGAACCATAATTTCAGAGGACTAGGAGCCTCTTTGTTATGTTCAAACACAGGAAAAGGACAGGAAGCAAAGCGGCGATGAGTTACAATGAAAAGGGGAATAATATGCTAAAAGCTGCGCTTAACTTAAACAGGATAACTTCATTACTTGAGCAAGTTAAACCTAAACTATAATACCACGCCAAAAAGGTGGGCTTCATTCACGATGTCGGAGAGTGCTACTATCATCTGGATTTTCAAATGTATAAGATCCATATATCTGTTGTAATTCTTATTAGTTAAACCTGTCTTAAAATTTCACCCTGAAATATAATGGCATTGTTGAAGTTTCATGGGCTCCAATTTGCGAAATGTTGCTGTAAATTTCGCCGTTTCGGAGACAGGGGTTTCAGCGGAGGGGGAATAATTACGCCATTAGAAATCCGCCTCTTTATCGCGTTGATCTGCATAGAGAGACCCCATAAAGCAATTACCTCTCCGCGGCCATGAGTCAATTATCTCCCCCCAACACCATCTCTTCTCGATAACCTCGAAGTACTCGAATCTCCAGCGAAGATGGCCAGCACGGAGCCCAGTAACGGCATAAAAAAGCCCATTGACGAAGAAACACCTTTACTTGGAGAGGCCGCGGCCCCCCACTCTGGACTTGAGCCGCCTCAAGATGACTCCGACCCGTCTGAGGAGCAAGGAGAGGTTACTGTTCTGCCAGAGGAGATCTCGACCACTCGTCTGGTCACAATATTAGCCAGTATATGGGTAGGCGTCTTCCTCGGCGCACTCGACAGTACCATCATCGCGACCCTTTCCGCGCCCATCTCCAACTCCTTCAACTCTCTCAGCTTGCTTTCCTGGCTCGCCTCGGCCTATCTCATCGCCAATGCGGCATGCCAGCCTCTTTCCGGTCGATTGACCGACATATTCTCGCGAAGAACAGGTCTTGTGGTCTCGAATATTCTCTTTGCGTTAGGCAATCTGATATGCGGCCTCGCCACGGATGAGTGGACCATGATACTTGGCAGAGTGGTGGCTGGGATGGGCGGTGGTGGACTTATGACAATTAGTACATTTGTTGGGTCTGATCTCGTGCCGCTGAGAAAGAGAGGTATCTTTCAAGGCTTTGGCAATTTGTGCTTTGGTGCCGGTGCCGGGCTGGGAGGTATCTATGGAGGCTGGGTCAACGACGTTTGGGGTTGGCGATATGCCTTCTTGAGCCAGGTGCCGTTCGTGATTATCTCAGGTATCTTGGTATTCTTCTTGGTGAATATCCCACCGAAGAAGAGTGAGAAGAGTAAGCTCTCAAGAGTGGATTTCCTTGGGGCATTTTCGCTAGTCACGACGCTTGTGCTCTTGCTGCTTGGCCTCAATTCTGGTGGAAATATCGTGCCATGGAATCACCCTTTGGTATACGTCTCCCTTCCGCTATCAGGAGTATCTTTGCTGGCGTTCATCTACGTCGAAGCAAGGATCGCGAAAGAGCCCATCATCCCCGTCAAGCTTCTGCTGGACCGTACTGTGGCGGGTGCTTGCTTGACGAACTGGTTCCTCACGATGGTTGCCTTTATATGCATCTTTTACACTCCAATCTTCTTTCAGGTGAAGGGTAATACTGCTACTCAAGCTGGCGCGAGACTCATACCTCAATCCATTGGAGCATCGTTCAGTTCACTTGGTTGTGGTGTCATCATGCATAGGACTGGAACCTATAAAACTCTCGGGCTAGTAATAGCAGGAATAGAGATTCTCGGTGTTGCACTGCTTCAGACCTTGGATTTGAACTCTCCCACCTGGCCAGCGGCCATCTATCTTTTCCTCATGGGAAGTGGATATGGTGGTATGCTCACGGTGACTCTGGTTGCCACGCTGTCGGCCGTCTCACATGATCACCAAGCAGTTGCTACGTCTGCAACCTACGCCTTCCGGTCGACTGGTTCAACTATTGGAATTACGATTGCGTCGGCAGTCTACCAGAATATTCTAAAATCGGAACTCTTCGCCAAGTTCGGAGACCGGGAAGGAGCTGACGAGATCATAAAAAAGCTCAGAGACAGTATGGATGAGCTGAAGCATTTGCCCGATGGATGGAGAGATGGAGTCATGGATTCTTTTCAATATGCGTTGAAGGGAGTCTTCTTGACGGCATTGGGAATCGGTTTCCTTGGATTTATCACAACAATGATTATGCGTCAGCATATCCTACACTCCACGCTGGATAGGAAATAAGTGAATCGATCTAAAGAGTTGGATGAGAATGATACATGATATAATGACATGCATATACAGGAGTCCTAGAATGTTTGTAAATATGCAACATATGAATAGCATCGTCTATAAATATAACATAGAAGAATTGATTGTCCATATTTTCCAAACACACATCCCCGCTGCCAGAAGAAGGATATATCAATGATTACTCTGGTCCAAAGCTGCTAAACTGGTGGAATAGGATATCTATGAACTTTATAAGCAGCATGGTTGACAAAATTGATTTATTAAGCAAAGGATATTTCTGTTAACGCCCTCTTAAAGCTACATTCGTGTCATTACATTTGGTTTGTTCGTTCATTACCGATAGTCTGCCGCGCTGGTGAAAAATGAAACCATAGTCCGTCTTCTCCTCAACGGAGAATGGATATACATACGCCAAAATCCTTTTTTTAAACTTCATATCCAAACCCACTTTCAAATACAGGATTCCTCTCGTCCCGAAGCCCTTCATTGACTCCATAACTTCCTGCATTAAACGCTTGATTGCTCATGGTCAGTCCCTCGTTTCTTACTCCCGGGACACCGTCATTTCTGATCTCCAAGCCTTCATTTCCGAGCTGAAGAACTCCGTCGACAACTTCCTGGCTGCCCAGAGCTCCAGGATCGACATCGCTCATCCGCTTAGGACCTCCTTGAAGCCCACCTTTGCCATTTGCGATGCCCCCTTCCACCTCTTCTCCCTTCTTGGGATACTTCCTCGGTCGTCCACTCCTCGGCCCATCAACGACATACCTCAGCAGGATTCTCCTGTCTACTTTGGGATCGTAGCCACGGTTAATTGCATTCCTCCGTAACGAGTAGAGCGAAGACTTCGCTATCCCAGTTATGGCGGTTATCTCAGGCTGCGGGACGCTTGCCTCCAGCAGGGCAAGCGCCTGGACGCGTGTACCTAGATCATGCCGAGTTTGTCTGAGTTTAGAGGCATCAGGCACGCCATTGGAGATATCAGGTAACTGGGAGTCATTGACATCCTGGGGAGGTTGAGCCTCAGGTTGATCCACAGGTTGGTCCATCGGATTGGCCGCGACAGTATTGGGGTTCCTGTGGGTCTCGCGCTTGCTTAGAGTCTGATAACTTTGAGGTGTGTCTGATAACTTTTTAGTTGATCGTGATAAAGCTACACGATTGTCGCGCGATAATCAGAAGCCAGATGTGCACGTGATATATCAGAAGTCATAAATCACGTGATAAAGATATAGTCACGCCCAATCGCACTCATTACACCCTCCCTAATGGCTAAAATGCATTTCATCTCCTAATACCTAAGCTCTTTCCCGTTATGTGTGGTTACGATTACATTTCCGGTGGTTATTCAACTGTTAAGTGTTTATCCATATTAACTCGTTATCATTCTCTGTTTACCACTTATGCTAAGAAGACCGTCGAACTATAAGCCCCTCCGAGCATTGATATACTAAGTATCAACTTTCCTGGGGTTTAGTCTCCTCCATTCCGCATAGTGCCCACTGCCAGCGAAGCAGACTCCAACCGCAGATGACTATTCAGTAATTGCTTTCAATAAAGTTTATTACATTATCATTTATATTATCCTGTTCATAATCAAAATCAGATGCTTCGGATCTAATGCAATCGGTCACCCAACGGCCATCTTCGTTTGAAGAGGGCTGCTTATCCACATTTACTATACATTTGGTTAGTGAAGTCCAGTGTCTTATAAATACGCTTACTTACAAGATAAGTTGTCCATTAGTAGACGAAGTTTTTGCTCCTCTTGGATCTGCCGCTCTACTCTCACCCTTTCCTGGTGAGCTCTGTCGCATAGAATTGCAAACTCGACGACATCGACATCCTCTGCGGACATGGAAACAGTATCTTTTCCCGCAAAAAGGTCTCCATCGAGTCCATCTGACAATTGCGTAAGATATTTAAACAGCGGGCTCCCAAAGTAAATCACTTACCACGATATGCTTCCGTTATTGCGCCCGCGAAGGCACCGCCCTCGGTTTCCCGCTTTTGCAAAGAAAGCAAGGCGATCAAAAATGCCAAATACAATGCCCCTGACATGTGATGAGCCAGAGTTTTGGCTGTTTCGACATTCTTCACGGTCACTGTGGTAGGTTGTTTATATAAATCACCCGTGCGAATGTCGTTGACTGGGATCCAGAGACCTCCTCTTTTCCAAAGGTGTGGAGCCAAGCTATACAGACCATCTCTCGTTAATTGTTTGAATGGCACCACATGCGAATTAGCATCGCCCAATCTCACAGAGCCAATAGTGAGGAATTCGGCGGTATAGTAACCATGTTGTAAGTGGCCCTCATTTGGAACTTCGTAGATTTCAAGGAGAGCCGCAGCGTTGTAGAATGTAATGTTGCCCGATATGCCAGTCTTCCAGGTATCCACCATACAGATATTGATATCTCTATCATTATTTTGACTAGCGAATATTGCTCGCTTTAGAGCAAATAACAAGGAACTAGTCCAAGAGGTTAAGTCATCTTGGGGACGGTAATCCCACATAAGGTGGGATCGAATCATTGTGCGAGTGCCATCTACCGATAAGTCGCCAAGTGGAATACTCGGCCGGCCCGATGCGGAAGCCTTGGATCCGATTAGATATCGAGTGTTGACTCCAGATGAACTTGAAGTGTAGGTCCGGTAAAGATATCTTGGTGTCTGCCTCCAGATATCTTTGTAACGTCAGATGGCTTGGAAATTTGGTGAAGAATTGGGTGAAGACTTGGGAGCTAACCTCTAAGCCTCTCTCTCACCGTTCCTTGTCGGTCTTTCCTAGGTACAAATCTGCCCATTTTAAGTATCCACAGTCTGGGATCGTAAGTGCAGGGCAGCCGATACAGTGGTGGTATAATTCTAAGATGATCCCAAATGGATATCCTGATGCTCTGCTCAGTGAAAGTTATCTTGGGCATCCAGGCAGCACGTTTGTCAATGTCCTATCATTTCGTGTTACACAACCGCAGCTGGCAGCTCCGTCCACCTAGCATTACCATTCAATAATCGTCCAATCACGTTGTCTTTCAGCTGCATCGAGAAGGTGCATTTTTTCGGCTGAACCATAGTTCAGTTGGAAGATTTGGGTCATTGGCTGATACTAACAATGCAATATCGCACGTTTCTGCATCATCTCCGTAGACAACAGGCGATATGTTGGTTGTACGGAGTCAGGATTGTAAGCAGAAAACTGCCAGCCATAGATGAATGGTTTGCTCAATTGCCTGTTAGACTCCTTTCATGATAATACTATCAAATACTAATGCTAATCGCTTTATCTGTGTCTTGGATGACTACATCGCAACTGCTATGCTTGTCAAAGTGATCCAAAAAAAAGCGCCACCAGTTCATTGTGTGACGCTAATTTGCGCTGTATATTTCTCAAATCACTCCCAATATATACTTAGTGACATTATTATCGTTTATTTCTTCTTGGTAACTCTGATATAAGCATTGTACTTTCCTTTGATATTGTGATAAATGCTATTTCAAATATAGCAACATCAAAACAAAGCCCCATTCACAGACGTTCACCTGGCATTGATATCAATTGCCTTTGAAAGACACAAAGGAAATTTCCACAATGACAATGAAGTGAATACCTTCTTCACTGTGGGGGAATAGATCTATTGTTCTTGATCAATAGAGCCGTTGATATTCTCTCGAATCCTACGCTTCATCTCTTTATCCACTCTGAGCTCCTTTGATAGACTTTTAAAGATATTGCAATCACAAGAAATATTAAACTGCCCATGTCTCCTTTACTTACAAATTTTGAACTCTAAACTTCGTGATTTGACTTCATTTCTCTTTCCTATATTTGCTGTTTAACCCGTTATTGCCTTGCCAAAATGTCTCTTTCAAGATCAAACAGTCCATATGCTTTCCAAAGATCTACTAATCCTCATGGCCAACTGCTTGCCTTCAGCCTAGATGGCAGGTATGAGCTACGCAAAGCCAACATTGCCTATTTCCCATGTGATGCAATTGTCAGTGTTTGTGACAGATCCCGGGGAGCTGCAGGAATTATATCGGAAGACTTCTGTGAGGTTGCAGGCCCTTCTCTCCAGGTATACCTTACTGACAATTTCTATGAAGATTTCGAAGCTGGCAACGCAGTTGTGACTCCTGCTTTCAATATCACTTCTTCTCGACACATCATTCTTACTACTGCTCCAGACTATTACACTCCATCTGAGACACCATGGGAGGTGGCATTGACCCAATGCTATACAAACTGTCTAAAAGCAGCAGTACAGGTCGGTGCAAAGAGTGTTGCTTTTCCATGTATTGGAACAGAGATATCCAGAAACGGATTTGCCATCCCTGCTGGACCTGCTGCTGCCATTGCTCTAAGAACTGTCACTGCTTTCTTTGAGCATCACCCCTACGCAGAAAAGCACCGGCGAGCTATTGATAAAGTGGTATTCATTTTATGGAATGACCATGAGCTGGAAAATCAGCATGCTTATATGGCACAATGGGGGTATGTAACCACAGCCGAACTTCATAACTGAAAGCTAATCTGTAAATAGCAACTTTTTCGCCCTCACTACAAGCTTCAATTATCGCATGCTAGGGCCGGGATATAATCAAGAAGTGCCAATCTCACCTTCTTCATCCGCATCTTCTCCGACCTCTGCCCTCTCGCCTCGAGGTCCTCTCCCTCCTATCAGAGTTTTATCAGATATCATTTTAGATGAATATGGCCACAACATTGAAACTCCTGCCGAGCAGTTGTGTCCCTACACCAGGCACCCTGTTGTACCTTTCACCCCTATTTGTAGCAAAAGCTCCTCTTCAGTTTTGTGCATCGATAATGGGACGGAGAAGCTATGGGAGGGGTGTTATAGGCGCGGAGGTTTAAGAAGAAAATGGGATTCCTTCCAGTCTGATGATCTAGCCCTCTTTGGGTCCAGAGTTGGAACAGACTCACCACCATCAACAAAGAAAAGAAGACTGGACAAAGCGGAAACGTACTTTGACGACTTCAAGAAGTCCTTTCCACCATTGGATACCGAATCTCTAATATGTTTTCGAGTCGAAGGCGTTCCATCGGAGCTGCCAAATTCCAGTCAAGACGTGGCTCGAAGAGATGATAGTCAGGTGCTCGGCGATGGTAGATACTCACTTTCGGAAGAGTCAGAGGAGGACTGTTCATCAAGGGAGGATTCCAGCATTCCTTCGACTGAGAGACACTCCAGCCTAACGCCTAACCAAGTACGTCAAGACGAGGAGTCGTACAAGGTTGCAGCTGCTTCTCCCCCAGCTGTTGGAAGCCACACGCCAGAGTTTGGGTCTCCTGTGGAAGAGTACGATGGCAGCAGGAGATATTCGGAAGGTCTTGGTTCAGATTTTGAGCCTTCAAATATAGATCCCTCATTATTAGACTGCGACACTCCTATACCTAGCATAGAGGAAGATCTGAATCCGATACTGGACTGTGACGTCCCTTATCCAAGCATCGAAAGAGATCCTGATACTGTCACACCAGAGATAGCCAGCGCCAATACGACACAATTTGGCGGAATCCTATCATTAGGCTCTTCTCAGTTTGATACTCTGCGAGAGCTTGAAAGTCCCACTGTTGAATTCCTAACTCCCCTCTCGCAGCTGGGAGAAAACAGACCTCCAAGTAATACGGATGAGGTTCTGGACAATCAACTCCATCACCGCGAATCTAAATCATCCTTATCAGACTACGTGACTCCACCACGTTATCCATCGCCTGAGGTTCCAGCACATCCTTCTTCTCCGTTCATCTTAAGTCTAGATTTGTACGAAGCAGGATTCAGACAGCATGAGGATGGCGAGCTCTCATTCACTAGCTCGTTCAGTTACACAACTCCAATAAGACGATCAGGGAATCCGTCCCCGGAAACAGACCTAGAAACGTCGACATTTGACACAGCCACGGACACGGAGTCATCCTACTTCCCATCTCCCTCTCCTGGTTGGACCTCTTCTGGTTGGCGCTCCCCACCTTCGCCTTCCGTTATCCGGACTTCTAGCCTGCAGCCTCAATTCCTGTACCACAGATCCCCTTCTGAAAGGCCACCCACACCAACCATTTCGGAAATAAGTGATGAGTACTTCGATGTTCCGCTCACACCTTCTCCACCGCCGAGGGTAAGGGAACCAAAAGTGAAGCCAGAAGATACGGACGCGGCAGAGGAGACCATTAATTTACCAGATTCCGAAGATGAGGCTGCCGGAAGAGAGCGCGGGAATAGCAGGGGAACAGGCAAGGGAGGCCGAAGGAGCGCCAGGGGTGGAAGACGAAGTGGACCAAACGGGAAAGCCCAGAAAGTGGAGAAGAATGCGGGGGCCAAAAAGAAGAGAACGGTGGGTAAGAGAGAACTTGAAGCGCTTATTGAAACCACCTTGAAAAATGTAGTGCCCGCCAGGCCGAAGAGGGAGAGGAGGCCGCCAGAAAGATATACACCTAATTGAAAGTGTTCTAGGTTGGTTAGTATAGTCATAAATTCTAATCTTTGGCGCGGATGCCGAGAGTCTATCATGAATTAGATGCTATTAATTGGGATTTCCTGCCAGTTCTTCTCTGAAAATGTAGATCACTTCCTATGCTATATGAACTTTTCATGTCCATAGCGCGACTCTAAACAGGTTGGCAAAAAAAGGGAGCTTCAGGTTTGACAATCAATTAAGTCTTCAGGAATGAGCAAAAAGATCCGATAATATATGCATTCATAACTATCCCCCATTCATGAACCAATGATATGACGTCTAAATCCGCCATGGGTAATGTATATAACTAGAACTTGCTAAGTTGACCAATTCAGGGCCGCCGACCATAAGGCATAATAAGCAACGAAAACAACCCCAAACTTATGAATAATGGAATTACCACAACTTTTGCGCCTCCCAAAGGCATCCAGCACATCTACAAGCGTGAGCTGACTTCAGTTTATAAGCTCTTCTCAATCTCCATAGCCTCCGCAATACCATCCTTGATTGCAGTTGTCTTGACTTCACCCAGTCTCTTCAATGGTGCCCTTGGGTATCCGCCGTAACCGTAGTAGCTCTGGATTGCAGACTTAGTGCCTGCAATTGCTGCCTTAGTCAATACCCAGTCGCACTTGCTAAGTGTCTTCTGAAGGTCAATTGACTCCTGGATCTTGCCTTCGGCGTAGAGATCCCACACCTTAACGCACAACTTGGGCATGACATTGGCGCCACCAGCAATGATGCCGGAGCCGCCAGAGACCAGAGTCTGCGTTGTGAAATCGCACATTCCTCCAAAAGCCATATATCCGGAACCCTCTTGGAAGGGTGTCTTCGCATTTGTAGCAAGCGCAACGCGAGTCAACTTTCCAGTGTTACCACAGGTGAATTTGGTGCCGATGATGTTTTTGTGCTTTGCAAGGCGAATCAGGAGGTCGGAGTCCATGTCAATTCCTGAGACGGCTCCAGGATAGTTGTACAAGATGAGTGGCAGTGGAGATCCATCTGCCACGGCGATGAAGTAGTTATAGACGGCCTCTTCATCCATCTGGGCGCGGAAATAGCTTGGTGGGAGGATCAAGACATATTCACCACCGGCGGCTTCAGAAGCTTTGCAGAGATCAATGGTACCCCGAACGGAACCCTGAGTAGCGCCAACTATGACGGGAACCTGTGAAAAGCCTGCTTCATCGAGAGCTTCTCGCGTGGCCTTGGTGACTGCAGTTCTCTCACTGTCGGAAAGGTGTACGGCTTCACCATTGGAACCCATGGTGACGAGACCAACGAGGCCGGCTTGGGCAAGGCGGACAGCATGCTTTTTGATGGTGGGAATGTCGAGGTCGTCGGTAGCGGGGTCGAAGAATGTCATGGTTGGGGCGTAAATTCCAGGACGAAGAGCACGGCGCGTGCCGTGAGAGCCATTGGACTGGGCCATTGTAAATGATTTGAAGCGACTTTTTGGTGAGGTGGAAAGTAAAATGGATATGCGGTCTAAGAAATGCACAAAGAGAGCTCGTTTTTATTCCTTCTATCAGCCCGTGTAATGCAGGTACTGTAAGAAATGAGAAGGAGGAATAAAAATAAGGAGATGGAGATGGGAGGAGAAAGAGAAAAGAAGAGAGAAGGAAGAGTGGAGGAAGTTTAAAAAGAAAACGGTCGATCTCCGAGAACGGATCTCCCGTAGGGTTTCCCTGGGCAAACCAGGAAGCTATGTACGAGAATACTTCCCATCGTGGAGGTCCTGTGGAAATTTGCCGCAGCCTAGAGGAGCTGCAGTGGTATAGTGGGGGTATAGGTCAACTGAAAACAGCACTATTATTCCGGGGCTGCTGTCAGGCGCCACCATGAGTACCTGGCACCACTAGCTCCCAAAAGTACAATTGTGGGTGACGGGCAAACTAACTGCGCGAGACCTGCCGTAACTTTCGTACCCCAATATCGAGGTGTGACGGTCGAGTCCCTGATGCGGGGTGTGATTTGGCCAATTGAGCTTCTCTTCATGTCCAACAACGGAACAAAGCCCGGGAGAAGACGGCTTTTGAGTGATCTAATGGTCTCCGTAGCCCATCTTTCGACGCAAGAACAGCAAACATTGATCTCGTGGCATGCCTGTCAGCCGGTTCTTCTGGCGAGTCTAGAAGGCGTCGAGGGGTACAGCACGCTGCGACGTGAGTGACCCAAGATGACGGATGTGGATGTTGGGTCCAGGGTGATCTGTAGGCGTTGCGCGACCGCCGATTTAACCATCTTGATCATAGTACCGGGGAAGATTCTCGGGGCAATTTTTCCACCACTCAGTGTGTTGGAGCGAGCGTGGGGTGTCTGGTTGGATCTGACCACGCCTCGAAGGAGAAGAAGCCCACGCTGCTTGGGATTGGTTCTGGTGCCTTTCAGGCTATTACCTATCCTCTGCTAGGATCCGGGCTGGACAGCGATGCGGGGCAGTTTCTGTGGGATCTATCAGTAGGTACCAGCTCAGCAGAATTGAGGAGTCTCGTGCCATCGTATCACAGAACAAAACGATTACAAGTCCGCATAGTGGAGATGCGAGTGATGCAGCAGAGAGAAGCCAAAATGATGTGAGATCCTGCCACCGAAGGCTTTGACGAGATGTTCTTGTTGGAGGAGAGAAGGTAGAAAGAAGGTCGACAAGGCGCTGTAGCGTGCGAGCTGTATTTCTGGTGCGCCGTAGCTACGCGGACAACGTGATGCGAAAGGCTCGCTGGCAGCCTTGTGCCCCTCCTTTAGGTACGAATCCTCATCTCAACAAACTTCCTATATCATGCTTAGGCACAGAAGGACTCCGCTCATTGAAATCTGAGTGGGTTATCTGGATCCACTGCATTACGAATGAGTAGTGACGGACGTTGTATCTGCAGCGAAGCGGAATTAATTTGCATGTACCTGCCTGCTTTGCGTGGCCGGATTAACTCTCTTGAATGCGCCGGAGACCCCTCCAAATATTCTCCGTCACTCGCCGCATATCAACATGCCCCGCGGTCGTGCCGTCACACCTCTTGCCATGTGCCTTCGAAAATCCTCAAACCTTCTCTTTGAATTATCTCTTGATACGGGGTGAAAGCTGTACCTTGATCTTTAATATATTTTCCCTTCAGCATCACCTGTTCTGGAACAAAACTGTCCCAATGGATTCGTTACCGACCCACCCCGCACCTGCTCAGCATGCAGCGGCGACAGGGAATAAAGTAGGACCACTGAACGTGCTCATGGTATGAAACCCACAAGCTGGAGCTGCGCAAAATTTTCTAACCGCTAATAAGGTCGGCACTGGAGAATATACCACTGGCTTTGTGGGTGGAGGAGCATCTGGATCCGACAAGAAAGTGGGAGTGGTTGGCCTCACGCTCTTCGACCTCCGCCGACGGGGCAAAGTAGGAAAGTTGAGCATGGTCGGGACAACGGGCAACAAATTCCCTGCAATTCGTGAGTCTTCCAGGTAATAACTACACCTCCAGCGTATAACCCGTCTATTTTTTTCCAGGTGAGCATCTCCACAAGAACATCTCCCAGGTCTACAACAACCTCGACGTCTCCTTCGACTCCTATCCCGCCAATGATGTTCGCGACCCTGAAGCATACAAAGCTGCAATTGATGCGCTCTCTCCTGGAGATGCCATCACCATTTTCACACCAGACACAACTCACTATCCAATTGCACTCTACGCAATCGAACGTAAGATTCACGTACTGATCACCAAGCCCGCTGTCAAGACTCTGGAGCACCATCAAAAACTCCTGGCCGCCGCAAAGGAGCATGGCGTCTTTGTCTTTATCGAGCACCACAAACGATTTGATCCTGCATACGCCGATGCCAGGTTCAAAGCGCAGTCACTCGGTGACTTCAATTACTTCTACAGTTACATGAGCCAGCCAAAATTCCAACTCGAGACATTTAAAGCCTGGGCAGGAATCGATTCCGATATCTCGTATTATCTGAACAGCCATCACGTTGATATTTGTGAGAGTATGGTCACGAAGCTAGGTTACACGCCTGTCAAGGTCAGTGCCTCGGCGTCAAAGGGCGTAGCTGTCGAATTGGGTTGCGATCCCCAGACCGAGGACACAATCTCGTTGCTGGTGCACTGGGTCAAAAAGAGCGACCCAAGCAAGCGTGCCACGGGTGTATACACGGCATCATGGACTGCGCCACAGAAAGCTGGCGTCCACTCGAATCAATACTTCCATTATCTGGCCTCGGGAGGAGAGATCCGCGTTGACCAGGCCAAGCGTGGCTACGATGTCGCAGATGATAAGGCCGGACAATTAGTCTGGTACAACCCATTCTATATGCGATATGCGCCTGATGAGGAGGGCAACTTTGCTGGACAGACAGGATATGGATATATCAGCTTTGAGAAGTTCGTCGACGGCTGCCAGGCGATTAAGGAGGGTCGGGCGACGCTAGAGGAGCTGGATGCTAGAGGACTGCCAACCCTCAGAAACACCGTTGCCACGACAGCCATCCTGGAGGCTGGCCGAAGGAGCATCGATGAGAACAGAGAAATTGGAATCAAGGAGGAGAATGGGGTTTGGTCTCTGGTGTAGGTTTCAAGTCAATGTGGAAGAATAATATCCTTGCTGTATCGAGTAATGTGACACAAAAATTCAGGTACATAGAAAGTTTGATGGAAAGCGGAAGAAAATTAATTAAGCTAGCATTCCTGAATCAATTTCATACTGATTAATGCGTGGAGGTATCAATGTTAATTTTGCGGAGCAACAGCAAAACAAAACCAGAATCGCTCATCACAGATCCATGATCCGTCCCCAGCTTTCCACCCTTCCACTGGTAAGCTCGCCCACTCAATTCCACTCAGATCTTAGCTTCGGAGGATGGTGCAGCAGTCTCTTCTGTTGCGGGAGCAGCAGCAGGAGCAGAAGTCTCTTCCGGTGCAGGAGCAGCTGCGGGAGCTTCGACTGGTACGGCCTCCTCGGCCTTCGTGGTGGCACCACCGGCTGGGGAGCCCTTCTTCAGCTCAGCGAGAATTTGCGGCTCGAGGCTCTTTGGAGTTGCAATGCTGGCCCACCGTCCCTTGACCTTGCCATCTCTGCCAATCAAGAACTTCTCAAAGTTCCACTTAATGAGCTTCATTCCGAGGAGTCCAGATTTCTCGTTCTTGAGCCACTTGTACACGGGATTGGCGTTGTCGCCGTTGACCTCGGTCTTACCCAGGACTGGGAAGGTCACGCCATAGTTGAGCTGGCAGAAGTTCTGAATGTCATCGTTGGAGCCGGGTTCCTGGCTGCCGAACTGGTTGCAAGGGAAGCCAATGATCTCGAAGTCGGGGTGTTGGGCGCGGACGGACTTGTAGAGCTCCTCGAGACCCTTGTACTGAGGGGTGAAGCCGCACTTGGAGGCGACGTTAACTACCAGGACAACTTTGCCCTTGTATTGGTCGAGTGGGAATGGTTCACCCTTTTCTGCAAACAAAGGAGCGGTGTGTTAGTTTGCTGCTAAAACTTGGGCGTCGCAAAAAATAAACACAGCTACTGCATGATCCTCCAAGGAAAGTGACGGGCAAATAAATAACGTTTTACGTACTGTCAAGAGGCTTGAAGTCGTAGAAAGAGGTAGCAGAAGCCATTTTAGCTTTGGATCTGGTGTCTGGATCTTTGTCTTGGAAGGTTCCGTGGTAAGTGTTGGTTTCTGACAATGGCAGATGCCAAAAGTTATGGTGGGGTGTTAATTAATCTTTATATCGGACCAACGATCCGCAACTGCACTTCCGACTCGAGACCTCGGCGATGGAGACGGCTCCGAGCTATTTATATAGCTCACGTTTGTTTTCTGCTCCCTTCCACCTGCTCTAACACGTGAAGAGCTCTATCAGTCGCAATGGCACTGGCCTAGCACGCCAACAGCTCACCCATCGGACGGCCTAGCGCATGATGTGCGGCGCTCATTGCAGCATCTTGTAACTCCTTCGGTCGCAGAAAGCCGTTAAGACTCTCTGACCAATCCACATGGTCTGGAACTGTGTCTGTCGGCTGCGGGGCCTCTGATACGGTCGTATTCGTACGGTACCTCTCGGAACCCCTCCTTATCGCGATGCACGGGTGCATAACTCGTGCTTATCGTCAGGAGATTTGTGCACAATTTATCCACTTGTGCAGTGACGTACCTCACTGATAGAGCTCAACAAACGCTCTCATCGTGCCACCCCGCAAGAGACCCAGAAACCATGGCTTCGCAAACACCTCTGTCCCCGTCCACACCCCGCAATATTGTCATTGTAGGTGAGTGATAATACGTTCTACTGATCTCGAATGGCCCACAAATGAATAGAAAGCTTCTCTTTTTTGTGTTGTGCTCTGGGCTAACTGGTTGGCGCAACTGAATTGTAGGTGGGGGCATCATCGGTAGCACCACTGCGTACTTTCTCACGCGCCATCCGGCATACTCGGCCTCAATCCACAAAATCACCATCATCGAAGCCACTGCCATTGCTTCAGGTGCCTCGGGAAAGGCGGGAGGACTCTTGGCGCTATGGGCATACCCGTCATGTATCGTACCGCTTTCTTATAGACTTCACGCCGAACTGGCCAAGGAGCACGATGGCGCGAAGAAATGGGGCTACAGAGCTGTCCATGCCGGCTCAATAATAGCCAAGGGAAAGTTACCACCTGCGTCCGGTGCGCAAACGAATGGAGGCGATGCTGGAGATGAGAAGAAGGAATGGAAGAAGCTGCCTAAGACGGATTCCAAGGCGAAGAGCAAGTTCGTGACTGCCAGCATCCCCAAGGATCTCGATTGGTTCGACACAGAGTGCATTCGCAGTTATAACGAGATGGGCGACACCTCTACCACTGCTCAGGTTCATCCATACCAGTTCACCACCAGCATCGCTCAGCTTGCGACTGAAGCCGGCGCAAAGATCATATATGGATCGGTTACGGCCATCGACTATACGGGACCACACGGTGTGAAATCCGTAACGTACGAGGATAAGGGCACCAAGCACATCCACACCTTACCAGCAACCGATGTCATCTTGTCAGCTGGACCATGGACGAGCCACGTCTGGCCTGAAGCGCCAATTGATGCGTTGAGGGCACATAGCGTTACGTTCAAGGCGGATGTGACACCGTATGCAGTATTCACAGATATCGAGCTGCCAAAGGACTTTGGGAAATTTATATCCAGTACTAAAGGAAGGAAGAAGAGGCATGGAAAGAGTGTCAATCCAGAAATGTATGCAAGACCCAACGGAGAGGTTTACGCATGTGGTAAGTTCACACGCCCCATAATTTTTCATACGGTCGTTCGCCTTGGGACCTGCTGAATATTTTACGTGCCTCCCAGTCGCTGACATACACGATCCAGGCGAAGGTGATTCTCTCATTCCTCTTCCTAAATCTTCAGACTTAGTGCAATGCGACGAATCCCGGTGCGACGACATCGTAGACTACATTGGTACGATCTCGCCTGTCCTGCACAACAGTGAAGTCATGGTAAAGCAAGCATGTTATCTCCCACTGGTAAGGACCGGAGACGGTCCGTTGATCGGGGAGACGGGAATTAGAGGACTGTTGATTGCTGCAGGACATACCTGCTGGGGCATCCAAAACAGCTGTGCGACGGGGAAGTTGATGAGCGAGTTCATATTTGATGGAAAGGCGATCAGCGCCGATATTGATGAATTGGATCCACGCAATATCTTGTAATTGGGAAAGGAAGCCAAGAAGCAAGATATTTAATTGATGCTAAAGTAATAGAAGCACATACTCAGAGCTCCACAATCCGGAACGCATACTTCCCATATGTTGTGGGACTCCTTATTTTCTTACCCTCAATTTAATCCATGAAGAACACCACAGCTATGCTTATACCATACGCACCCTATATCTATGCATTTACCTAGGCTAAGCTTCTGGAAATATTAGATCTTGACCCTGCCATTTAGAGGATTCTCTCACCCGCTCGGCTTTCACAGCTCATCCTAGTCGTCCAGGACCCAACACGTCCATTTCCTCCTTCCGGTCCCCAGCAGCAACTCTCCGCTCTGAATCAGATCAGCCTTGGTCTTCCCCTCTTTCTCAGCCCTGGCCTTAAGCTCATCTATCCCCTCACAGATATCTAGCCTGACGGCGTTCGGGCCAATGGCGCAATCGGCGTATTTCGAGCCGTCCTTCTTCGAGATCCATGCATGCGTGCCGAAGTAATCTTGGATTTGGAGTTCCGATGTAGCTCCTGGCAGCGTGAAAAATCCGTCGCCGGATACAGTAGTTGCAGAGTGACACCATGTGAGGTCTGAGCTTGGATGCCAGGCTATGAAGGTCATGGCAGGCGCGACGAAGACTTCCCCGAGGTAGATCAGTGTTTTGGTAGCCTTGGTATTTGAGGCTGCGAGACCCAGAGATGACAGGGAGAAGAAAAGGAACAGGAAATTGAGCTCCATTATGCTTGCGATTTGGATGATAGAAGAGAAAACGGGAGGAAATCTATACAGGGCGAAGGAGCGCGACTGCCGTCTCTTCTAATTGGTAAACTACATAGAAGACGCACAGCTCTCTGTGGGATATGCACGAAGATAGAACCAAGCACAAGGCAGAAGGGGAGAAATTTAAAAAGCAATTGGGGAAAGGCACTTTATATTCATTCATAAATTTGTCAAGTAAAGAAAATTGGAAACGTGTACTTAAACGCAAACGCGCAGCTCTGCCCAGCTCGGCAGCTCTGGGATTTCGGAATCCAATGCCGCGAGAATTAATGTATCTATCCAAGGACCATCTAGCTCAGCTAGACTGGTTTGGGATTGGCAGAGATCCAGATGCTGCAATCAAAGAGCGTTTTGCTGCATTTAGCCGTCTTGGTGAGAGATTGAGGGGAAGCGATTCGCATTTCGAGTGGTCTGGGGGTTTCGGAGACTTGGCCTTTGTCTTTTCTCACAAAAAGTACCAGAGAGGTGCAACACACAGTTTGACAAGTCTAGAAATTTGGGGGAACAGTTTTATATTATTTAGCTGCTTATATTATTAGTGGCTTGCCCCCGATGATGGTTATTCTTGCTCCTGCCCAGATTGTCCTAGCGGTTCTGTAACGGTGTACAACGCCGGAGTATTTAAATGGCGAAAGTCTGCTCCGTACTCCGTATCCGTAGGCATTGGCCACAACGGCGAAAGAACAGAAACTCCGCTGCATCCATCACCACGCAAACTTAACTTAATTTCGGAGTTCAATGACTCATCCAATCTTATTCTTGCTGACTTCGCATATGAATGCTTTTTAGTTCCTCTACTCCCTTCATCCCTTTCTCACACCGCAAATTGAAATTTTCCATCGTTGTTCTCTTTTGACTCACGCCGAACACGGCTCATGCGGAGTTAGGAAGGTGAATGAATGTACCCTTTTTTTAGCGATAATCATCATCATAAGCACCTCAGCAATATCTCTCTCTACACTTCAAAGGTTTATATAAGATAAGCTCAATTTCATATCATCCCGTTTTCCTCTTCAGTAAATTTCATTATATCCTTACATACCTCTCTCACAATGCGTCTTACTCTCCGTCCTGGCGTCCCCGATGACGCTCCGGTCCTCACAGACGTCTACCTCTCAGCATTCACCCACGATCTCATCTCTCAGCTCGTGTTTCCCCGAACTCCAGCCACGCACAAATGGTGGACGGACATGCTCCGGGAAGAACTCAGCGATCCCTACGCGCATTTCATGTGCATCGTGGATGAGGAAGCCACACCAGCGCCACAAATCATAGCTTTTGCGAAATGGAACGCGCCGCAGCCATTATCCACGCAGCCTCAGGAACTGCCCAAATGGCCCGAAGGCGCAGACCATGAGATGGGGAATCTCTTTTTTGGCGAGTTGATGAACAAGCGGCCCGAGAACATGGGCGACCGGCCGCATTGGTACCTGGAACTGCTCGCGACGAGACTGGAGTACCAGGGAAAGGGAGCGGGAGGGAAGCTGATCCGATGGGGACTGGAGAAGGCCGACGCCGAGGACTTGGAGACGTATCTGGAAGGCAGCCCGGACGGAGTACCGATTTACGAGCGATTTGGATTCAGGGAGGTCGGCCGACTAAGCGTGCTCGATGGCAAGTTTGTGGAGGTGTTTATGCTACGGCCGAAGAAGGGAGAAAAGGCGTAGTTTTATTTTGGCTGAAAGAAGAAGGAATGAGGAATGCTCGAACGTCTAGTGGGAGAGATTTGCTACGGTTGCAGAGAATTTTCCTGAATCACTACAAGTTCAAAGGTGAAAGGAAGATAGACCGTTGTCTATATGCACACCATTTCCGGCATGACGAGGATGCTGGGCTCATGGAGTAAACAGTAGGTAACGGAATCTACATTAGAGACACAATCGAGGTATTCTGCCAGGCTACTATACCTCATCTTCACTCTCATTTCAAAGCACATATTCACCGATCATATTTCACTGTACACTAGTCCCACTCTTCACCACTATTTCCCATTATTCTCCTTATTATTCTCCTCCCAGAATCACATTCACTAAGACCCAATCATACCTATATATACTCCCATCTCAACCTCTGGATTAACTTTCTTTTCACCTCCTCATCAGAATTTCCGGTAACCGTAATTAGAAGTCAGGACTGTCTCTGATCATTCCACTGTCTGCATGAGCTCTCCAAGTGGGAACATCGCCAGCCACCTTGCGGAGACGATCATTGTAAGGATGCCTCAATTCTCCCATCTTGAGTACCAGCTTGCTAACTAAGTTCACACAATAGCTACATCTGACAAGTACTAGTTGGAGCGGAATATACAAACGGTTGCCATGCCGCAACAACTGCATGAGTTCGTTCTAGCATACACCCTTATACCTTTGGCTTCCTCAATCCTGGTCAATGAAAATAAGATGGACAAGATCCGTCAAATAGGAGCTTTGCGATATATTCAACGAGGTTGGACAACAGCAGTGACACTTCGTGGCTATCTCTTTCACAAAACACATGTCTCTCACAGAATGCGATTATCTCGTACACGACAAAGAGCTGTCAAACATCATCATGGCTTTCAAAGGAGCGGAAAGCAAAAATACAAGGCTTTGGAGAGTGATTCCATCTCCTATATTCACAGACGGCTCTCGGGTAGCATACGATTTCCAGTTGGACCCGACACGAGTGTGCCGGCGGGTGAGCGGGATGAGGACCTGGTGCGCTTTTATGATGGTGATTTTGATCCGACGTATGTGCCGCTAGGGCAAAAAGACGAGGATGGAGATCAGGTGACGAAAGACAGCGTCAGTGAGTCCACCGACATTGTACCCTCTGATGGTCCTGTCCACAACATGTGGACTAGCAAGCGCGTCTAGCTTCCCGCGTTGGACTATCATCTTTTTCGGCGTACCGACAATGCCAATCATTGGAATACCGCAATCGTGGGCAAAATGCTGAAGACGATTATCACGATCATCCAACTCCGCAGAACTATTGAGAGTACGGTCGACTTTGAGGATGGTTGTGTCCAGCGTGTTGGAGAAAACATTATGCCGTACAACGTGAGCACAGTAGAGCTCGTTTACAGTCGAACACAGCAGCGACTCTACGATACTCGTGCGGTGGATGCCCTCCAGAAATTATTGCACGGCCGCCGGGTCGGGGAGCAGCAGACGAGCGAACCAGGAGAGCCAGGAGAGGCAGCGCAGCGGCTCAGGAAATGAGGACCTCTGAAAATGCAAAAAAGCAGACCATTAGACACTTGCTGGAGCCGCTGCATGAATACTGCTGACCAACACTCCTATGGAAACTCCCCGCGAACGATCCCAATATTCCGACCCTGACAAACAAACCCTCAGTCACATTGGCGCTTGTTTTATCTGCAAGAAACCAGGCTGTCTTGTTAAGTTTTGTCCTCAGAAAGGAAAGATTGCAGTGATGGATAAGGATGGGGAGGAGCCACGTGTCAAGGAGGAAACGGACTCGGGAAACGGAAACCCCTAGGAGAAGTCTCCTTCCTAGGGGTATACAGGATTGACGTCGGCGTCACAGATGTTCATCAGTTGTGGTGCAGATATGCGGCGCAATTATTGCCAAGAGGGCATGAAGGTCCTAGTTAGGAGAGAAAGTGCCACCAGCAGGTTGTGCTACAGACCTTACACTTGGCACCACCAGCTTAGAATTCCCCATGTGAACCCCGCTCCTCCTGTTAGCAGAACAGAGATTACACGAAAAACCGATAAGTCCAGGGATTTGAGTGACGCAAAAGGTTGGAATACCGCTGTGGTGGGGCGCGCATGCTGCGAACGATCATTCCAATGATCCAACTCCGCCGTACAATTTAATTTCGAGGATGGCTGTTCTCAGCGGATGGGGCAGGATATTATGCCATACTCCGTCAGTACCGTGGAGCTCGTGTATTCGAAGGGGATGGACGAAAGCCAATGCCAATACCAGAAACGACAACGAGAGAAGAATCGACAAAAAGAACAGGACTTTGGCAGATGTCCGAATTCACTAGCTTCATCAAAAATGTCTCAACCTGCAGTTAAAATATCGACGCAGCAAACCTGTGAACGACTGCTAATTTTCCTGGCGCAGTCACTCAAATGGAGTGGGTAGGCTTTATCTCACCCAGTCAGTGCACCAGATTTGGTCCTTTCTCAGTCTACGATGGCACTTATGTCCTCCTCAGTTCCATCGCACCATCATATTCACTCATATCATGAAGTCAATTTACATATTACCTCCGAAGTAGGTAAGACCTCCCTCATCTGATTGATTGAATACCCAAAAAGCAAGCACTGCCGACATCTTCACATGGGGCAGATTAGTAAAGACTACAACCACGCGATCAAAAACGATTTCAATATAGGATATTATATTGTATTTCTCCTTTTTGTTTTTACTCTCAAGTCATTAAGACCATCCCTCATAACATGCTCGCACGCTAGAGATATCGCTAGCTGAGTTTAAGATAGATACACACGCACGCACGCACGCACAAAGGAGGAATTTGCTCGGAATCCTCAAGACATCTCCCAAACTGAGCCCATTTCATTCCAAGCCAATGCCAGAAGAAAACACAAAATCATGTGATTTAATCTTCGTCATTATGGTCATAACAAAGAATGGATCAAAAGATCCAAGGCTGAAACCCCCAGGAGGGTATTTTGGGGGTATGTGTAATCCCTCAATCATCTCCTTTCCCCGCTGATATGATATTTCCTTGATGCTAAAACAAAAACAGACACTATTCCCGCTAGAGATACCCTTGCCTGAACCGAAGAGAGGGATGAGTAGGGGGGATTAGGTAAATCACAACATTTAACGCCAAAGTCAATGCAAGTACCCCGGGCCATGTTGGTTGTATGGCCATGTCATTAGAATCGGATATCCTGAAAAGCCCAGAAAAATTATTCGTTTTCGAGTGGAGAAAATTCCGTGCGACAATGATGGAGGAGGCAAAGGATTTAAGGAAAAGGAGGCTCGACGTTTTACCATGAAATGGTGGATCCGCCGTGCCGTGTCTCATGATTGAGCTCAAAACATAATCCACTCTCCTTCCATCGAATCCATATACTTGGTCCATTTGAAAGGCCCAGAGGGATACTTAATCCCTTCGCCCTTGGCAGCCACATTTCCATTGGCATTCTCCCCGTTGGTGGTTTCGTTCTCGCTGTCACTGCTTCTCCATACCTTCTCCAACACCTCCAATCCAGCGAGGTTGTTCAGGTATCCACTTCGTCCCATGATCTCACGGACCCTGGTTCTGACGATGCCGCGCTGCAGTTCATTCACGGCTTCACTGCCGGCAACAAACAATGGCCAGAGAAGGAATTTCTCGCAACCACTGTCTTGCTCGAGGCTGGTGATGTAGAAAAGAACTTGAGAGACCAGATTCTGGAAGTTGAGGTGGGAGGAAGGTAGAAGAGGGTGGGCAAGACGCTCAGTGTAGAGCAAGGCAGAGTAGCGGAAGGCTTCAGAGAGGTAGCCAAGGTCTCGGAGCTGATTGGCCGAGGGAGTGGCAGGGAGGCCAAGGACTATTCTATCGGGATTGAATTCCCATTCTTGCAGAGCGAGACGGGTGAGCTTCCACTCTTGCCAGAATGCTGCCTGCCTGTCTTCATGGCTGTCGGGATCCATGCTGGAAAGACGGAGATGGTTCGGATTGCCGGAGGCGTATATACTGTCATCGTCAAGGGTCGTCGCAAAGCCGTTTCCATCGAAATTATGGGAGTGGAGGTTGTAAAAGTCCACAAGGGCTTGTCCTGCAAGTCCTCGTGGGCGGGGGTTTGGTGGCGGGGGGAGGCGCGATGCGGAGAGAGGGGATGAGCCAGCTGTTGGGCCATCATCGGGAAGGACCATGCGATGCTGGGAGAGCATGTTCAACCGGCCTAGCTTTGCAATCGTCTTGAACAGTTCGGCATCACATCCCGCTAGGTTCTCAAGAGCGTGAGATGGATTGGCAGGGTTAGCAATCATGTCAAGTACGTTTCCTCGAGGAAGTTGGGCTTCACGGTCATTGATGCTGGCGGCAATACCATCGAAATAGGTAAATAAAGTTTCCATCCACCCCCATCCGTTTTCTAGGGCGGATTCCCTCATTCCGAGGATCTTTTTGACGCCAGCGAATTGCGTCCTGAACTGTGCAATGCCGGATTCACACATTCGATAGTGGCAGAGGATGAACAAGGTGGCAAGCACGCAGTCGTGGCGAGCTTGAGAGGGATCTGTGAGCTGTTGGTTGAGTAACTGCACCGCGAGTGATCGATGCTGGTATTCCTCCTGGAGAGAAGCGTCACGTGTATGACTATCCGATCCGTAGTTGGAATGAGACGAAGTCCGCCTCACACATGTCGGGCGGCCCGACGAAAAATTGATACGGTCCTGGAGTTCGAGTTCCACGGGCTGACGCCAGTAGTCCTGGGCCAGGGATTGCTTTCTCTTCATTCTCAGGTTGCAGGCTGCGAGAGCACAGATGGCGTGCTGAAGGGAGGCGCTAGAGTGGGCGAGCCGGAGGATGTGTTCCCGATATGGATTGCTTGGGCCATCCATCACCACGAGGGAAGGGCAGATGATCTTCTCGTAGTAATCGAGAAAGAAGGAGGTGCGCGGTGAGATTTCGGTAGTGGGGTAGGAAGATGGAGAGGCGAGCTCATTTCGTGGTGGTGAGATGCGATACCTCTCGGCATCGGGACTCTCTTGGGAAGAAGTGACATCGTCATCGTTGATAGCATTCCACGTGAAGTGATTCGTATTTGAATGTGAACTGGTGGCATAAAGATCCATCTCATTTGGACTCGTAGTCGTTGCTGAGCCAAGAAATCGTTGCGTTAGTTACCGAAGCCACACAAAACGCCAAATCTTGCCAAGAAAAAACGACCGACCAAAAGACGTAGACGAAGGTGAAAGGGAAGAAATATGTCTTAAAAGAAAGGTACATTAATTGGGTTAACTCACCTAATATATCATCATCATAACCCAGTTCGTGACCTGCAGGCGAAGCACGGGCTTGACGGCCTTCGGGAATATCGTACAAATTCTGGTGCGAGCTGATGCTCGAGCTCATCTCAGACTGCGGATAAAAGTTGTCTGGACAAGAAGTCGGTCCACGCACATCTCCCAACAGAGCTGCCACGGGGCTCTCGCTGCCGCCGGCGGAATAGCCGTTGAAGAGCTGCACCGGGCTCTGGAGGTAGCTGATGTTGTCATCCGGGAAAGACTGACTGGCCGGCGAGGCAAAGTCGCTCTCCGTATAGGCACTCAGCGAGTCGATGGAGCTGGAGAGCCCCATGCTCTCGGCTCGACCGCTCAAGCTCAGCGTGTGTAATCGCTGGAGTCTCGGTGGCTGCCGGTGGTTGAGTGATTCCGGATGGAAATCGGGAATGGCGAAGTCGTGTGGTGAGACAGGCAGGTTCCACTCGGGGATGCTGTGCATCGTAGAGGGGGTGGAAGGCTGCGGTGCAACATTGATAAAGTCGTAGGTGGTGAAGGGATTCCCCGTGTTACTGCCATTTGGTGTACCAGCACCATGACCAGCACTCAGAACGCCGTTGCTCTGGCCTTCGATCTTGATCTTGACCTCTTCTGCATCGCGGGACTCAGATGCTCGGGAGGTTGTCGACGTCGCTCGCGGCCTCGTCTCGGTGACACTCTGCAGGGCAGGTGCGGACCGGGCTACGGGCAAGCTCAAACCGCGCAACTTCCCTCGGCTGGCCACACCGACGCCCCAGGTCAATTGGGTTTTGTATCCCGAGCACTCCTTCCCGATTTCGAGGCATTGCGAGCAGTAGGGTCTTCGACGATCACACTTGGTGTTCCGCTTGGTGCAGGTGAAGCAGTCGTCCGAGGCACCGGTAGCTGGAGCCCGGCGGCGCCTCTTGCGCTGGGGCATGGCGGGTGCGTCCGGGGATGAGGCCGGAGGACAGGCGACAGGGAGCGTCATGATGGGCGAGGCGAGGAGGTTAGACGGCGGAGGAGGATATGGATGGGTATATGTATATGTATATGTCTTCCAGGAAGAAACTCGTACTGAGAGACGGGTAATTCGTCATTCGACCCTGGGGTAGCAGAACCGTCTGGAAGAGAGAGAGAGAGAGAGCGAGCGTGTTGCACTGCGGGTCGACAAACGATGGACCAGCAGGAATCAAGCGTAGACAGCGGTGCAGGATGGCTCGCAGTGCATCTGAGGATGGAGAGTCGGTCGTGGTCTGGGAATGGGATCGTGGAGGAGGAGGATGAGAGTAGAGCAGCAGCAGCAGTGAGGAGCAAGAGGTGAGGAGCAGGGCCAAGTGCCAAAGTGCGAGGGGACCAATATCTACAAGTAATTTTACCGTAGGTGAAGTACCAGATGCCGGGCACAAGACTCGCTGGGGCTGGGGGCCTCTGCAGCGCGCGGAGCCAGGGAGCCAGGGAGCCAGGGAGTGGTCCACGCCAAGGGCCAGCGCCGTCCAGGAATTCTGTGGTGAGGTTGCAGCCGATAAGGGTGGGGAGCGCGGACGCTATGGCCGGCGAAGGGGCAACGCGCGCGAGCAGTGCAGGGCGGCCCTGGGGGGTGTGCGGTGCGCGATAATCACAGCACCCGCGAAAGGGCCTTCACACGCAGCAAATCGCACCAGCCCGTCCCAATCGCTCCAGAGGGCCTCAAATCGCCCCAATCCTGGCGGTGCTGCTGGGATCTGGGTTGCGATGTGCCGCGGTGCTGGGTTTGCGCCAAGCTGCCTGGTGATTGGCTGCGCGACTGCTGTCCAATGCTCTTCGTGCTGCTCGTATGGAATGACGGAGCACCGCGATCTGGGATGTGGTGGGTGTGCAGTGTCGCCTGTCCAGTGTAGTGTGTGTATAGCGTGTTCTGTAGCGTGAGAGTTGAGGGTTGAGGGTTGAGGGTTCAGTCCGCGTGCGTGGTGCGCTGCGGTGCTGTCTGCTGCTCTCTGCTGCTGTCTGCGGTGTCGCGGGTGTCCGCGCAGACAATCTACACTCGCCCTGGAACACTGCGTCGGTTTGGGTGCTACTTGAGGATGATGAGGATGGACCCTGAGGGAGCTACGACGCAGACACAGCAGATCAGATGCCGAGGGCGGTGGTGCTGGCGTCGATGATGATGATATTGATAATGATTATGATATAATGCCACTGACGGTAATGGGTGTTGTGTATGCGTCCTCTGTCGTACCAGCAGCACCAACCACAGCTGGGAGGGAGCAGGTTTGCTGGGTGCCGCCCGCGTGTGGCCAGGATCAAAAGCCTCCGCGAAGGGGGAGCAGGGAAGAAGCACCGAAGTTGACGCCCCTCGTGCTGGGCTAAACTTGCGCAAGACTCTGTCAGATGGGACTCTACCCACGATGGATGCAGCCTCAGCTCGATCGCGGTCACCGAAAGGGGAATTTCGATATATTGACTCGAACTGGATGCTTTCTGGTCGCCTTGTCTGGCGTATAATTTTTTTACTTTCAGAAAACTTTTTTTCCTCCTTGGTGCGTTCTCACACTCGGCGGCGGCAACGGCGGCGGACTGGGCGCGTTGGCGTGGCTGGAGCGAGGCGATCTAGATGCCGAGAAGGGATGATGGAATGGCTTGAACACACACAGCGCGACCCCCGATCTCCCGGTCTTAGAAGCACGAAGGAGGATTTGCAACAAACGGCTTTTGGGAGGGCACGGTTCAGGTGCGAGACCAAGGACGCAAGCAGGACAGAAAACAGGAGAGCTCGATGAGGTTCTTCGTGCTCTCTCCGCCTGACTCGTCCGTACGGTGGAGGCGTAGATAACGAACGGTAATGCGATGAGGTAAACCGCTGGGAGGGGCCAGAAGCGGCAAAATGGAGAATGAGAGAGGTAGCGCAACGCAACTGCGAGACAACACACACACATGCGATGATGCACTTGAGCACCGGAGGCAGAGGGGGGAGAGGGGGCAGGCCGGGTTAATAATTACCACCGTACGGAGGCAGCGAGGCCGTCAGATGCTGGAACGGGCAAAAACCATTGAGATGACTCCCTCATCCTCCGCGCTGGCTGCGATAGTAAGACGCCAGGCCTGAGAGGGGGAATGCCAGAGGGGGTTCCCAGCGCGAAGGGGGCGCCCGCTGAAGAGGGACATGGGGTCGTGGCCCAGCAGCAACGAAGCTGCACCGCATCCACACGCAGCATCGCAGTTGTCGGTGTCTCGTTCCTCGGTGCGCTGTAGCTCGTCATGCGAGTGTAGGGTTCTGAGAGGAGTCGGTAGCGCAGAGAGAGCCCTCGGCCAGCCCCTACCACCCAGGCTCCCCCAGCACACTCGCTGCAGAGGGCTCGCATCTCCCCGGACGCAGGCCGCATGGGGCCATCTACGGTCCTGCGCTCGTTCCATCCCAAAGATCCAGACACTGCTCCTGCCGCGGCCCTGGAGATTCCATCATCGTGGCATCATACCAACAATCACCGCTCTGGTGCCACTAATCACCCAACGGGACCTTGCGCTCCACTGCCAAAAAGCAAATCTCCAAACAATCACAACGCGCGCACACAGTAACATGGCCCTCAGCAAACTAACTGCCTGACGAGCCACCAAGCTGGTCCGACACCCCCAGGCAGCGGCTCTTCCTTGGGGGAACCCTTGGGAACGGCTGTTCAGCGGAGGGTCCAGCTCCTTCAACCCAGCTCCTTCGGCGTATCCTTTCTCTTCGCCTCCGCGTCGTCCTCAGACAGACACGCCCCCTCTTTTCGCACATCATCAGGCTGATGGTGCTGGATGCTGCGGCGAAGCGCATCGCCCGCTGCGATTGCTGCGAATACGGTATCCCGTGCTCTCTTCAATGCAAGAAACCCCCCCGTAAACGCCAGCCCTGGCCGTTCTTTTTCATCGTGCCGCCACAACACCAACTTGCCGCCAGCACCGCCAGCTCCAGGATACCTGTCGACCAAAGATTATCTGATCGCCGCCCTCGAGATCTTTTGCTCCTCGCCTATTTTCGTAAGCTGCCACTCTCCAGGAGTTCCCCCCGTGAGATCTGCCGGACAAGAGCCGCGGCTGAAGAGGCAAGCTGGTGGATCAGTGACATTTGCTCTCCTCTTTTTCCCCATGGGACGCTCTCGTCTAGGAGCGAAAACCTGACAGCAGCGCATCGCAGCACGGGTTTTGGCAATCAGCAGAACCTGACAAGCCCCCCGGCCGAACGGCCACACCCATCCAATCAGAACACGAATTGGGCTTGAACTAGAAGCACGCCTAGAAGCGCTGGACCGGCTTCCATGCAAGCCACGCTGCTGCCATCTGCTGCCAGCGGCGCTGGGAAGACCTCTCACGCCTGCAGGAGCAGCACGGCGATGCTGGAGAGCTTCGCTAACGGACCAGTCGCGGTCCAGGGCGGCCGCCGGGCCTGAGTGAGATGGCTTCACGCCTATTCGTGCGCCATCGCCCCCCTGGCTCTTGCACTCCTCCCTGTAACTGCCTGGCTGCGTTGGACCGCTGTAGTAGCACAGCTGATTGGCCTCATTGCTGGATTGCCCCGAGCCCAGTGCTCAAGTGCGCCGCCACCCCTCACTGGCGCATCGCTCCGCGGCCTCGCCTACGTGCTCGGCACGGAGCGAATGATGACTGTGGCCTAGTGTCTCTTCACTGCCAAGCTGCCCCTCGATTTTGAAATCTCCGGTCCCGTGCACATCACTCGACCAGACGCCGAATCAAGCCCAGCGCGCCGCCTGCTGTGCCTTTACCCGTGCAATACGGCCGACTGGGGACCGCGACTACTGTCAGCAGTAACAAAGACGGCTATCTAGCAGCACCTCCGGGTCCAGTACCCAGATAGTACGGTAATCAGACAGCGGGAATAAGAGCCGTGAGATGATTAATGAGACAGAGAGAAACACAGACATGGCGAGACTTGAAGATCAGAGGTTGCTTACTGGCGGGTCTAAAAAAAGAATGTCACCGTACAAGGCTTGTCTCGTTATCGAACGGTGCATCTCCCAGGCAGCGCTAAACCTCGCTCTTGGGAATCCTACACTTTCATGCATCAACGTCAGCACCCTCTCTGGCCTCACTCCCCGACTCAACCGCAACAACCGCAGATGAGGCTTGGATAATGGCGCAAATCCCAGCTTCGATCACAAGCTGCTTCCCTCTGTTTTGTTTTTGGCCCTGAGTTTGCCCAAGAAAGAGCAAGCGTCGTGGTGTTCCTGGTGGCTTGTTCAATCCCCGAGAAATCTTCCCACCGGACATCACCTCATCACGCCCCCAAGCCGCGCCTCAGCGAAGAATAAGGGCTATCCCGTTGATAAATCCGACCCGGGAATCACGCGACAGAGCACAACACTTCGCTGGGAGTTAAATTAAATATTTCGGGGGTGGCTTGCCGCTAGACAACGAAAGAACCTCCAGGCTCATCGTCCTTCGTTCAATGGTCGCGGTACCTAGGCGCAATCCGGCTCAAGCCAATAAGCTTAACAAACGCCCGTCTTGTTTCCCGCCCGCAAGTGGAAATCCCCCTTTCTAGAAGGCTTCGAACGGGGATCGTTACGGCTCCGAATCCTTCGAGCGCAGATACACGCAGAGAGACGATCATGGCTCAACTCCTTGCAGTTACAGAAGGGCGATCCCTGACGAGTAATATTCTTGTTCCTTCCACGTTCCCTTGTCAGCCTGTCTCGTACTGTACGTGAAGCCATGTGCGGCATGTACACCTGACTGACTACATGGCTGGCCTGGTCAAAGCCTGAACCTCGCAATGTCTTGCATCTCTTGTCGTTCCCTCTGATCAACCTCCGATCGATCCCTGAAATCCAACGTTCCTCTTCGGCCTTTTTTTCTTTTTCCCACCATAACGCCCAACGTTGCACCTTGGGCCGCCTTCCCCCCTTACTGTTCCTCCTTACATGGACATTCGACCGTTATTGCAGGCCTTCTCCATGCTACATTTGTGGCTTTTCGGCCTTGCAACGTAAAGGAGAAGTAGGCCTCCTCTTTCAAAGTACCGAGGAAGTTGTGTACTTTCTTCATGTGCTTTTGTCATGGATCTGAATCCTTTTCTTCTTGAATCTCTCCTTTCATCTTGTTTTCAAGATGCAGCCCTGATCTAGATCCCTCGGGGGGAACCGAAGGATGAGATCGGCATGGAACCATAGAAGTGCCTTCTGCAGCTTCTCGAAGCTTTGCAGAGATCGCACCTGTACATCCCTCTGGTAATTAGAGCAAGACTCGGACTCGGACGCCGTTTCACGGAGCAACCCAGTACAGATGCTTCCTAGACGACAATAATCCAATCACTGGTAACGACTACATTATGCCCTAAAAAAGAAAGACAATCTAACAACCCCGGATACATCATCGTAAACCCCGTACCTCAAACCATGGCAAAACAAGACCCACACTTGCAATTGCACAAGTTGGAGAGGATCCGAGTAGATTGGGCTTGAGCAATCTCTTGTCCACGAACGGAAATCGGCCGCTTCCGCTTCAACTCGCTCAACCCGGCCAACCCGCTCCACCCACCTCCAATTGTTTAAGCAGAAGTGGCAGAAACCCACTTTACCGTATCTCTCATGTAACACAGGGGCGGAGTGCAATTCTCCAAGGATTTGAATCTCGCCATTCGGGTGCAGGCTCCCATCACGAGACAGAAGGTTCGTGACACCCCAAAAAGATCCCGAAGTTCAAACGAGGCTGTTTAACAGGCGCGAAAATTCGCCGAGGGTCTCTTTTCTTCCTCCCCCTCGGCACGGCGCACATACGCGCAGACAACCGCGGCCTCCTAACCTTGTACGGGACAGCGCGGAGCATCGGACTGCTGCACAGTACTTCTGCCTCTGGACCTACAGTACAGTACTCGTATCGCCAAAACCCCACGCTCTTCCCGGGAAGTACCTTACATGAGCCCATTTCTAGAACCAAGGCACAAATTAATTAATTGCTCAATAAGAATGTTTAGAGAAAGAGGGGTAATAGAAAAAGAAAGACGAAAACCAAGGGCATAAACAATTAAGCCATCAAAACACGATTCTAGCCGCCCGGAACACCACCGCGAAGGATTCACGAGAGGCACGGAAACTTTAACTGAGTATATTAAAAGGAGAGACAGCCACATCCATCGTTTGCGGTACATAATTTTCCTGCTTGCATGTGAAAGATGCGCCCGTGTCTAGCCGCTGCAGAGGAACACGAAAGAGGCAAAAACCCAGGACGTTTTTTTCTGTCTGTTTTCTTGGCTGTTGCTTGTCTTGTCTCTTGTGTGCGTTTCTGGGCGGCGGGCTTGCCTTGGCATGGCTTGAGGATGGCGTACACGGTACGGAGTACGCACACACAAAACGTCACGCACGCCAAGGTCAATTTCGTTCATAGGGATTTCTTGGCTTTTGGCTTTGAGTGTGTACCTGCCTTTTTCTTTTACGCTGCAGATGCGGGGGAAATGGGTAGGTGATTCGTTCTGCCCGTTTTCCGTCTTGGTCTCTTTTTCCTTCTAGAACACTTACACGCTAACACTCGCACACACACTCTCTCTCTCCCTCAACTCACAAGCAAATGCTTTGAGGAGTGACGATGGACGTGGTTAATCTGCGGAGCCGCAGAAGAGATACCTCCATGGGCCCTTCGTCCCACATTTCTAACACCACTATCAGGACTCTTTTCTTTACTTTCTTTTTTTTAACTCCGTTTCTCAATTTCGGCTTCTTCGATCCTTTTTTCCTTCCCCAATTTTTCTCAGAAAATGCTCGCGTGCGTAACTATTTTGTGGTGGCAAAAACCAACACCGATTTTTTTTTTTTCTCGCTGATTTATTTCTGCTACGAACACACCTCACCTTACACGCTCTTCCGGCAGTATTAAACGAAGCGATTGTGGGCCCGAAATAAGATGCTGACAGGTAATTTGGAATTTCATCAGGGATTTATAATATCTAGTACAAATGGCGAGTGACGAATGGCAAAAGTGTCGGAGAAAATTCTTCGCAAATGTTTGCAGGCCCTTTCGTTTTGCTTTGGGGCCTTTACTTTTGTTGCTCCATTGATACGGGAGGAGCTCTCCTGGCACCGTGAGTCTGGTACCTCCAGATCAGGGGGCCGTCCTTTTCAAACACACCAGCACTACTAGCTCATCTGCAGGTGCTATTGGGTTGACATACCCAGCACACTTGCACCTGAGTTAAATGTTGGATGTTCTCGACGGGCCGATGATCTACCCTCTGGATTGCAAATCTTTCACAGAATCGCAATAGTAGTTCCCGTCAAACTCTCCCCATGCCAATCTAGGCCCATGCATCTCTCCTGCAGACCTTGACAAACCCCGAGGGATTCTACAGGAGTCTCGATACATCCTTATTCATCTCCTTGCCTATACGACGAATTCTCTCTCTTTCTTCCGGGTCGTCCGATCTCACGGTCAAGTCGGAATCAACCCCCCCTCGGGGCCGACTGTACCAATCATTGGACCACAGAGGTGTTACATCGCCCACCAATGGTTCCGACATGACATTCCGATTACAGTACACAGGTTATCTCGCGCAATCTTATCTGCGGGTAAAGATCCCAGAAAGTGGGCAAATCAACTTTAATTGGACTCCCATAGGAAACATTGTCCGATCCAGCTTTGCTGATTAGGACACATCCACCTCTTTCCCTGTAATTGTTTGTGAACTACTTAGCTGTACATTGTTCAGCTACCTTTAACCCTGTTTAGCTCGTGATTTGCATATCTTAGCAAGTACTCTGTACCAGGCCGCCGGATCTCATTCCCGCCGGATCGCTCGCTCAGTCGCTGCTGCGCTGTACAGGCACTAAAAGAAGACCCCAAAAAATTAACGCACCTATCCGACCAGGGGCGCTTTGGGTCATTGGATGAGTGGATTAGAGCAATGCACTGAGTATTTTATCCCCGCCTACATCAATGGCGTTATGGCTAACCTCAGCACGCAACTTGCGAAGAGTATGTGTTGGATTTGATAATGGAAATTCAAGAAAAGTGGCATCATCACCAGCATGGCTTTTTGGGCAAAACCAATTTCAGTTCTCTATTCCTGCACGGGGTTGCATGGCGGCAAAAACCAAGGGGTGTAGAAAAAAAGCCCAGAACTGGAATTGTGTATGCAAGGTATCCATGNATACAGNNTTCCTGTTCTCGTGTTAGTATGCTGGCTCCCACTGGGCCGTGGCTGGGAGGCTGTGTGGCCCTGCAGAGATAGAAAGATAAAAATACTGGGCGTGCAGAGAGAACCCTGGGCAAGATGCACTGCAACCCCCCAGACGGTGAAATGGTGTTCCTTGGTAGGTGCAGACAGAGCAGCCCAATGGTGACCGCCCTCTTTCATGCAATGCCGCCCCTCCGTGTGTCCGTGTCCGCGAACCCCTCTCCTCCAGGTGTTCGGTTCGCAGCGGCAAAGCTACGGGGGGGTCCAAGTTCGCCAACGCTCGGCACCCCGCCTTCTTGATGGCCCCCTTGATGCTCGGGAACGGTTGGAGAGGGGAATGAAGGCAGGTGTTGGATGAATGGAGGCGAAGGCGTTGAATGATCTTCAATCCCATGACAAGAACAACATCGCCACCTGAGTTGCAACAACAAGCTCCAGGGCCTTCGTGCTTGCCGCCCAAGCCAGGCACTGTACGCCAACGGCTTACTCTCTGGCAAGGTGTGGCAGCGGGAAACGCTCTGGAAATCGACATTGATCTACACATTTTTTACCAGGACCCGCGCCGCTGTCGCATTCGCCTCTCTTTCTCCGTGTCCTGTAGAAGCTTCCGTGCGCTGCGACTCTATCTGCACACCCGGGAATTACAGGCTTTAGATGAGAGGGGTAAGGGCACACACAGGGCTTTTAGTTGCGCCGAGGGCGTCTATCAAGGGGATTGGGATCTGAATCTCAGCAACGAATCATGGCTCCATGGAAGCCCTACGGAAAGTTCGATGTGAAACAGCATGTTGCGGTTCCTTGGCCATCTACATCTTGGCGCAGCTCCCGAGAGAGTGATCTTGCTTTTGGGCGTTGAATGGGAATTTTCAAGAATGCTGGCTGCCCAGCCCGTGAAAGCACTGAGAGGCCACAGGTGAATTAAAGCACTCTGCTACTGGCTGATGATGGCACAATCTGCAAACACAGTACCCAGCTCCTATGGGAGTGGCTTGGTGAGGTTGCTTTTTGGAACTGCAGTTGTCCCTTGTCGCCTAGACACCTGCAGAAGGAGAGCGGCAGAACTGGACGCCCATGCCTGCTCTATTATTAATAGTTGAACCTCAACTCATCCGCTCCCTCTTTGGCCAAGTTGGTATTATACAACCGTCTCTTCCCCGCACAACAATCAGGAGAGGAACCAGCCCCGAGAGTTCTCCCATTCCAACCTTCATCCGATCTGTACATTCTGCCTTGGAGCCTTTCTTGTTCTCCAGATCTTAAACATCTTACTGTGTCCGGAGTCCCACCATATCGCAGGTCTGCGCCACGGCGGCCATGGAAGCTAACCAGTCCCGCCCCCGCTGAGACTAATGCTGCTCAGTACTGTATTTTTGGACTAGAACGAGACAGAAGATTGGGCTGTTATCTGCTATGATTCAATCACAGCCAGATAGAATGATTCGCGCCTATCAGTGGGTCCAGAGATGCAGTGTTGCGGAAGCTTGGGTCCCGGTGTTCCGTTCACTCAGTTCTCGTAGTACTGTAGTAAGGCGCGCAGAAATTCAATGATTTTGATTCCATGGGCCAGTGTCGTCGTGGGGATACCACCCTCTGGGATGTATACAGCCATGGGCTCCATTCATGAGAGCCCAGCAACGCTCAACATCCTCACTACCGAACTGCATACCTTCAGTGTCATCAAGTATTCACTCTTTGACTCTGCACGCTGGCTTCAAGGGCGAAATAGTCCTCCAGTAACAATTTCGGGTTAAAGCCCCGAGAGACACCACACTGCTCACGGGGCGTCTCAAAACCAATCAATCCCGAGTGAGATGTGGAGCATCACCCTTAAATCATTGGACAAGCACGTAAGGCACGGGATAGCAATTCTCGGGGGTGAGATCTAGGTGGTTCCCGTGCTGCACAACACGAGAGCGGCTCACTGGTACTGATTTAGACAGACGAGAGACAGCTGGACCACCGGGGCAAATAGCGAGAGCTATTTCCAGGAGAGCTAGGAGCATCTTCACCGCTGATTCGATAAGACGATGGGGTCTGCCAAATTCACGCAGCCTTCTCTACCCCTCTCCTTGATGGAGGCACCGCGCGGAGATGGTGAGAGTTCGAATGGAACGTTACACCTTCCTCTTTAGGCGACTTCATTTCCTTTATGCCCGATATCCAAGGCACAAAATAGCGAGGCCCTTCGGATTTATGGGTCCTCCTTATCAATGTGACGATGCAAGTGATCTCCATGGTCCAGGCTTGTGTCTATCAAGTGAAAATGTGTATCTTTGATATCACCAAGGTTTTCTCTTTGGTTCTGTCATTTTTTCCATCGCTGGACCTACGTCAGGACTTATCTTTCTCGCCACCATCGTGGTCCTCCCTATCCCCCGATGCCCCCGTTGACGAGAATCAAGCTCTCGAGACCCACACGCAAACGCCGAGATTTCGTGGCGGATGACAAAATCCCTAGACATCTTGCGTGATAGCACTTGAGGATTTACTGTTAAGTAGAAAGTTTCAAAACAAGCCCCAAATGAATGGCTTTCCAGACCGCCTTCATAAGCCTGCTATCCACTGTAATATCCCTCGGAAATATAATTCGCTTTCGGGTTAACCGATCGAAGCGATATACATACAATATGTTCCTCACAACGCGGTGTACCTTTGGGTAAATATGAAGGCATGAAACTAACTAGATTATGCGAAATCATCTACCTCCGTACACCCTGAAGGAACTACGGTGTGCAAGCTACAAAAATCCTTCTGCCATGATTTTGCCAGCCCTCAATGTTAGTTGGGTTTGAATAGAATTTAGGGCTGGCACTCGTGATCAGCCATGGCGCACTGCATAAGTGCTCTAATTCACGTGACTGTAGATAACAAAATTTCAGCACGTGATGATAAGCTGCCTCAGTGGAAATTTTCGATTAACTAGGTGAGGGACCTTGTCCAAAAAGTGAAATAAACACACACTGCACCGCAGCATCTCCTGCGCAGACCTGTCTCTAAAGAAACAAAATGGGACGAGAATTACAAAAGAAGAAGAAGCGCTCTTCGATTCCCAAAATCAAGCATAAGCCTAAGTCGAAGCGTATAAATCCGCTGGGGAATGCGATCATTGCTGCAAACTGGTATGTACCTCAACACGGTCTCTGTCTCAATTGGACTGGGGAGCCTTTTGACCATTCTCGTTGGGTTGATCGCAAGCTAATATACAATCCTCACGCTGCAGGAATCAAAAGGAGACTCTAACTCAAAATTATCGTCGTCTGGGCCTCGCCTCACGTCTTAATGCTGCCACTGGAGGAATTGAAAGATTGCGCCCTGGAGACAGCCTTACACCCACCGAAGCAAGACTAGCAATCAACAATGTAGTTGCAAAGGAGATTGCGCCTAAAGAAGCCCGGGTGGAGAGAGACGAAAGCGGCAAGATTATCCGAGTTATACACGATGATTCCGCAGAGAGCAGACAGGCCCGGAATCCCTTGAACGATCCATTAAATGATATCGAAGACAAGGAGGAATTCCAGGGCTTCGATGATGTTCCCAGCGGGGAGAAGAACGAGATCGTCCAGCAGCTGGAGGAAATGGCCTCGAGAGTCGCCGAGAAGAAACCGAGAAAGCAGAGCACCAGGGAGCAGGAATGGATCGAGAGACTAGNTGAACAAGCATGGGGACAACTATGCCAAGATGGCGAGGGATATGAAGTTGAATCCTATGCAGCAGACAGAGGCGGATATCCGAAGGAGAGTTACAAAGTGGAAGAACGAAACTGCTTAAAGAGAGTTTTTTGAAACGAGACTTAAAAAATTGGGGTATAAAATGGGTTCCATGGTTCGGGTGTATGGTGTTCTGGGTGTTATGGCACTCTTTGATTGCTGATGTGTCGTTTGATGGGTTTCCAGAAACTAGGGAATGGGTGCTTAGAAGATGTTTTCTCCATATGTATGCATTGCATTGATCACTGGCGAAGAGTATATCCAATCGAAAAGAAGAAGCATCCAGCATTGAACATCAGTTTACATTATAGTTTGAAAGATTCTTGAGCCTCGTGCTTTTATGTCCTGTCTGCCGGCATTGTCGTATTTTTTTCGTACTTGAAATCTGGAACAGCGTCTCTATATGATAAATATCCTGCCTATTCTCTCAAAACTGTATCGTGCTATCATTGTGGCCTGTTAAATGATTGCTTCAGCTCCCACCAGTGTTTGGTTGCATGGCATCTGCCAGTCATCCATATATCTACCGATCATTGAGCTACGATCCTTTGCTTTTCTCCAAGGTCATCTTATGGCTAGAGCTTCTCCTGGCCTGTTCCCATGTGTATGTGGAAGATGATAGACAAACTGCTTACCAGTCCCATCTTGCTTGATATAGGCCCGTTGATGTGTAGGTTTCAGCCTCTCTTCATCATGATTGTCAGTGGCTTTGGAAAGCCACGGATATCCATTAGCGTATATATAAGTTGTCTCCAATAATCAGACCCCGATGTGGTTCTTGAAGCTCCATTGTTCATCGGATAGTTACTGTATCGTGAATAAAAATAGCTGCAATGTGGCGGCAGAAGAATAACACGAGCTTTGACATAACTTCTTTTTCATTATAAATTGTAGCTGGAGAAATATCTACAATTTCAAGTTTCGAATCAACTCAGAATCGAGTGAAGATAAGCAAAATAACATTTTCCAGTACCGTCCATCATAGCAGCAAGATATATACACTTAACTATGTGTCTGAAATAACGAATAGTCGATATTAATTAATTAGTAGTCTTCTATTTGGAGAATAAAACATGCCAATTCCTAACTCTCCACGTATGGTATACCGAAGTAAAAAGATGATTCAGCATCAACAAAACAAGAAGCAAAGAATAGAAAAATATAGAGATTTCAGGTCCCGCAGTTTAGAAGCGTTAGATTAAATCCACAACAATTACAGAGCGTTGCATAGCTCTCTGTTTGGAAATCTTATTTTCCTGTTAGTTTTATCCGTTGATTTGGATCCATAGAATATATGGGATGAATAATTCTTGTCAACTCCGCAGCTTGCAGGTCAAGTATCAACGATTACTTTATAGACATACCTTATTCAGGTTCATTAGTTAAAACTGTTCGGGATTAGAGATATGTGGGTTTCAGAATATTGAAGAACACATGATACGTCGATACGTTATGCATCATGAATCGATCTCCAAATCTGCAGCTTTATTCATTAGTATGTAGTTTCATCTTCAGAAAATAAACCTCCTACTTGCGCAAATCATACACAGCAGCTATCCCCTTGTAATGATTTACTGTCTTGTCAAACCCAAGCTCAATGTATTGTTTAATTCAAAAGGGAGTTCTGGCTTTGTTGAAACTGGAAAGCGACTGGATGTCTCTATTATTTATGCATCTGCAATTAAATCTCCAGATTATACAGCCTTCTATATCCTATGGTTTACTTCAGTAAACGCAACATATTACTGTGGACATGATACTGATAACCATCCAGTCGTAGCTTTTATTAAGTTGATGTTGATTCCATTGTGCAATTATTGGATGATCAAACGGGATATCTATTCTATGAAAAATTAAGATACACGTAACGACAGAGACCATCGCACGGGATTGATCGACATATATAAAATGAACTATTCTCCTAAGTAAGATGTCTATTAGTCTAATAATATACTAATCTAGCAATACAAATCATTACTAAATATCCAACAAGTCTGATACCTTCAGGGAGAAACCCGCAGTGTGTAGTACATATCAAGAGATTACCTTTCATATCTCATGTAACATCATGGGGCTGCTGGCACTGACCATTTCATTCGGAAGCAGAGTAAGATATCCTCAAGTTCTATAGGTTCTTCCTTCTTAGTTATCTGTGTGTATCTTCATACTTCGCCGACAATGAAGTGCTAATTATAATTCTACGGCATTGTTATTCAGCTTTTTTTTGATATTGAAATAGCGTCTGTCGACAAATAGTTGGAAGACAGCTGGCTGCTGACACGAAGTCGCATTATTGAACCTTCAGCCAAGGGGATCATTGGAAGATTTACTAGAACGAAAGTTATCCATTTGACCAAACGAGCACTGAAGTTAGACCACAGCTCGGTTTATACTTGATATTTCTAAGTAATCGAGGCTTATTTGCGACCTGGATGCGAATGAAGGCATAATAACAATAACGATGAAGTGATCAGAGGAGCAGAGAATTCCCCGAGCTTTGTTGGAAGCTACCATAAAGATATTTTCTGAATACTCGAAATCCAATGAACCACAGAAGCAAATAATTAATGCAATATTTAAATAAAAATCGGTTTTGTAAAGAAGAATAGATCTAATAATTGGATGCCAACCACTTTATTGCCTATTATTAAAAATACTGTTCAATCAAATTTAATTTAGATACCGACGTTTATTCTTTAAGCTTCAAGAATCTCCAAATAAAAAGTTGAAAGGATGAAGATTACGAGGCTCGATTGGCGTAAATAGATACGCCCAAGGTCAATCATAAAAGCCCAGCAATACCCAATATGCATAATTGATCATCCAAGTGAGAGTATAACTGCCAAACTCTACATATTTCTCAACCTCATAGAACCTTGTAAGATTCCGGGGTGCCCCAATTAACTGCATTTATTACGGGCTCTCCCTGGTCTGGCTCTCAGGATCTCCCGGGGGAACGGGGATCGTAATCCGAAAACGGCTAACAGAGTTGAGATACAAGCGCAAAATAACACACGATAAGTAACAGAAATACCTAATGAACCCGAGCCTTTTGCGCCGATTACTAAAGATATCAGCCTCGCCCACTCACTTGGTGATATCTGGAGTCGTCGAGATAGCGGGGTCGTCCGCTAAATATGCCGGTTCAGGATACTGGACGGACCTCAGAGGCGCTAGAGCCGCATAAGGCAGTTCTATCCTTTATCGCGGAGCTCCCTGGTAATTCACGGTACAGCTTTGGACCCCGCCCCGCAGCCTCCACCTTCAGACCACCCACTGCTTAACCACTTACGCTGCTCTTCTTCGGCCAGGAGCTTCGTATCGCTTCTCTTCTTCCATCTCATGCTTAAGCAGCTCGATTCTCTCTCTTCATCTGTTCTGAAGTTTCCTCATCGACCATCTGTTTATCGCGTGAGGGGTATCTGCAGTCTAACCCCCCCAACAGCTTGTCCGTGTGCTCTCTCAAGGCTACCATCGCCCATCCAGCTTTCCAATCCCCAAAGACACTTCACACGATATTTCAGCATCTCCACTCCCAAGATGTCTGATCTCTCAATCGAACTCACGGCCCCCAATGGCCGAAAGTATACCCAACCCACCGGTCTCTTCATTAACAATGAATGGGTCAAGAGTAGCAATGGCCAGAAATTGACCTCTATCAACCCTACGTAAGCATTCAGATGAGGCCACTCCTTCTATTGGAGATTATGTTTATGTTCTAATCATCGCTCGCTCCAGTAACGAACAAGAAATTATCTCTGTATATGCTGCCACCGCTCAAGATGTTGACACAGCTGTTGCAGCCGCTCGCAAGGCTCTCAAAGGCCCCTGGCGCGATATTTCACCCACCGAGCGAGGTGATCTCATGCTAAAGCTGTCCAGCTTGGTTGCTGCTAATGCTGAGCTCCTTGGTACCATTGAGACCTGGGACAACGGCAAGATCTACGCTGATGCGTTGGGTGATGTGGGCGAGGTCGAGGCTGTGTTCAAATATTATGGAGGTTACGCAGACAAGATCCACGGCCAAGTCATTGACACCGGCAATGCAAAATTTGCGTATACTATCCGTGAACCAGTTGGTGTCTGTGGTCAGATCATCCCATGGAACTATCCTTTGGCTATGGCCGCCTGGAAGCTTGGCCCCGCCCTTGCCTGCGGTAACACAGTTGTCATCAAGGCTGCTGAGCAGACACCACTGTCCATTCTCGTTCTAGCTAATCTTATCAAGGAGGCTGGATTCCCTCCTGGAGTTGTGAACATCCTCAATGGATTTGGAAGAGAAGCAGGAGCTGCCATTGCTACTCACCTGGACATTGACAAGGTTGCCTTCACTGGCAGCACTGCTACAGGAAAGGAGATCATGAAGATGGCAGCTGTTAATATGAAGAATATCACATTAGAGACTGGCGGAAAGAGTCCACTTCTGGTATTTGATGATGCCGATTTGGATCAAGCCGTCAAATGGGCACACATTGGTGAGTAAAAGACTACTGTTCTCTATTCCTGCCTTCCCCGAGGAATCGAGCCTTGCACGTGTATAATTCAGACTTTCCTGTGAAGCTGCTAACATTCAAAAAGGCATCATGTCCAACCAGGGTCAAATTTGTACCGCCACCTCTCGTATCCTTGTCCAAGACACCATCTATGAGAAATTCGTCTCTGCCTTCAAGGATCATGTTCAACAAGTCTCCGTCGTTGGAGATCCATTCGCGGAATCCACATTCCAAGGTCCTCAAGTAACGAAGGCTCAGTATGAGCGTGTCCTTGGCTATGCCGCTGCTGGAAAGGCTGAAGGTGCCAAGCTTCTCTGCGGTGGTGAAGCATTCTCCTCGTCCAGCACCAATAACAAGGGATACTTCATTAAGCCTACAGTTTTCACTGATGTTAAGCCTACCATGAAGATCTTCCAAGAGGAAGTTTTCGGACCGTTTGTTGTCATTGCCGGTTTCAAGACCGAGGAGGAGGCCTTAGAATTGGCGAACAACACTACATATGGATTGGGCAGTGCAGTCTTTACAACTGATATTACTAGGGCACACAGAGTTGCCAGACGATTGGAAGCTGGTATGGTGTGGATTAACAGCAGCAATGACAGCGATTTCCGGATACCTTTTGGTGGTGTTAAGCAGAGTGGTATCGGCAGAGAGCTGGGTGAGGCTGGATTGGCGGGATACAGCAATATCAAGGCCGTGCACGTCAACATGGGAAGCAGATTGTAAATTGGTTGTAAGCAAACTGGAATTTTGGATGGGCCTGATATGATAATAGCTTAAAAGCTAAATATATACCTATGTACTGAGAAAATTTGAACTTCTAAGAGATTACAGAGCGACACAGGTCTTTTACGCGATCCCTTGTATACTTGGACGTTTCTGAGCTTAATCCTTTGTCGTAAAATTTCAGTCAATCATCAAAGGTTCAATCCCAATGCCCTCTGTATCTATGATTATTATCCATTCAACCATGACTGAAGTGAGATGTCTATCCACTGTTCGGCTAATGAATAACATCCACCGTTCGCCGAGACAATGTTCTGAAAAGGGACTCTTTCGCGACCAACCTTCTTTCCTTTCGGTGTAGCAATTCCCATAAAACAATATTCAGGCATGGTGGCGCGAACCCAGTCCCATCTATCCGCTGTGTGAACAGGGTTCGACCATGTATCAATCTGGTGTCAGCCACCCGTCAGGTTTCGTGTCATATCTGTGTTACAGATAAATCCTTGGGGGGAACGATAGCTGTCAGCACTCATCCTTTACTTTGCCAGCTACTACGTCAATATAGTCCGTGACGTAGTAGGTTTATTCATCCTTCTCCATTGCTATCGGTGCTCCTTCAATAGGAACAACCCGTGGTTCCGCGAGACATGCCACTGGTATGCATTGCATCTAGTGGGATGGGTGGAGGTCTTTCTTAACTGTAAGACATTACATCCTCTCCCGTACGTGCACGTCATCCCGTGGTCAATTTTATGGTGTTCCAGACTGATGGGATTGAAGGCGTGGGGGAACGGGTATTGCCAGAGAATCCGCCTTTTATTTGCTTTTTTTGGGTCATGCAGCCTTGCTTTTTCTCCGCTTTACCTAAGACATTCCAATGGAAATCCGTGTTTGGGGCTTTCGTTTTCTATCACATTTCTCCCACCTTTCTCGTTTCTTCAGGGATACCTGGACCGGACGTTGTACCGGAGAAGAAAGGTTTGAAGAAAAAGAAACAAGGAAGGAATCATCCATGCATGACGCCTGACGCCAGAGGCTGTTGTGGGCCCTAGAAGCATGAAATAGGAGAATAGGATTGTGACCAAATGGCACAGATGTTTTATGATTGGGCGAACACAGGTTTGGATGCATTGGTCGGTGCCTTTGAACGTGAAGAAAGTGGACGCACTTCAGCAGGACTAGGTTCATCACTTAGTATTCTGTCGACTGCAGGAATTGGCACACCGGTAGTCAGGTATATTCCTTTTACCTGCATGACCTAGCACTCTGTCCTCTGGCAAATCTTTCTCAGTTTTCATTTGCAGTGACCATCTCACCCGGAGCCTGCGCTGAAACGCCTCATTCTTCAACCCGCAGATTAAGTATCTACACCCTTTCCATCTCCTGATTGCTCTGTCGTCGTAGGACCTGTTTCTTCAACTTTCGCAGGAAGCAGTGTTGACAAGATGACAGGTGATGTAATCATTCTGCAGCCTTTCCATCATGCCTCATAGACTTCCTCATCGACCTCTTCCTCTCCTAGAGTCACGCCGGGAGTGGATGGTACATTAGCCAGCTTCTCAAGGAGCTCCTGCTCAAGAANCTGCCGTAACCTTTTTCGTGCTTCCAACTCGGCGCCCCCTCTGCTGCAGACCACCACCACCATGCCCATTCATGCCCTCCTTACCCGTAGCCTGTTTCTTCTTGGGAGATTCTTCCTCATCCTCAGTTGCTGAAGTAGCTCTTGCTCTCTTTTTGCCTCCCGTTTTCTTCATGGCCGCACGCTTTTCTTTCTTCTTCGGGTTATGCTCTAGCTTCTCGTCCTCACTGCCGTTTTCACCTTTGGTTGATCTCTCACTTCCATCGTCGTCCTTAACATTAACAGCGATGTTGATGTTGACGTTTTCCTCATTCGTTTCGAGTCTCTTCTTGAAAGCTGCGAGGCGTTTTCTTGCCCCGTCAGTCGTGATTCCCATATCTTTTCCAAGTTGAACGAAGTTGAGTTTCTGGTCAAGTTGCTTCAGAATACCGGTGAGAAGGCTATCTGTCATGCCATCAGATGCACCTTTTCCAACCTTCCTGGCGTTGCTGGCCTCTGGCTGCTCAAGCTTCTTTTTGACTGCTGCCATGCGTTTGCGTGCTCCATCGCTGGTGATGCCTAGGTCTTTGCCTAACCGGACAAAGTCAAGCTTCAGCTCGGGTTGGTTTAGGAGAGCAGTCAACAGACTATCTGTCAGATTTGTAGAAGCTTTTGGTGCCATTGTTGGACAGAGAGTGGTTGAATAAACTTTTTTAAGTTTGAATAACTTAGGTTGCTCTGCTGCTCGAGGATTTGGATCTCGTATTTCAGCTGTGCGTTGAATGTTTGCGGTATAAAAGTGAGAAGATGCAAGGCACTCGTTATTCTATTGTTTACTACCAGCAACGATGCTGTAAATTTTGTTTATCATTGCCGCTGTGCACCTCATGTCTTGGGACATAAAGAATAATGCGCAGCCCACTTCGCCCTTCTTCCGGAACTCAGTTATTCTGATAGGAGCAACTCTATAGAAAGTAGTTAGATTCTTTGATATGGCCGTTTGGCCCGTTTTCTCCTAGATAACTGTATAAGACATTCCGTTTCCTATGTCATAAAGCTCACTCTTCTTCATTTTCATGGATAAATCTGGACAACTTGAAATCGAGGGAATGAACTAGATCAATCTATATGCCTGATGTGGGAGACGTAATATTCTATTGCAAGCTTCCTGAAACAGTTTTCGAATGGAGCTATTCATATAACGTCTAAATACTGGAGTTTAAAGCCCTAGTTGGATACTTGGGCTTGGGATCCCCATGCCTATACATATAGTGTAATAGACGAGGTGTAAAAAAATGACTAACTGGGCTTGGTTATCATAATAAGCATGAGTACTTTATGTCCAGATCGTATAATATATTCTAGCTACGTTTTCTTTCGTGCTTTGGTTTTTTCCCGGAAATTCTGCAGGAGTGATGCACTTCGGCTCATCTGTCCTTCCTAAACCAGTTCTAGCCTTTTCCAAATCAACAGTTCCACTCAAAATTTAATCTTGCTCACCTTCTCGATACCAAAAGTCACACAGAGCCCAAACAGAGTCCTGTATTGTTAACGTCATGATGCATGCGGCTCTTTACTATAACTACCAGGCTGTTCCTGATGGGCGCTGCTATGTCTGACCGAAGCCAGCTAGCACAACACAGAAAGGCTACTCTGGAAGAGGTACGTCCTTCTCTACCTTATTATGAAGCTGTATACATAACATCCAGTGATAGAACTGACTTGTTTTCGAGTCAGCCGTGCAGTGTCAATCACTGCCGAACTCTACTCCACGAGTTCTCGTGGATTTGCTTCGGTCAACTGCCGAGGCGATCAGTGCGCAAGATTCCCGGCCTAGTCCATTGCACACGTATGACTCTGGTGGAGAATCATCTCTTGTAAGTGGATTCATTCCTGGGCACCCTGTACGCGCTGTAATGGATACAAGCTTATGTGCTTGCTCGCAGTTCCCACTTTCGAACATCCTTCTAGATGGTTACTCTTTGCATCGGAATGACGCGAAATTTGACCTCATTATGCAGTTCCCTCCAGTCGATCAAGATGAGCCTTCTTTAGATCGAGGATTCCTAGATCAATACACTAATATTTCTATTGTCTACATAATCCGATCATGCTTGGTGTCATTCTGACATGGCGAGCATTGCTTGAATGTGTTATGAGTTGTACAGCTGCGAGATACAGGTCAGATTTCAGGATAGCGGCAAGCATTTACACAGTACACACTATCCCACTGCGGCTGCTGCAATGATACAGCATAGCACATAATGGCGGTCAAGAAATACCTGCATCGGCTATGCTGCAATGCTAGAGTCAAGCATGCGAATTCGCCCTGAGATGTCGGCTCCGCTGCTACCGTAGTAACTAATCCTAAAATAACGCCAAATGAGGATTCCAGCCGATCCTTGACCGCTAGTCCACCCCATTCCAAAACGGCTTTGACGAAATTTCAGAGGGTCTCATCATAATCAGAAGATCCCAGCTCCTTGGAATCCGGGTATGACCTGCGTCAGCGCCAGGATATGAACTACGCCTTCTTAGAGCAGCCGATCTTCTGCCTAGGGATGGCCGCATCGGGAGTCAGACACGCAAGCCGGTAGACCGCCATTCGGCAGTTGAGACAGTATCATGCGTTGGCGTTGCCCTAAAAGCAGACAAGAGTATCTAAACGCGCCGGGGGACCTACGAGTGCTTACCCGCTACGATCTCATCGAGAGTAGGATGTATGAAAGTTTCAATTGCGCCACGTGCCCGGCAGCACGGATGACCCAATTTCCCAGTAGCCGTCTTCTAACAAGCCGTTTCATCAAACTCGCGATTTGGAGGACACGGGAAGATGAGATGCCCAAACGGATGTGGATGGTCACATTCCGGCCAGGAGGTTGTATCGTACAACTTGCATCTGCAACTGCGGTCTGCTGTGGCTGATGGGGTCGGGCTGCGCCGTAGGATGTCTGCAAAGATGGACAGAACAAGGCGAGGAAAGCGAAAACTTGCCGGAAATAAACTTACGCACGGCCTGTTCCTGCGACTGCAGGCAAACCGACCATGATACTATTCCCTAATGTCTTGTGCTGTGATACTCCGTACTAGCTCCTGACCTCAGGCGGAAGAGCAGAAGCGAGTGAAAAAAAGGATGAAGATGAGCATCTCAGAGACATTACAATTTATTCACTCATCTCGTACCGAAGCACATGATTCATTTCTGATGCGACCTTGCTACAGGGCTGCCAAGGCTGAATGCATGTGCTACTGATCGCTGGGGGCGTTGCCTTTTCCATTTGCGACTTGAAAAGAGCCACATGGATGCTGATGGTGGGTGTTCGCCGTCTCCTTTGTACCTGGCCAGTCAAGACAGCGCTAAAAATGTCCATAACAGCAATTTTCTTGACATTTCCCTGGCTGACCGGAGGAGTCCTTATTGGTTCTTCTTGTTTCCGAGCCTGCCTGTGCAATTTTCCGAAGGTCTCCACCTAGCAATCATGACGTTGCAGACTACGGATGCGTTCCGAAGGATCTGCTGTAATCTCATCCTGATACGCAATGACCCATGAATTCCTGGAGAAAAGAGCATGGATAGGTTCCCCGGGCGTCGCCAGGGCCCAAATATTTTGATTCCCGAGGAGGAGACTGCTCTTTTCCCACTGGGAAGTACTGGAAACGGCGGCCGAAGTCAGTGGCACTTGGGCTTACTGGGAGATAATTTCCCAGCAGCTTGGAAAGGCTTGAGCGGCATGCAGGCGTTTGAGCGGGGAGAATCTGCCTCCTCCCGGCATGGGAAAACGGGGAACAGCTCAGTCGTGCGGATGAGACAAGAAGGGCAGCTGAGAAGCCCTTCAGACCAGTCTCCGTGTTTCGCTTGCACCCCAAGCTGCAGGTGGTCGCGCGGATGCAGCACGAAATCCTCTAGACACCACGTTCTCGTGCATGCTGGTTGCAGCCTCGAAAATGGGGGCTGTTCCTGAACTGTGTCATTAGCTCCATCTGATAAAATGGGGCGGTGAGAAACAAAAATTACTGGCTCTCCTGCCACCATACGGAGAAGTCATATGCAAATCACCGCAGCCTCACTATTACTGTGCGCGCGAAACTGGGATAGGGTAGTGTTACGCTACGACGAAGTAAGACCGCAGGGGTCTTGCCGAGGTAGAGTATGAGTGCCAGAGGTGACCTGGGGCCAGAGCTTCAAGGACAAAAGACTTCGAACGCAGCTCTGAAGATACTTAACTAAATAAGCTGACTTGGCGCAGTGAGACAATGCCTGACGGAGATGGACGAGCCTAAGTAGGGCTAACTGGGATCGGTGGCCGCCGTCGACCCGCACCACGAGATTATTCGCATACACGCAAGAGTGAAACCTGCATCGGCAGTGGTCCCCTAGTCCGTGCCTCAGCGCGGTCGTGTTGTGAGGATCATAAATTTCTGTGCTGGCTTGTGAGAGAGGTTTCCTTTTGGCTGTGGGCATGAAGGAAACAGGGGCGGTCAGGTACGAATTGGGGTTGGGCCGCGATGCACCAGCGCTGGATGCATAGCCGCGAGGAGGCTAGGATCATCACACGTCGTTGCTCTGCGCGGCAGGTCAGCGCATATCATATGATGCTGATGCAGGCCAGCAACGCTCCGAGAGGGGACCGATCTTCAGACGCACCAGAGAGAGCGTGGAAGATGGTGCTGAATGGTTGAGCAGGACCGATGAGACTTGGCTGACCAAATGGCGTGTGGATGTTGAAGGCGGGTACGGCAAATGGCTAGACAGAGCGTCTACCCTCTCGAACCAAAGTAGTTGAAATGTCGCTCTGAGGCCAGCAGCTTGGCGATGTCATTGCTGTACCGCGACGGGAGGGAGCGAGGGCCCACTTGCAGTGAACGGTGCTGCACGCGTTCACACAAATCCCGGCTTCCAGGATACAGCCAGCATCAGTGCGGGTGCGGAGCTACTGCAGCTCATCCTGCTGCCGCCTCACCGATGGTTTGACCCAGCTCTCGGAAATGTACATTCGTACATCCTTATGTAGTAGGGTACAATCATGTTCTACAGACATACATTCGACCCGCAGGACTCGCAGAGCTACCTCAAGGCCTGGCTGAAAACTCTCTCAATTGAGCAGTCTATCTGCCTGCTCTTCAAAGTTGATGGTCCTCAGAGCCGACTAGGTGCTGTAGATTACGTCCTTGTAGCGACTCACAGCCACTTCATCGAGTTTAACACCTGAATGGAAACGGACGCTGGATCTGCTGAGCGCGAGCGATATGAGAGAAAGAAAAGAATCCTGGGGCTCGAGCTCCTCCCGCGGTCTGTGGAGCGAATGCCTGGCGTCTTCATTTATCAACCATGAATGGTAACGGTTGCACGATCTAATGGGAAGGCCTATGTTGTGGCGTTCAGGATACGAAGGAGTAATGTACAGTACCATTGTACTGAAACTTGACTGCAGAGAGGCTGCTCCTGGATCGACGGGCATGCTACTCTCATCTCGCGAGAAACCTTACCTAGCTGTTCCCGGCGAATAATGACCTAATTATGGAAGCATAGCAGCCCAGTGAGAAGTGCCAAGAGCAGCCGCAGCGTGCCTTTCAATCGATGCGAGCCAACAGTTAAATGAGATCTGACATGATGGGAGAAAATTTGCTGACCATCTGCAATACCGTATCGGCCACTGCAACTTCATCAAACAGTCCCCATCACCTGGGGCCGTTTTGGTCCAAGTGCACAGCCGCTTTCAGGGGGGAACCCGGATGCTCGTGGTCTTCAGGGATCTAGCCTCCATTGATTCCAGAAGATGCACTCGCGGACTAACCCTGGCCGCAGCCAACCGTGCCTGGATCTGATGCTGACACCCTCGCCGACGGTTATATCCTGAGAGGCAAGGAAATGCTAGCAAAGCTGTCATGTCGCATGGGGCCTCAAGATGCGAGCAGAGTCATTTCCCAAAAGGGCTTTTTGGCCAACAAGATCACGGAACTCCGCCTGCACGTTAGGACCAGAGAGGAGTGTGCACTGGGGATCGGGTGATAGTGTGAGCAGAAAAAACGAATTACACCCTCCGGGATCTTCGATGCTGTGTGCTGAGAGTAAGTGCAGGAAAAGCAAAAATACATGTACGGCACCGCGTTGGGGTGCTGGACCGACCCTTGTCTCGCCCTTCTGTTGGCGCCATTTGCATATATAGCATAACGGTCGACATATCTACCATCCCGCGCAAGCAAGGCAGCAAGGACAATGGTGGTCAGCACTATAGGAAGCGAATGCGCGAGATTGCGAGTTGGGAGACAATCGCGATCCGATAGTATCGTACTTAACTTAGCATATCTACAGCACATCCGCGATTTGGCATCGCTTTTATACAGGCTTGTCAAAGAAGAGGCCGAGTCTGATATTTGCACTTGAAATACAAGTCGATACAGGACAGGGAGGAAGGACAATCCTCGGCTCACAAAGGGTTGCACCAGGTCGCTTTCTACCTGCCTCACCGGATATCTGAAAAGCTACGAACTGGACTCATCCTAACCCGCATCAGTGGACTTCACTTAGAATAATCTCATCCTCTCCATATGTAAATGCATCTTGCACGGTCGATGTAGGGTACGATGGCGGGTGGTCTCCCACGCTTGCCGCTCAGCGAGAGATGCAGCAGAGGACCCTAGCGATTGACGAAATCCTGTCTGGACGAGTAAATGGAATCCAGTCCAGTGACCAATGGAAAATGGCAAGGGAAGGAAATGACCGATCGTCGCCCAATTTGTTTCGAGGACCGCGGGGGGCTTCAAGTGACCAACGCCGCGGCGCCTCCTACTCCGACTTCTGGAGGTTTGCATCCGGCAGTGGGCTGCAGGTCAGCTCGAGGGCTGGTTGATGGGCCGATGGAGGTCACCCAGCTGGCGCTCGCACGCGATTTCTTGTCATGCGGGAGCTGGCTCCGGGGAGGGACTGTACGGGTCCGAGCTTAGTCAAGCTGCAACGACTGCAAGCAGCGACCTCGTCATCTTGTGGCTGAGACTTCGTTGCACTATTCTTGTTGGCTTATTTCGACCCGAAAGGTTGGCTGGCCGGCCATGGTCGGAGCGATGGAGAGGTCATTGGGCTGGTGGACGCAGCGCCCGGCACCTGGCCATTTCACCGTGGTGTATTCTTAGGGCACGCAGAGGGTCTCTACTAAGGCCCAACGGGGAACCTACCCAAACACCGCACTCGCAGCCTAACCTCTGACTGGCCCGCGGCACAGACGGCGACTTGGTTGACGGCGGTGGACGAAGACGAGCTGCAAAGCCTGCTCCCGATGTGTGTGCGATCGTGCCGTACAGAGCTCGACTGAATGGCATTGTCAAGAGGCCTGAGCGAGTGATGACCACGGAGGATCCGGACAGCCCGATCGAGCCAGGACTGATGCCATCATTTTCCTGGGGCGGGTAACGGTGCTTCACAACGGGGAGCCAGCCAACCAAGGCTGAGGCCCGTCCGCCTCGTACCTGCACAGCGGCTGTGAGGATCAGATCGGGGGAACAGTGACTTCGGTACCATCCATTTCATTATCACCCTGGAGCAGCACACACAAAAGCTAGAGTTGTCCCGCCGTCAATACCATGGAAATCGCCCACGGGCACCATCTTCGCATCGTATCTTCGGCTTCAACGGTTGCTCAGGGCATGCGCGTCACGCCTCTCATGTTTGCCACGAGGCCCAAGACCGTTCGTACCTTGCTGAATTCAGCGATGATTGCAGACGGAAGGGCTGGCCCTGGCAGAAGGCCCGTAAATTAATCAGTTTTAAAGTGACACGCACCGGGGGGTTGCAATGCGCCCGTGGCTCTTCCGCTTTCCGCGAACACAGGACGCGGCAGTCCAGGAGGTGAAGACGCTGTGGCAGACGGGACTGGGTACCGGATCGTATGGGACAGTCTTATTGTAGTCTACCGTTTTCCAAGTCAGCATCTCCACACCCCCAGCACGGTAACTCGATCAGCAAGGCAGGCCAGCAAGCAGTTGGCCCGCTCGAGGAAGCCTGCAGCGTCATCGTCGTCACCTTCCTGCCCGTCGCAACTGATTGCTCTGCGCGGGAGCTCGGGGGGTTCCTTGACGGTTGCAACGACGAGGGTCGGTGCCTGGGCGGAGGAGCTCCAAGGCGGTAAGCACAGCACTCGCTGGTGGTGCCTGGCACACGCACGCAACACACTCTTCGCATCGACGCTCAGACTCGGAGCTCAATACCCACACAGCTTTCTTCGCCGCACAACACAAACACGCAATAATTACACATCCATCTTCTCAGCATTCACGCATCTCTCGTAAGAGAGCGGCCGGCGACTTCAGCCCTCTCGTCCAGCGACCGCGATGACCTACTGGAGACGAGACAGCGGCTGTAGCCACTTGGCGAGCCAATGTGCCTTCAGCAGTCCTGCTCTGTGCTGAGCGCCTATGACCTGGGGAGCAGCACAGCCAGTGCTAACTTATCGGAGACCGCCCTGTATCCGCCGTCGCGATGTTGACTTCATAGTAGGGCCACAAATGCCAGGGGTCCTGGGCTACTCTTCCGCCACCAAAGCGTTTGGCCCCCCTACCCAGTCCACGCACCCCAGGCTCCGCCCGTCCAGGAAGAGACCGTCCAGGGCCCGCTGCTCACGGAGCTAGGCGCAGATCCCCTGGAGCTCAGAAACACAAGGACAGGCGCAACCGTGCAGGGCGGTGCCGTGTGATCTCGAGTTCCCCTGCCAAACCCAAAAGAATGCTGGCCCACGGTGAAGAGCACCCCTGCCCTACCATCCTAAAAATGCGTCTGTGGGTAACGGGCGTGGGAGAGAGCGAGGGAGAGTCACTTTTGGGGGATTTGGGGGGAATTTCCAGAACCCTGATGTAATAAGCAACTGTCCGTGCTGGATAGAGGGACTGCACCAGACAGGCAAGGTCGAAAATCTTGCGCCAGGGAGGGAGGAGCTAAGAAGGTACTTGACGGGGCACATTTCAAAGGCAGAGCGTATTCCTTCTTGCTCCTACTCCGCCTTGTACCTCTTGCTTTCCACTGGAGAGTATACGAAGACCCTCGATCGGACTGCCAATACTTTGTGTCATAGGCAGGAGGCCATAACAGAGGATTCCACTTACAAACCTGCTAATCAGTCTAGCACGAGATCCTCTCGTACTCCCGTGGCCAGTAGCAAAGCTCAGCTTGCTCTTCGCCGTTCTTAGTGGTCCGTCGCCATCAATCAAAAAGATACTCTCAACCCACATATCGACGTAGGTCACTTCTCCTACCCTGCTATTCCCTCCGGCCGCTGAGGTACCCCCAAGACTTGTCACTCGCCGCCACGTTAGGCATCATAGGTCGGACGACTGTTCCTATACCAGCGATCAGCTGCCTCCTTCGAATCACAGGCGAGACTATACTTCCCTGTGGTCCAGCTCCCGGTGCCCCCCTCCCAAAACGAACCGGCTCCATCATATTCTAATAAAGGACTTCCCACATTGCGCCAGCGCCTAGATATGTTGCGCATTTAACCCGATATCACTGAGAGTGAGACAGAAACCATTAGAGTTGTGAGCGCTCTTTTTGTTTTGGCTACCGACCCTTCCAACTCTGCGCCCCACGTTCTTCCGCCATCGTCCGCCGGAAGCCACATTGGCAAACCGGCATATATATCTTCGACCTGGCTGTACACTTCCCGGACAGACGGTCGACGGTTGAGACCGCTTTCTTCGCAGTCCCAGAGGCAGAGCGATCACCAGCTGTACTAACTCATCAGTCACGGTCCAAATCTTCTGAACTTTTAGCAGATCACCTCGCAGGGTTCGTAGAAAAGCTGCGAGGATACCAGCTTCAAAGCGTCCAGCGGAAGTGGGAGGACGAGGGGGAACGTCAATGTCCCGGGGACGGGGAGCCTCAGCAGTTAGGGGACCGAGACCTGATGTCGCAGCGGCCTCCTGGGTCTCGCCCTGCATCTCGCTCACCCGCAGATGACCAGAAGTTAACGTTGCCGCCGGTCCAAACTCGAGATGATGGCCAGCAAGCTCGGGGTGAGCGGGAGTCGAGTCAGTCAGAACAAGGAACGCAGGAATTCACATCGCGTCAGCAACAACTACCACAGCAGCAGCCTTTGCCATCTCCGCAGTCCATTCAGGCATCTCTGAGTAGCGAGGAATGGAGATCACCGGCTCCGCTATCTCGAGACCTTGGGGTTCATTCCATGCTGAATCCCAGTGACCCAGAGAGAGAGCGAGGAGAAGCATTTCCAGGTCGCCGGCTGAGTGGGAGCGTAGCGGCATCACCGTTGTCCACGGCAATGTCTTCCCCGCGGTATGGCGAGAGTCCGACTGTAGGCACTCCTTTACCTTTTCCAGGACAGCCTCTGGTTGGGACTCCTCCAGCGACTGAGAATTATCCTCTACCATTTCCAGGGCGCCGGATACTGACGCCTAAATCCCCTCGCTCAGCAAGCCTAGGCAGAGTGCCTGGGACGATAGATGCCAAGCTCTCTCCCTTTATCATCTCCCGGGATCGATCATATAGCATGGAGCCAGGACAAGCATCAGACGTACCTCCTATGCCTCCTCCACCCGCACCACCCGGACTTCCTCATCAGCAGCAACAGCAGCAGCAGCAGCAGACGCAATATGGGTTTCCACCTGGTGGACAGAGCGCGGCATCGGATCGTGCTTCCAGCCTTCCAAGGACTCCTCTTTCCCAAGGCGCAAGCCCTTCAAGTATCGCGGGATCAGTAAACCCCGGCAGTCAACGATCTTCACCAGTCCCTTCGTTCGTGAAAGGTGGTCCGCCTCCGCCAGCTGGGAGTTCGTACTTTCCTGGATCAACCATTGGCGCGGCCGTGCAAAGTGGCGGAGGAGTGGCTTTCCAAACAGGAGCTATGGCTCCAGAAGGTCCGTATCCAGCTTCTCAGACAGGTCCACTCACTTCTGCCTCTGTTACAAGTTCAAGACAAAGTTCTGCTGCATCGCAAGATCATGTCCAAGTTCTGACAATAACCACTGCTCAAGGCTTATATCATGTTCCTGTGGATGTGCATCAAGCCTCACGGTTAGCTGACGAGAAGCGTGCACGTAATGCAGGAGCCTCCGCCCGATTCCGTCAGCGTAGGAAAGAGAAAGAAAAGGAAGCTTCACTAAGCATCGAAAAGTTGCAGCATCAAACAAGGGACCTGGAGAGAAGGCTTAGGGAAGCAGAACAAGAGAAGGACTTCTATCGAGCGGAGAGGGACAGGCTCCGAGATGTCCTTTTCCGGACACCTGGAATGCGGGAAATAGCTTTACAAGCTCCTCCAAGTCCACGTCTCAGTAGACCACCACCACCACCTCCTTCATTCCAATCTCAAGGCTCACAGATGGGCTCCCAACCGTATCCACCTTTACAGCAGCAACATCAGCAACAACGACAACAATCACCACCGCTCCCACCGCCACCACAACACCAGCGAGAGGGTGGCAGTCCGGAAAGAGCTTCAAGACGGCAGAGAATGAATCAGCAAGGCGATTTCACCGCTGTGCCTCCTTCCCTTCCTCCGCCCTCAAATTTACCGCCAGTTCAGCGTCCAGCGTATCCAGCCATTCAAAGGCAGGGTCCTCCTGGTCTCCCTCCTATCCGATCCGATAATACACCAACTTCGGCATCTGCAAACGCCCCTCCGACCACAGAAGCCCAGCCACCTCCTTCGTTCGATCCATATGCGCGAGGACCTTTTGATCGGAGTTGGCCTGGGAAAAGTGGGCCACGTTAAGGTCACTGCCACTCTCACACACTAATGTACAGCGGGTAAATATATGCAATCCGCTTTCATCTGTGGCAGTTGACAATAGTGCTGTAGAAAGAGGAGTTTGCATTCAAATATTGCAGGTCAGACATTTGGCACTGCATAAAATACTCACTAGGTGTAATAGTGTCGAGCCTTTCCTCTCCTCACAATGGCGAAATCTATTACCTATACCACAACCAGACTGGCTGAACTAATTTCCGAATCGACTACCCTGTATTTCTACCACACCAACCGCACCCTTTTTTCCATTTATCTTATCTCAAGAGGCAGCATAGACCGGGCGACCGAATCTAGGAAATCACAATATCATATCGATCTACTTATCATCAGCATAAATCCAATATACCCCAGTTTTCTTTGCTAGGTGGAGGGCGTCATTCAAGTGTTGTATTTTGTTTGAATTTTGAATATCTAGTGGTCTGCTTTGAATTGCTTTAATCCGGGAGCAGAATGGTTAAGGGGTGGTCATTCATATTGCATCAAACAAGGCATCAGCATACGAGGTGTTCCGGGAGACTATCAGGTCGGAGAGCAGGGGACCGATTGCATCTATTATTCTTTTTGCATTCGCAAGTGATATTGGGGTTTTGGAGTACGAGGTGTGTTGGTGAGCGTTGCATTTATTGTTTTTTTTGTTCATACACTGGGAGCGGAGGAAAATTGTATACAATCGGGAATTTGAATTTGGAATTGTTGAAGGAGGCTACAGCCTTGATCGAAAGGCCAGACTAAAGCTTTTTTGGGCATCGTTGTATTTAACAACTACATATACATATATATATATAATCGAGGAGTAGCACATGCAGCTCAACAATTAGACTGTACAAGCATCCCAAGTTTTATTATGGGATAAAGAATTATTGGAGTCTCTTGATAACTTCACGTGCCTGCCTCTGGCCTCGGACCAACGTCTCCACGTTCCTGGTTTTCTGTCTTGACCCATGCTATACCATGGCCAATGACAGCAAGGGTGCAGGCACAAACATAAGACGACACAATACAATCGAAAAGGACACTTCAGACCTTACGTCAGACAACGGAATTAGATTGTCAAAAGAACCATGCATATGCACAAAAGAGTCAGACATATAATGGTGCCGGTACCGGGTGAGCCGGGCCTCCAAAGCGACGTAAATACAAAGTGCGCCGGAAGAACGGACACGAAAGGCGCACAAGAACAATTTGGATGCTTGTTTCCCGCTCCCTGTGGCGCGGATGAGCGTTACCGTTGCACAAGAAAGTGAGGCAAGTCATTCCAGCCCACCCCCAGCCCATCCACCGAGCTGGCGTAAGCATGCATGCACCTCAACAGCTGAGGCTGTGCTTGATTATCCCGATCTTGCGTTGGGGTCTAAAAACGGAGCGTGTGTGCGTGCCTGAGGGAGGGAGGCATCAAGGATAACTTACGGTATTTGGAATAAAGACGTAATCAACGGTGCGAGGGCTGGGTGCCGGGGCCCAGCAAGGCGGATAATATATTCACGTAAGCTGAGGCCATCCATCCCATCAGCTGGAGCGCATTCCGTAACGGGGCCGTGAGTTCCCGGCTTGGTGTAGTTTTTGTCAACCTTCCGTTTTTGTAACGCCTGCTCTCGCGTACGGAGAGCTGCTCCGCTTCTTCCCTGTACACACGCACCGGTGGCGCATCTCGTACATGTGGGAGATACATCATCTTTCGCCATATCAAGCTTCGAATAAATGCGCCGTGAAAGTGGAGTTGCAAACGGGGTTCTGATTGGTTAGTATCGATTCGTTGATGGGCAAAGGCAACTTAGCTGCGGGACGGTCCGCAATTGATCTTCTTGTGTTACGTGATGAAGGGGAATTAGATTTGTTGGGAGGTTTGCTGCAGGAGACCCGGTGATGTCTCAGATCCCGCTATTCCTACTTCAACGTCCCCCAACAACTTGATCCACACACGGCGCTGCAAGCTGGCCAGCTCATTATCGCCAATTGTAACTACATTCCAAAGTATCTCGTATCAAAACACCCAGGATAGCATCAACCTGATTATCTAGAAGGCATACACTTCCTCTCGCTAGGTACAATCCAAAATTCCCCATTTTTTTCTGTATCTACAAGACGTAACCGCCAACTGCCGCACATCTCCAATCTCTGACTGCTCTCGTATCCTCCAGCTCGACGCACCACCAAAGCACTTCCTTTGCTTTCTCAAGCTGTCCGCTCTCCTCATAGGCTCGTGCAAGTGAGTACCATGCCTCGGAATAATTCCATCCGGTGCCGAGTTTGGTCAGTCCGGTGAGAAGAGCGTACGCACGATCACGGGCTGCGAACCTGTCTAGAGGGGAGTTTGATGCGCCTGTTTCAGGGTGGTCAAGAGATGCGGTCGACGGACGGCTAGATGATGTCGTAGGTCGATTCACGTTGACCAGTCCTTTTGATCCTGCGATTGGGAGACCAAGCGGGCCTTGACTGACAATTGCCAGCATATTGTTATCATGATCCTGCAAAGTTGCTATAGAGGTCATTCCTGATCCATTCGTAGTTGAATTAGATGTATCACGAGCCGCAGGAAGAGCTATGCTCGGAATAGATTCACCTCGTGACGAATCATCACCGTAAACATCAAGTAATATGTTCGACAGGCCAACTATCGCAGCAGGGTGATCGACGAAACGGATCAAGGCGGACTCAAAATTTTGCAGGGCGATTATTGGAGAGCCTTCGGCAATAGCAAGGTATCCTCGCTGTATCATGTTAACTTAGGCTTACAAGGAGAAAACCGAAGGGTACATACCTCGGCATAGACATCACCCCACAATTCATTGACGCTCTTTCCACCACCCCAACCGGCATGATCTATTGTAATATTCCTGGACACGTCCCGTAGCATTCCAGTTTCCAAACGCTCAACCAGCTTTTGGGCTTCTTCAACTGCGCCCCTGGCGTCGTCATACATTAGCGCTCTGCGATAAAAGCCCGCTATCAAGAGCCAGACCTTTATCAGCGTCCCAACCCTACGATGGCCCTGCTGGATTCGTGGTAGTTTTACCCTTAGATCGTTGAGCAAGGATGGCCCTTGCAACTTATGAGATGTCATCGATGACGATAGCCCCTTTTGCGTCTCTCCAAAAGAAGTATTCTCCTGTAAAGAAAGGTTATGAACATGCTTTGAGAGAGTATTCATGTTACCCATGAGCTCTTGGCCTGGTGTCTCAGGAGGCGTTGTGAACTTTTCGCCATCCACTGTAGTTGGAGCGTGCTGCGTTGCCGTCGTAGGTTGGTCACGGACACTTGGTGCCCGGCTTGGGTTGCGAGAGCTACTCTGGCTCTTGCTCCTCTCTCGACCAGCTTCGGAATCCTTCCGTTGTAAACTTCCACTGCGCTTCCGTAATTTCTCATGGGATGGCTTGCGACGCTCCGGCAAGTTACCGTTTTCTCCCGTGATTTGAATAGCTGGCGCATGGGGTGCGGTAGCAGTCTGGGTTGTATCTGGTCTCGGCGGTTGTGTAGTCTTCTCGCCGAGGGTTGACTCCCTCTGGGGGTTCCGCACCGAAAGTGGCCGATTGAATACACTCCCCGTCTTGCTCTTCAATGTCCCAGTAGCACTGTGAGGCGGCACTGAGGTTGCTGTTTTCGGTACAACGAACAAGGGATTGTTCTTTTCTGGGTCACTACCGAAAAGCCTGCCATACAAGCTCAAAAGCTCACCACTGGCATTGACGGCTATTTCTGGTCCCTCCAATACCTCAACCAGGGCTAGCTGCGTCATCTTTACTTCAAGAACATTACCCTTTTCGAAATCGTCCATCTCATCGACAATCCCAAAACTACGCAGAGATGACTTCTCATTCGTGTTTTGGTGATTGCTTGCATGACTAGTATTCAAGTCTGCATCTCCAAAGAGATTCGACGGTTCAATGAATTGCTCAAAGGCACCCTCGCAAGATNCGAGCAGCGGTCACGAACTCTTGCCTTGCGCTGACCAGCAGAGCCAGGAGATGCCACAGAGGTATGAGTGAACGTTCCTTGAGGAATCTCTTCTCTTGCGATTTGGCTGATTTAGTTTGGCTTGGCGCCAGGAGGCCGGCCTTGACGACTTCGATAGCAGCAGTGAGTTCTCTCCGCTCTGCCAGAAGTGTGCCCAGAGCGAATAAGGTCTCCACGTTAGTAGTGCTTCCATACTCTGGCCGAAGGGCCTTCCGGAAGCATGCGATAGCTCGTAACTGGATGTTAGCTCTTGCGGTAGCATCGAAAGCTGCTCGAGACCATTGCGCGTGAGCCATACCAACACTGCTCCATGTGCGAGCCAAAACATTTGGCGATACTGAATCCAAAGGTAGTTTCTGGTCTTCGGATTTTTCTGCCGTACCGTCTTTGTCAAGCCACTCCTCGAAATATATTGCTAGTTGGTGGGCCTTTTCAGCTCCGTCCTCAGGGCCATATTTGCACAGTGCTCTCATGCATTCGGATGCGGTCTTCAAGATTTCCTCATCGTTATCCAGGCCAGGTTCTGGCTCTCCAGTCTTCTTGATACGTTCTTTTCCTTTTTTCACCAGGTCTAAGTAAGTATCGAAGGCTTTGAAAGCCAAGTCGAACTCTCCGATAAATAAATGGACTGTCACTAAATGCCTCAGGATATGTGTGGAATGGAAGGTCTTTTTCGCAGCGCGGTAAAGAATGTCCAAGACGGCTCTAGAAATAGTCTCTGCATCACCCTGGCTTTTATCCGGATCTTGCCAGCTGTCGCTGCACAGAATGTGCCAATTTTGCATCACCAACTTGACGAATGCCTCGACCTCATCATTAACTGCTTCAGCTTCTGGAAATTGTACTTCACTCAAGAGCAGCGCCTCGTATTTTGACTCGACTCGTATCAACTCAGCCTTTTGCTTCTGCCTTGTCGCAATATCTGGATGTGTAGCTATGAGTGCCGTGGTTGAGTACGGCAAGTTTTGCTGCAAGAACTGGGACACGATGTGGTAGTATTCCAACCAAACAAGTCGTCGAGAGACATTTGCTTGTGGTAGTCGACCTCCAATTGGCCCGGATTTCTGTTCTTCCCAAAAGGTTGCCCAGGCACGGAACGCAGAGAGAGTTTCCGCATCGATTATAGAGGAAGGCTTGGACTTGAGCGCTTTGCTTGAAGTTAAACAAAATTCTGTCAAGTATAGTTCCGCCCACGTGTGGATCTCTTTTTTGTTCATTAACGTCGAGGAAATGTTTGTAAATATCGGCAGCACCGAGTTGAAAGTATCCATTGCTTCTCCGATTGCATCGGCTTTTGCCAGATAACTACCCTTTATGTAGGCAGCTTTTAAGACATCTGCCTTCGTATAATCCTGGCATCCTTTGTTGGATGCTGAAATTCTCTGGTATTCCTCTTCGATATTTCTTGGAACTCTTTGGGCACCCAGGGCAGCTTCTCCTAACTGCCAGTGAATCCAACTCAGACAGATCTTAGCCTGAAATGCATCTTCTGGGTACTTCTGCTCTTGGTCAATGGCTTCAATTAGGAGTTGAATATAGCGCGACAAGGCTAGGTAGGTCGACGAGTTTGCAGTCGACGGCCTCCAAGGCGCTGGCTGGTGTTGCGCTGTTGTCGCAACGGCGTGTTCAGCTTCGGCAGTTAAAGTCAGACCTGGGGAAATAGCATCAGCATCTCTTCTGCGACAACAAATACAGTTTCTAGAAGAGGGAACCCCCTGTAGTAGTTGTCGAGTACCTACATGTACGAGCGGGCGCGTGTTTCCGGACCTTTCTGACCCATTCGGGCACAGCTTCCCAGTTTCCGTCACATCGCGCCTCCTCCAGCAATTGGAGATAATGGGCGGCTTTGTTCGGATCAGGCTACACGAAGAGTGGTCAGGCACATATTTCCAACATATGGGGACGTTTCCATACGCTCATTGTTTGGGACAAGGCTCGGAAGGTAATGTGGATTGTAAGGGGCGGGACGAATCAAGTTGCATGATAGGGATATGTCAATTTGCGGATGCCTTCGTCACAGTGGATCGCAGAGCTGTACAGAGATGGAGAGAAGGGTGTCTCATATCAGGGTCGTTGATAAATCACAGATCCATTGCTCCTCGGCCGTCACTTCGACATGTGAACTCCAGCTGTTGGAACTTGGTCTGTCGCTGCCGAATTTCAGCTAGCAAAGGCGGTGACGACGGTGTGCCTGCTTCCCCGCACGGTGATAGGTCAAATTAGGATTGACAGCGCCTTGCCTGATGAAGTTAGACCGTGGTTGCTCGCTGCTGGATAGGCGCCGTCCAATCAAAGAGCAGGATTTCCGCGCGGTTGGCTTGAAAATCGAGATTTTTTTGTATGGATCTGGACCACCTCGAGCTCTGGACTGGATGCTCTGTGGGAGATATCCGGGTCAATCGTTGTGGTGGGAACTGCTAGGACGTACGGATACATAGACTGACTCTCAGATTCCAATTTGAACGGTGTTGACTGGTTCTGTGCCCTTCGCTGCTCAATATATATACGCTTCGAACGGCATAATGTCGTCCTCACCTGAGCTTCGTAGCGTCTGCTTCAAGTTATCCTCCGCCCAGACAACAGATCTACCCCGTCTCGTGCCTGTCCTACTCCGGCATATATGGAGCTCTCATGATGCGCTGTCCAAAAGCACGGGAAATGCTGCCAAATCTGACGCTCCCAAATCAGCAATTTTAGTCCATGAGCTCAAGACCCGGTTGACAGCTCTTCTGAATGGCAAATCTCCGGAAGGCAGGTTTGCTGCAGCTGCCTTGATTAGAGGTGTAGTTGAGTCTGGTGGCTGGGGAGTGCTCCAGGACCAGAAGGTTGCCGATAATTGGGTTCCGGGATTGCTAGGTATACTTCGAGTAAGATAATTATGCCGCATGCGTTCTTTTGCAAGAATCGTGCTCACCGTATGATAGAAACCGGGCCATCATGCATCAAAAGAGTTGTGCATCTCAACGCTCACGAAGATTTATGTCATGACCCATCCATATCCGTCTCTTGTGCGAACGATCACGACGCCGACCCTGAAAGTCTTTGTGGAGTCTTGTCTACAGCTAATCTCGCAGAAGGGCCGGGAAAAGATCCAGCGCGTCCCACAGTCTTTGGTAGAGACTGTCTTCCATTCTTTCTTTGAGCTCGTCCAATGTTATACCACCACGTTTCGGCCTTTTGCGCCAGAGATCCGCAAAGCAATACGGCCCTATCTGGCCCCAGCTCATATCGACGGGGTATCGGTGTCGCTGTCTCTGAAACGCGTTGCTTGCGAACTTCTCATATTGCTGCATCACACAGCACCTTCCACCAAGCAAGGCAACGAATCCAAGCATAGTGGCGCAGAAGAATGGAACGTTACTATCCGGGATTTGGTGAACTGTATCCACCTTACTGCTGATCAAGTGTTTAGAGGTGTGGTTGAAGACTGGGAGTCCACCTCTGGCTACTTCAGCAGCGGTGTGGACGTTGACAACGAGCCAGCTGGTGGTGTTTCTCTCGACGAGATACAGCGATGGAAAGGCACCGCCGTCGATCTATTCCAGAATTTGCCAGCATGGTCTGGGATTGATGCCGGGTTAGAAAGGCTGACCGGTCTATTAGAACTTCTGGACAAATATTTCAGAGTCGAGACTCCTGCAGCTGTTTCAATACCTCTTGGGCTTATCTTGGATTTATTGATTCGTATGTTATCGATAGATTTACCGGATCAGTCAGCAGATGCTTCGAGCAGAGGCGGAGTTAGATTAAATCCTTCGATTAGCAGAGATGAGATCGACAACCTTTGGTCTGGCCTACCTAAGATATACGCCGTTAGCCTTCAAGTTGTCTTAACACTTTCGGATCGCCTACAGGGAGGATTCTTGCCAATTGCAAGAGCAATCCTTGATCAGATCGTGTGGATATTCCCCTCTGGCAAGAGCTACCAAGAGTTTCGAGTCGTCGCATATGACTGCATGCAACAGATTCTGGAAAAGATTGGACGAAGCCTTGATAAAGCTTTAGTTAGTAAACTTAGCTCCATCATCCGATCGTGCTGTGCAGATGCGCAGGATGCAGACGTTGGTTTGCAACCTGGCGGTTTGCCTAATTCAAGAGCTGGTGCTGCTGCACGGGCGGCTGGCTCCAATGGAGCGATCCTCAACCCAGATACAATTCTGCGGAGCAATGCAGTTGCCGCTTCAGATGGCCACTCAATAAGACCAGACCTTGTAGCAGCTGCTCAGAAGCTGTTGCCATTCTTATTCTCTCACTTGTTACAAAACCAACTACATAATTCCTTGCGCTCCGAACTTGAGCGCACTGCTATATTGACCCATAGCCGAGATGCTATGCTTGCGGCTATTTTGAACCCATATATCGCAAAGAACGGCAAGAGCTTTCCCAGCCTCCTCCCTCATCTATGTCGCCAGTTTCCAGAGGACAATCTCACTGAGGCATTTTTGAGACCGCGCATGCCGCCCGTTCCTTCCTCCCTTGGAATCCAGCTACAAGATATGACGGAAGAAGAAACACTAGTCGACCAGCCCCCCGATCACTTCGCAACTCGGCCTGATCCGTACGAGACCGTTGATTCCTTTGTTCTCCCGACAGAAATGTCAGGTAGAGGAGGATTAGGGCCATCAGGTGACACAATACCTCATCATCATGATGCTCCAGCACAGAGGGTAGAACCGAATGATTCCAACAGTATGAGTCTTATAGAAACTAGCCAGCCAGTAATGGAAGGGCGGAGCAACGTTTCCTTTGATCCTGCTAGGGAAACCACCACCATCAACGGAGCTAACGCACCCCTGTCGGTTCCAACCATGGGAACGATGGATGTCAACATGATGGAGGACAACCACGACGATACTCACGACGATGCTGCAGACGATTCTGATGATGAGAGCGTACACCTCACGATGCAGTTGGATTCGGATTCTGACGTTGAATAAGACATGGCTCATATCTCCTGCAGCTATTCAACTGTCGCTTTTACATTCATGGTCTACTGATGAGCGAGGAGCATCCGCGATCGATGGAGGAAGGGTAGAGCTAGCAACTACCTTCTTGGTACTTTACGTGAAGACATAGGAGGGAACAGAGGTGTGAATGGCTCATTGATGGCCTTGACAGCGAGCTAATTGGCCGTGGTGCTCCTGTCAACGAGCGTTACCGTTGTTCGAGCGCAACTGACTCCTTTAGATCTATAGAGAACTTTGGTAGGACCAATCAGAGCGCCTGTCACCGACGAATTGGTGTGACAGCTCTCGAGTTCAACTATGGTTCGTAGCTCTAATGTATATAAGTTGACGTCTTCTGAAATTGATATTGTTCCAAAGAATTGAGTCACTGCCATCGATATTTGTCTATAAATTCTTGAGGAGTCCCCCCAGTCTTGCTCTTCTCTCTTCTTTCCCCAGACTTCCAGTACTAGATTCACTTCGAGATTCAACAGTCTACGTTTCAGAGACACTTTCACTATAATACTCATAATAATTCTTCTTACATTCTTTCGATACACCAATATTGTCCTCAGTGAATACCTCAATACGACTTCTTCATAGACAGCTGAGCCCCTTTTCATAAAGATTAATCGCCGGAAAAATGAACGCCTACACATTCGAGAACACCTACGCCGACCTCGAGGAGTACCTTGCTCAGCAACAACCCGAATACCCCGAGCAACCATTAATGGAGACAATGGAGACTTCTGGCGAAAGTTCGCCGACCACACGCCAAGGTAAGTTAGAGTTGCATATTCACTCTCTACCTAAATTATTCTCTCTTCCAGATTGTATATTCACCACATAACTATTTTTAATATATAATTGAACCCCCTGTCTGACTATTGTACAGGTGCATCTCCAAACAATAACAACTTCAATGTGAGGGAGTGGGTAACACTCCAAGATGTTCCCTCCCCAATGACCTCCAACATAACCTCGATCAGCCAATTCTACGACATTTTGCAGGTCCTGTTGACTGCAAACAAGAGAAACCGCGACTACGACAAGAGCTTGCCCCGGCAAGCTAGAATCGACGCCATCATTGCGGAATTGGCAACGAGGGACACCAACCCTCCTCCAGGATACAGCGGCCAGAAGGCCACCTGGAAGCACGAGGTCAAGTCACTGTTCCGCAAGACGGAAACGTTCGCACCATGGGGTGCCATAGTCACCACCCTCTACAGAAACCCGACGACAAAGGACCTCGAAGAGAATCGCCCGCCGGTCCCAATCACCCCGGCAGAGAATGCCTACGCCATAATCGTCAACAGCCACCTGGAGAACGGCCACCATCTCGGCCGAGATGCCACCTTCGCAAAGGTTTCGACGGCATCCGGCTCCATCACGAAAGAGATGGTAAATTCTTTCGTCAAGGCCTGCCCCGGCTGTTCTGAGCGCACCAAGGCCGCTCAGATGGCATACACCAAGCGATCTCACCGAGATCAGACCTCTGCCGGGGTCCGAAAGAGTCGGAAGCGGAGCCCTCGCACATCAAGGGCGAGGAAGGAGGGACTGCCCATGGATGTAGAGATGACCCCGAAGACCGGGTTCGGCACGGGGTCAGGAACTGGATCGGTGACGGAGGAGGGAACGGAGACGGGGATGGAGGGGAGCATGGAGTTGGAAATGGAGGACATGGGGTTGGATCTGGGAATTGGTCCAGGTCGACATATGGATCTGGATATGATTCTGGATCCATATACAAAAATGGATACCGACATAGATTGGGAAATGGATATGAGCATGGACGACATGCTCCTTGGAGTAGGAATGGGATTCGAGATGGGAGGAGGAGCGGAGGAAAAAGCGGTCGAGGAGCGACAAGACCCCTTCATGGGGGCCCTCGACAGTGATGCATTTGAAATACCGGAGTTTTGGGGAAAGGGAAAAGCATTATAGACTTATCAAATGTTTAATGTCTAATCATTCACCTCCAACCTACTCTTAACTTTGCGATGCAGTGAATGTTCCCTCCAATAAATTGTAGACCCCCAAAATTGAATATCCTGAACCCAGCAACTCCTACCTGAATATCTTCAGCAAAATGTAGCTGGGATTCCATGCAGTGAATCGGATGCTCCCGCCTAGTGGTGTAACTCGCGCTCATGAAGGTATTCGCTCTTTTCAATCAACGCCATCATCAACGTCCAACGCGGGAATCGCCAGCTCCCGGAACTTCAGTGAGTCATTTCAAAGTCTGGTTCATAAGGTGACATTTCGATTTGGGTCCCAAACTTTGACTTTCCCATGTCCTGGCTAATCCAGAAATGTTGATATCGATGTGTGCACCTTGATGGGTAGTTGAAAGTCGGTACTGGAACCTTGATGGGTATGAGTGATTCACTGCTTGCAAACGCAGAAAACATCTTAGCAGCGATAGTTAGTTACCTCTTATTTTCCTAGTTCAGAGTGGTCTCAAGCAGTAAGGCTGTAGGGCTGAACAGCATGCATGAAACGTGTAGGAGGAGCGAACCCATGCAGCTTGTGTAACCTGTCAACCGCTGTTGCGGACTGGGCTCTAACAACAAGCGGAAGAGAATAGCCAGATGTAAGTTGGGAAAATAATTCAGCGCGACAGTCAATCCTATATTTGAAGATAATTTATTCATCATTACAAGTCGCTCTTGTATTAAAATACAGTGTTGCGTTATCAAATCGCTCCCTGGATGCAAAATTAGTCAGTCCCGCTGCCTCCCAACTTGGTATAGTAACAACACCCAAACACCAAGAAAAACAATATCACTCTCTAAATTATTTGGTGGCAGGAACACTCTCGAAACTCTAATGATATCCGTTCACCTCTCTCCCTCGCGAGCCACTTCGTTCTACGCTCCCCGCATCGCTTTTATCATCACCGTCACCTATTAATTGATCCATAAAACTGATATAGTCGTATTGAGGCTGTCCGCGATCTTGTTGTAAATCTGGACCTGAATGAAGTGGCATAGTCTTCGCGAGTTTCTCTATCACCTCATCCGGGACCAGACTGTGTCTCAAATCCATTTCGGTGACATAGGGTTTTCCATCAGCAACCTCCCTGAAGCTCTGGAATACTTGTTCTGCGGTATTCTGATCTTCGGTGACATCGACCATGAATCGGATAAACTGTTCGAACGTAACATAATCCTTGCCGTTGGATGTCTCCACGAAGTAATCATGCATCTCATCTTCGCTGAATACCAGACCCAAAGATGCCAATGCGGCACTGAATTCTAGTTCTTGAAGAGTATTTGTGACATCCCGGTCGAAGTGGCGGAAGACACTCTCAAACTCCTCTAGTTGGATGGGGGTGAGGTTGGTCATGTTGCGAGCAACGACTTGATTGTCAAGGAATGCCAATTTTTTGGATACTGAACTCTTGACTAAGCCGAATTCGTAGCAAAGCTCATCGTACGTGTAGGTTGTGAAGTCGTTCTCCTCAATATTTGCTTCCTCGCACTGCTTATCCACGTCTTCAATTTTCTCTAAATAGGCTTCCAGAGGTGCCAAATTATCGTTAAGCCTGCGAACATGAGTGAGCTGATCTTCCACCTCTCCTTCTAGGCCGGATATGGCCAATTGCATGGTGTTAAGAGCGAGTGCGAAGTCATTAGCCTTGTCTGCAAACGATTTCCGGAGGGCGTTTTTGATGCTGCAGACTGTCAGTGGTATGCTTCGAAACAACCTTTTCAGTTGGACTTACTCCCGAATAGCCTCATTGATTGATTGGCCCCTTGCCATTTCGTTTTTCATCAGTGTTGCCCACTCCTGGTCCAGCACACTCAATCTCAACTCTGGCGGTGGCTCATAAGCTCTAAGGCGATATGTGCTCATTTTGGTCTTGATATTGCCCAGGAGCGCAGCCAAGTCACTCTTCTCCGCTACCCACTCTCTCTTCTTTCCTCTCTTGTACGCACTAAATTCAGCAGCTTGCTTCTTGGCATCCAGGTATGTTCCCTCGAACTTCGACTCCTTCCAGCTCGATGACTGTTGTCTAAGAGCTTCAAGAAGTGCCTTCATCCTTCTTTCAAAGGCATTCTGCATCTCCCACGCTCCTTGCATATTATTGACGAATTTCTCCACTCTTCTGCCAGCATTCTCGACTTTCTCCATTTGTGAAAATGCATGGAACCAGTAGGCAATATAGGTCATCAAACTCCTCTCATCAGGCTTCGCAACGTCGCAGACATCCTCCACATCCAGTAGTGCAGGGATACCAATCTCTTTGTTTGCAATATCGAACGCAAGCTGCATATTCCCTCGGTGATCGGATTTATCAAGCGAATCGTAGTCAATGAGATCTGGCCGATGGATATCCAGAAGTGCACAGAATGCAAGCCCATCGTTCCAGCTATCCGTGAAATTCCGCACATCTACTTCATCGTAACAAGCGGTTTTTCGTTGACACCAAAGCAATAGGCCTTCCTTAGCTGTCATGCCTTCTTGGTTGATATCCGATATCGTAAACCGTAAAATCAGCGTCCATATTAAGCCCAGTATGATCTTTCGATTGCCATCAACTACATCCTCGGCCCCAATATTGGTCATTTGTATCCCTCGGGACTTGATAAAATCCAACGACAAGTTGGCATTTTCGAATTTTTGCACTCGCAGCTTCGGCTTTGCCGCATATCGCCCGAGGGACTCATTGGAAAGACATTCGAGGAGGTGGATAAGAAGGACCTGTAACGAGACCAGTCAATAACAACTGTATCAAATCTAAGCCGCCAGATCACCTACGCCATCACTTAGATCCTTCACTAGGTCTAGGACTTCTAAGTTTCGAACAGCAATCTTTGTGTTAAGCCTTCGAAGAACGAGTCAGCTGCGAGATCGTCTCGATTCAGGACTCGACGAGCATACCATTTGGTGAATGTCTTCTCTTGGACCGTAACCCATCGTTGCTGATCAGCGTATGCCATCTTTATGAATTGCTCATGTGGTGGTAGCTATTTGACCTTCAAGCGGGGTAACCCGGTTTTCGGCAGTTGCAGGTACACTGCCGAACGAAGCAGAGAGCGATTGCGAATGAAGAGCAGTATGTATTTTTGGAGCGAGCGTGAAAAGATTCCAAAAGAAATCTCCCCTTTTTGGGATGTGGGTATAACGATATCTGGCGTGTCTACGTGGTGGTGTTCGATTTGCTCTGTAGTCAAACCTTATTTACATGGAGAATTCGCCACGCCGCCCCGGCAACCGGGATGCTCAGGACTACCCATGAATGAGACATCAACAACGACGAGATTGATAATCAATGCGAATGCACTGTTTCGATTCAATAAATTTTATATCAAAGTAAAGCACAACTCCAATTTCTCCTCAGTGCGATTCTATTTTCGCTTTGCTGGCGTTTCGATGCTCAGCTGAATATTAAACCAGCGGACCGTTTCAACAGGTCGATCGCGCTTACCGTATATAAGTCTCGGCGATCGGAGAATAAATTGTGGCACCGTAACTAGCAGTCCATTGTCATAAATTTTATATTTGCAGGTTGTTAAACTGAAATTTATCTATGATGATTTGGAGCATACCATAGTACAATATGCCTGCAATTACTACCTTTGGGCTTGTTGCCGGTCCCAGCCCACGGGTTTATAAACAATGGGGAAGGATAAAGCATCCGAGCACACACAAAAGACATATNGTTTTCTTGCTTAAATATTTGGTGAATATTTACAAAATTCGCCCTTATTCCAGTACTCGAAGATTTCCTTCATGGTTATGACATATTGAATCTGGGTTATTTCAGCACTGTACTGTTTACTTGTTTACTTGAGATATGGCGTAATCAATTGCTGAAGCTGGGACTCGACGTTCTTTCTCTGCCAGGCACGGCTTGTTTCTGTTTCATTACATAACCCAGTTCCGACAAAGAAGTCTTTTTCTAATGGCTTCGTGACGAAAAATTCCAGTTACCAATCTGTTATGGTCTGGAGGTTCCTATGTGAAGTTGAAGCCGTTGATTCTAGGAAATCACACTGGTGTCGTAAGCAATTTTCCTTTACATTATTTTGGGGATGTTTTATAAATACATCCTACAATCTTTGCCATTTGCATTAAATCTTATCCGTTTCCAATTAATTACTGGATTCACAACGAATGTAATCGTATAAGCTGTATCTCCAGTTGTATCCGAATGTGGCTTTCCCAGGACGACTCAAACGAATGAGACTTTTCAGCAGCATGTTCCTGCCAGCCTTCGAAACAACCATCCTTAAAATATCAAATACTTGCGCTCATCCTGTTAGCCTCGGTATTCCAGTTCTCAAGATAGCACACTCACACTTTTCGCAGAGGCGCAGTCGGGATTTGTGAATTGACCAATAAAGCACAGGCCTAATGTCGACAAATTAATTGAGAAACTGTTGCCAGGACCACTCCATTAATGAACTGACCCCAAGTCTTCCCCAAATCTCCCCCGCCTTTTGCTGATCTCCCGTCAGATACCCCATGTGCATGCGCGCTTTTGCATTTCTTCCCATCTTAACGGGCCGGTTATGATGCAGGTCAATATAATTCAAGCACCGCCGCGTGGTTTTCGGGACTTCTATGACACAAGGCACCGTATCCGGGACTCCGCGATGAGCGATGGCTGATGACCCTAGATTTGCGTCCTTTTTCTCTGAGGAAACAAAGTTTGGCCGAAACTATGTGTTGATAAATGAAAAAGTAATTTATGTAACCAAGTTTTATTCCTTGGGGGGTTTTTTTTTTATGTTTACATTTTTTTTAATGCTGTTTAAGTAACTTTTATTTTCGTCGACTACCCAAAAAGGAAAGTATTTTTCTACTGAGTAGTATATTCGCACCCTGGAAGGCTGGGGAGCACTTCCCAAGGGTAAGAGGGTGCCACTTGCGCTTTGGGGCCAGCTTGGGATCAATGGGAGCACTGTGTATTGGTTGGTCTCGCATGGAAGATAGAAGCCACGCACGATGACCTGCCTTATGGGATTTTCAGGCAGCGGCATTAAGGATGGAAGTGCTAGCTGGCATGCCGTCTGGCAAGTTTCCATGGACTTTATTTTTTCGGAACCTAGTATGACGTGGAAATGTCAAGTGTATTCCGAAGAAGAGTAGCTTCCGAGGTACATGGCGTGTATACCGGCGCACCTGTAGACCCAGTCGCTGGACCGCTCTGGGGATTGCTTTGTCGCGGAGTCGTGGCAAGCAATTCATCTGGCCCCGCGCTTCACTCTCCCTCGGGCTCACTGCCAACACGACTGCCAACCAAGCCACAACCTCAGCATAACTCGCCTTACTGGGCTATGTCAATGGTATCGGCCTGCAGAAATCTCGTCGATGCCGGTCTCCTTCAGGGATAGCATTTAGCCGGCACGTCACGATCTCCGCCGTACAGCTACCAGAGCATTGTGCCGCTGTCTCTTGAGAGCTACTCTACTGTAGGACAGGTACGAGCGACGGTTTCGGCTTAGGCACCATGAATGCCGTAGCTCCCGACCGTTGCCCTCAAACTGCACTATGCTGATGGTATTGTCCGAGCGACGCCCTTTGTCTAGATGGCACCTTGTCTTCCAGAGTATATTGCGATTCCCCGCAGTGGAGATGGCGAGCCAGAATACATCGCCGAAATGGACAAGCGCTGGAGAAGGGCCGAGAATATACTGTCCTGGGCTATCTACCATCCGCACTCCGGGCTTAGTGCTGTCAGGAGGCTAAGGGTGCTTGGTGGTTGGGGTCTGCATGAGGAAGGGCTTTCAAAGGTCACAGGCCCAGGGCAAGGCCTCTACACTCAGGCCACCACGGAGTCAAGGGCTTACCAGCTGTAGGGTCTCGCCGAGTCTCCGTCCCACGATAATTGTTGACAAGGCTTGAAGCATATTCTCGACAGACAATAATACAGAAGATCAACCATCACTAAAAACTCTATGAGGTCACTGAGGTACGTATCTGGACAGCGAGAGGCGTTCATACCTAACTGGCATCTCTCTTACTAGTGGCAGACTCGACGCACGCGACAGAACTGTGGCATCCGCAACGGAGATTTCAAAAACGTCATTTTCCTCCGAAAACGTTCGCCCGTCCATGGTGGGCACTCCTGGTTTCATCTTCCAATTGTTGTAATTGGATACAATCGCACCACGTGGAAAGAAATGCAAGAGGAAAGCGAAGGCCCGACATCGACATGGAGGCAGGCCAAAGGCAAACCCGCCTCGTTATTGGATACTGCAAAGATTAGAGTTATTTGGCCATCAGACGGAGCACGGCAAAGAGAGCGGGCAGACTCAGGTACAGCACACGGTGTCTTGCATCCTGGCACGCATGACCACGATGTGGCGGGGATCATGGACCAGGGCCGAGGCCGAAGTACACAGTACAGTACAGTAATTGCAGTACCTACTGGTCCTTGCAATGGTATTTCTCCGAGCGCCGTGGTCTCTAGCAAAAGCCACGTCCCCAAGAGCTGACAGTGCTCTGAACCATCTTATTAGATGCGGCCGCAAGATCAGAATCTCCAGTCTAGCGCTGGATTCTCAGCCACCGGTTCCCCGCAGAATAAGACGCCTCTCAGCCTTTTCCACAACATCATACTGGCTCGGACCGATAACCGAAGAGACTGATTTAATTTACTTTGCTCCTGGGGCAGTACCGTCAGAAAGCGTCGTCTCGACCCCGACCCTCCACCACGCGCGGATATCGCAGTCACGTTCGTCGAGCCCGTGCAACGGTCTGGCGCTGGCAGAAGAGTCCCATCGCGAGTGGTGCGTTGCCGGACGTCACCCACATTCTGGGTTGGTCACCCGAGCCCAGCATGGGAACCCCCTAGCGTATAGGGGATCGGGGTGCCTGGGCTTCACGCCGCCTTCTGATTTGATTCTCGCATAAGGCCCTCTCATCTGCCGTGCGGATTCCGCCAATCGTTCACCATAGTTCATCTATTCACAGACGCAATGGTAAGCTTTTATTGACCCTTGTTGTCTTAGAACCCCGCCGTTTGGTTGCGCTCGTGCTGTGGCTCCGCACTTTTCTTGGGGATGCTGCACCAGATTGATTAATTGTCACTGCCCCAGTCAATACCTCTATTCCGCATTAACTTAACGCCGACTACAGCGTATCACGCCCTCTTTCAGTCTCGGCCAGATCACGGCCAGATTTCGGACGGGGATGGCCTCTCGATGTGGGATGTTCATTAGTCGACTCTCTTCTTCTCTTTCCCATCTCCCTGTTTCCGCTGTGTACCCCCCTTGATCGTATGCTCTCTATACAGAAGCGCTAGTGTGAATATCCGGCTGAGCATGACCGCGTCAGGGGGAGCCTTCAGAACCAGAGAATGGCGATTCTGCTCTCATGTGTCTATTGCGGGACTCCATGGGGATAGCTCTCCTACCCCAGAGCCTGCTTCGGATGGATCCACTTACCCTGTCACTACAGCTTGAAAGCATGAGTAGTACAGGGGTTCTGGCCATGCTTCCAGATGTCAGTGGCACGCTCCACTTCGGTCCTATTCCTGGCCAGTTCTTCTAGTAGATAAACTATATATTCTGATAATGAATCCGTGTTTTCTTCTCTTTTTTGTCAGCGCGGACTCTTTCCTCTGTCTTTCTCAATCCAACGTGTAGAGAGTCAGGTTACGGATATCGTCAACACCATGGGTTTCTTGCGTACAGCTTTGCTGTCGCTCCTGGCAATAGGAGTGGCATGCGAACCTCTCGGATATGATCTCAAGGAGCGCGGATATGCGAAGGGCAGTCCGGATTTGCATCTGCCGTCCAAAAGAGGTTACGCGAAAGGTTCTCCTGAATTGAAGCTTGATGCAACCAATCTTATGGTTGGGGCTCGAGAGGTTGTAGAACGGGAAATCGAAGAGCGTCAGTCAAGCACTCCATACTGGCTAGAAAACATCGCCCATCAAGGCGTATCTGCTTTTGGAGCTTCCGGTTTCCAGGTGTTCAGAAATGTCAAGGACTTCGGTGCAAAGGGTGAGTTATAAAATCTTGAACATCACGTGGTCATATAAGGATTATGCTCACTAAATATTCCAGGTGATGGCGTGACGGATGATACAGCTGCTATCAATGCTGCCATGAAAACAGGAACTTGTGAGGAAGGATGTCCTGGCACTACCACCCAACCCAACATCATCTACTTTCCAGCCGGCACTTACGTGGTTTCCTCATCTCTCTATGTACCCTACTATAGCATGGTTATTGGTAATCCGAATAATCTTCCCACTATTAAGGCAGCCGGTGGTTTTGGTGGATTTCTCATCGATGCTGACCCCTACTACACGCAAAACCAGAATTGGGGTAGCACCAACGTCTTTTACAGACAGATCCGTAATCTGATCATCGATACGACTGGAATCGCTGCGGGCACGGGAATTACCGGCATCCATTGGCCTACTGCCCAAGCTACAAGTATCCAAAATGTCCAGTTCAACCTGAATGCTGCTTCTGGAACGAAGCACGTAGGACTCTTCATCGAAAATGGTATGTGCCAAGTGTATCCGACCAATTCATGCATAAGAAGATGATTGATCCGTTTAAATTCATATGTACTGACAGAAGGATTTTGCACAGGATCCGCTGGATTTTTGACAGATCTGACGTTCAACGGTGGTTATCAGGCTATGCAGATTGGAAATCAGCAGGTAAATCCTCGCTTACCACTGTTATAGACTCTTTTACTGACACTGAAAAGTTTACCATGCGGAACTTAACGTTTAATAACTGCGTCACTGCAATTGCTCTTAACTTCGATTGGGGATGGGTATTCTCGGGTGTTACTATCAATAACTGCCAGCTGGGCTTCGACATTTCTTCAATTGCCGACCTCCCCAACACCAACACGCCCACAGGTGCTGGCAGCGGCGCTACTACAATCATTGACAGCACTATTAGTAACACGCCTGTTGGAATACTTACCTCGTATGGAGCAGCGCCGGACGACTATGTTTCAGCAGGCTCTCTCATCCTAGAGAACGTAGCACTGACCAATGTTCCCGTTGCTGTCAAATCCTCTGTAAACAGTGCAACACTCCTTGCCGGTGGATCAACTACGATAGCTGGATGGGGTCAGGGCAACAGATACACCCCCACAGGCCCCCAGAAATTCCAAGGATCCATTACGCCATTTAACAGGCCAGGGTCTTTACTTTCTGGAGGGAAGTTCTATACCAGATCCAAGCCACAGTACAACACTCTGGCAGTCTCGTCCTTTTCCAGCGCTCGGAGTGCTGGTGCCAAGGGTGATGGAGTCACTGATGATACAACAGCTCTTCAGAACCTCATCAACAGCGCCACAAGCGCGGGTAAGGTCGCCTTCATCGATGCGGGTACTTATAAAGTTACGAGCACCATAACCATCCCTGCAGGAGCTAAGATAGTTGGCGAAGCTTATCCCGTGATCATGTCGAGCGGTAGCTTCTTCAACAACATGAATAGTCCTCAACCTGTTGTCCGAGTAGGTACTTCCGGTTCAACGGGCCAAGTCGAGTGGTCAGATATGATCGTCAGCACTCAGGGTGCTCAAGCTGGGGCAATTCTCATCGAGTGGAACTTGTCGTCTCCAAGTGGATCGCCCTCAGGAATTTGGGATGTGCATACTCGCATTGGTGGGTTCGCTGGATCTGACCTTCAGGTTGCCCAGTGCCCTACCACTCCTAACAGCGCATCTATCAACAACAACTGCATTGCAGCATACATGTCGGTACATGTGACTCCATCGGCTTCCGGAGTCTATTTTGAGAATAACTGGTTTTGGACTGCCGATCACGATATTGACAGCGCTAGCGACACTCAGATCACTGTGTATAGCGGAAGAGGATTATACGTTGAGAGTACTTCTGGTAACTTCTGGCTGTAAGCTCCCATCTCTTTGAGTGTTTGGTCTCTATGAGTTTATGAATACTAATTTCGATGTAGTTGGGGCACTGCTGTTGAGCATCATACCCTATATCAATATCAGTTTGCCAACACTCAAAATCTGTTTATGGGATTCATTCAAACAGAAACACCGTAAGTTCACGGAGACAAGGAGTTAACTGGTCAAAAGAGTCTAAACAATAGCTAACAATATCCTAGGTACTATCAACCAAACCCTCAAGCACCAGCTCCTTGGACAGTTGTTTCTTCTTTGAACGACCCCAATTTCGCTTCCACATGTTCTGGCCAAGCTGCTAACTGCTATGATGCGTGGGGTTTCAGACTGATCAATTCCAACAACGTTCTTGTATACGGCGCAGGCCACTATTCCTTCTTTGATAACTACAACGGCAACTGTAACGCTGCCAATGGTCCCGAAAACTGCCAGCTCAACATGGTCTCTTTGGAAGGTTCCTTCTCCAATGTTAACTTCTACTCGCTTACTACGGTTGGAACCGTGAATATGGTCACAAAGAACGGTGTCACTCAAGCAGTCTATTCTGATAACGTTGATATCTTTGGTGATACCATTGCTATCTACCAGCCAGGTACTACCACAGGTTCTGGCCCATCCACCTCAACTACGCTTAGCACCCACACATCTAGCCCAACATCTAGCCCAACGCCACCTCCGTCAAGTGGTGGATGGACTTTATTAGGCTGTTACACGGACAGTGTTAGCGCACGATCCCTGCCTGTTGCCTTGGGAGTTCCCGGTGGAGCTAGTGCTATGACGATCGAGGCGTGCCAGTCTACTTGTCTTGCAGCGGGATACAGCCTTGCTGGAGTAGAATATGCTGATGAATGCTGTAAGTGCATAGTCCTTTGCTTGTGCTGATGTTTAGCCGTGATACTAACTGCACCCATAGATTGCGGTAATTCTCTTCAGAATGGCGGTGCCCCAGCCCCAGATGGAACTACCGGTTGCAACATGGCTTGTGCTGGTAACAGTGCTGAAACATGCGGAGGATCTAACCGCCTAGACCTTTACTCACACAGTGGCTCCAGTGCCCCTTCATCCGGTAGCTGGAAATTGCTGGGCTGTTACACTGACTCCGTCTCCGCACGAACCCTTGGTAATGCCGAAGGTGTTCCTGGAGGCCCAACCGCGATGACAATCGAAGCTTGCCAGGCTGTGTGCAAAGCTGGAGGATGGACCTTGGCAGGAGTTGAGTACGCTGACGAATGCTGTAAGCTCCACCTCCCCTTATTCTTCTCTCTGAGAGACAATATGGAATAGATGTTAATGTGTTTGAAATACAGACTGCGACACTGCCCTTCGTAATGGTGGTGGCCCCGCTCCTGATGGTACTACTGGTTGCAATATGGCTTGTGCTGGTAACTCAGCCGAGACATGTGGCGGATCGAACAGACTGGATCTGTACCAGTTGAGTTAGGCGTTAACGATAGCGCCAGAATGATCTACTGTACATGTGTGATGATGAAAATACGAAGAAATAAGCATGACGCATATATGTATATAGTTTAACTTCATTGGTGAATATAGGGAGAAGCTGTCATTAGTCGCTCGTTAGTTAGATGGTCTTACCAATCTGTGAGATAGGTAGACAGAGTTACGAAAATAAATTTGTACATAAGAATCACGCATCTGTCTGTGTCTGTTTCTCTAAAAGTGCAAAGCCCTTGTATTTGAGAAGTATATTGGTATTGAATCCAAAATTGCAAATAGCAAAAGGACATTATTAAATGAACGACTTGCACAATTCTGGACTAGGGCTGTCTACTATCTGATGTAAAATCAGTGAGAATTTCGAATGACGCTGATGCAAGCTGAATGGCATGGAGGATTATGGACTACGCTCCATAACCTTGAAGAAACTCTAAACCAAATAGGATCTAAGGATACATGCTTTGTATTCGGAGTCAAGACATTCATTCCACTTATACCTATGTGGGGTATTTGACCACCACATCTGCATCCTTGTCATGAACAAGTTCACTCCGTTGGGTCTGAAGTGAGTTTATTAACCCCTCTAAATTGTGGTACTACTCCTTAAGGGTATCAAACAAACAATCTTTCTTGGCCTCGCAAGAATAAGAACTAAATGCTGTTTTAGGACGCTTAGCTTTGACTTAGCTTCCCAAAGCCGTCAGCAAGCTGAGGCGGTGTAGACGTTGCATTTACCAGGCGGGTATGGTCTATTCTTTGTCCGACTTGTCCCACTAGAGAAGACAACAAGAAAAATATTTGCAGTTGAGTAATTGACCATGTCTTTACAGATAGTTTGAATAGCACGAAAACGACTTGAAGAGGTTACCCAATCACGAAATTCTATCAGCCTCAGCTGTGCTGTCTTACACGTGGTACCTACGCAATAATGAATAGCTCTAGAAATCAAACTGGTGCTCAGCCTTCATCAAGGTAAGCACATCTTTTTGCTTTAATCCCATTCAACCACTTCTTCAACATTATACACGTTATAGCTTCCCCAACTAACGCCATCAATTACAGCGCGAACAAAAGCAGTAGCTCCACGAACCAGAGTTCCGACACCCAAGACGGTGGTCAGGCTCGCAGCGATCACGCGATTATCAAAGAAAGTTGGGGAAATCGGGTTAACTTCCAGCTTTCTCATGGACTAAAGATGGATCCGGACGATATGGAAGAAGGAAATGCAATTATTGAGGCTTACAAGAAGCATGGTGCCTGGAAATAGAAGACGCCGAGCACCCATTAGGACTCAAAATGTACTCAACTGATGGGAGGGGCAATTTCTTGCTTTCATATTGCTGAGTCTACTTTAGATCAGCGCTTCCAATTTAGCCTCTGACTTCCACCTATGCAAATATATATATCAAGCCTAGGGCTTATAACCATCGAAATAACCACAGAATGTTCCTGACCAAGTTCAGTCGGCCTTCGTCCACTCTACTCTAAGCGCTTTCACCCAATCCCGCCACGGAACCACCTTGTCTCCTAGTTTAACTTTGCCTTTGCCAAAATTCTGCAGAGCACCATGATTGAAAAGTTTATGTTGGGCACCACATTCGCGATAGGGCAGCTTGCCAGTCTTTACTAGCTCGGCGCAGTGGTTACAGAAATCTGTATCGTAACAGAAGGCGCAGGTGTTGTGGTTGGAATCGTAGTAAATCTCACGTGAGGGGCAATCTCCAAACCTTCCGTTGCAATATGCTGGTTCCGCCTTTTCCTCATCAGGTTGCTTATCATCCGCTCCCTGCTTCTTTTCGACCTCTGACTCCGCCTTTTCCTCGTCGGACGTCCCTTTTTCCAGAGTGCCATTCGCTCCTTGCTTCGTTTCGATCTCTGGTTCCTGAGATTGTTGTTCTGACTTTTCTTTTTCGAGAACTTCCTTGTTTTGAGTACCTGAGGTGTCATCCTTATCATCTTTGGCTATGTTGTCTTCCAAATCTAGCTTCTGGACTTCTGCAGCAGCAGAATCATCATTGCTGTCATCGCTGGATGGGTGGTAATGCCACTGCTTTCGTAAAGAAAACGCTTTGATCACATTCTCTGTATCACCGTATTTCAAAAGAGCCATGCCAAGACTGCGGAATCCTTCTCCATCATTAGAGTCATCGTCATCGCTTAATATGTCGAGTGCTAGAACTACATGTTCCTTCAGCATGGCTTTGGCTTTCTGCAGTTCTCCATTTTGACTATACCAAGCACCAAGAAATAGTGTTGGAATGCGAGTGTTTGATGTGGAACTCGACGAGTCGTCTCCGCTTTTGTCTTGTTCTGGACCGCTGGATTCCACTCCACCCTCACAGAGATTCTGTAGGGCCTCAATATGAGTAGTTGCTGAATTACCCGATGCTTTGGCGTCCAAGGCTCTGTTCAAATAGGCTTGAGAAAGCTGGGCCAGAGCATTTGTCTTAGCAAAGTACCAAACGGAGGCATTCAAGGCCACCGCCGGGTCCTCGACCACTCTCTTCCACAGGCGAATCGCCTTTTCTTCCTCATTCAGGAATCGGTAATAGAGCAATGCAAGAGAATCACGCAAGACTGCTATCAGGCCGTCCAACCTACGTTTCTTTGCCACACGCAGAGTTGCGTGCTTGATATTGAGTACCATTTGCAGTTGGTTTTCTTTGAAAGCGGACTCTTCCAGAGGCTGCATTATAAAGTACTCTGCAGTCGCGTCGTACGTATTGTAACAAAGTATAATATACTCGATAAGCCTGTTATTGCCTGCAGGGTCATTGGTGTTGAAGAGCTCTTGAGCGATGCTGCATATTTCACTGTATCTCTTCTTCTTCACGAGGAGGTAGTATAGCCTGAAAATGGCAGTCAGTGCTTCGTATGGCTCAAGGCCCTCAACATTCAATGCAAGTTTCCACATTTCTATAACTTTGTCGTCATTATCAAGTTTGCCGTACCAATCAGCCAGGAGAGATAAATCCTCAAAGCTTGTATCTTCCTTACCCAACAGAGGAAGGGCTTTTTCTCCGAGAGTGGCGGCATCTAGATACTTCTCTTGCATTCCATATGCTCGAGCCAGCCCGGCGAGAGCAATGCCGTTTTCTGGTTGAGCTTCCGTAGCTTTCTTAAAGTGTTCTATCGCCGTATCAATATGATTCGAATCTCGCAAGATCTGCAAAGGCATTAGCATATATCAAAAGGAATCATTGGAAAAGGACCGTACCTGAGCCAGGCGGAAATTCCACGTGACAGATTCCTCCAATTTAGCCCAGTTGGCCGCCCTGAAAACTTGCTCTTCACTAAGTTGTTCTAACTCTGGCCATTCTAAGGTAGCATTTGGATCTTCGGCGTTTATCTAGGTCAAATATCAGAAACCCACATTCTAGTTCCACGTACTTGTCGGCTCTACTTACCATTTCCAGATAGAGATTCACAAAATGAAACGCAGGACGAGGACTAGACTCGTCTGTGGATAACCAGTACTTAGCCATATGTGTTGCTAGTGGCTGAAGTACGTTCTTTTTGAAAGCTTTTGAATCATCATTTAGCAATTTAAGCCAGTCTGCATCTTCGTTACTGTCTGGTTGCCAGTCTTCGAGCCCAGTCAGCCATTTTTGGAATACCTCGGTATACATGTTTTCGATCAGTATGCTCCAAGTGAGGTACTCAAAATTGATTGCAGAGGTCCACTTGGCAATAACATCTGGGTTATGGAGTAATTGCAGCAAATATCCGGCAATCTTCTGCTTTACTTCAGTGTCAACTTCCATGGAGAGGATGGTTTTCAAATGCAAAAGCCAGTAACGCGATGCGTATTCCAACAGCCAAGAGTCGCTCTCCGTGGAGCCGTCAACAATTAGCTCCATGCACTTTGTTACTATTGACAAGTTCGCCTCCTTCAAATCGACACCAACTTGAGTGCCTGCCTTGCCCTTCTTGGAAAAGAACTCATAGATGCCATGATTAATTTTAACAATTGTAGTTTGCGGATCAGAACCCGCATTGCCGTCTATGGTTGATTTGTTACCAGAGTCACTCCCAGCATCTGAGGATTTTGCCTGCTCGGTAAAGCTTTCCTCTTCGTCACTGTCCTCAAGAACCTCTTCGCTCATAAGATCCTCTGATGTGAGATTATCTGCCCTTTGAAGGACGAATAACGAGGCATACTTCTTCCTCAGGTCATGCTCTAGACTTGCATATGGTCCATAGCCTCTTTGAAATTGGATTATTTTGTTGAGATTTTCCAGATTGATTGAATCTTCGGCGCATGCAACCCATTCCAGGAAGATATTTAGATCAATAATGGCATCTTCATCAAGGATAGCGCTATACCTCTTCAGAATTCGCAAAAATGCTTCATCAAGGCCCTTTGGTAATCGATCCACTGCATTTCTCATCTCTTGCGGCATTCGCTTGTGCAGGATCTCATCGATTGTGAGACTGATATATCGGAACATGCCATCCGCGTTGTTTCGAAGCGTGTCAACAATGTATTGACGATCCTCATCGTTCAAATTAGTCAATCGCTGCAATTTTGAACTGATGAAATTGTTAATATCTTCCTGATTGTCTTCTGGTCGAATTTCAATGACTGGGATATCCTTTGTTGAGCTGTCCTCATCATCCAGACGCATTGAGAGCTCACCATCAGGCCGTGTAACAAGGAGAAGTTTTATACGGGATGGACTCTCATCGCTATCAGCAGCACTATCCTGGAGTTCTTCGACTAATGTCTGGAACGCACTCAGCTGTTCTTCGTCTCCTCCCTCTAAGCCATCAATGACCAGGACAACAGAATTATCTCCGTCATCGTCAGCGAATGGATCGGTAAATAGCATTCTCCAAAGACTATCAACTGAACTTGTGTCATCAACATCTGCAATTGTGCCCTCTATTTGCTTGCAATAAATCTTGTTACTCTTTGCGATCATATAAGACATTGTCTTCAACATCGTTGGGATGGTGGATTTGCTCTCGTAAAAGAAATACGCTACCGAAACCTTTGAGGATACATGGGCGCCTTGCTGAAATCTTGATTGGAGATCCCCAATGATCGAGGCTGTAAGTACAGTTTTGCCGGCACCTTCTTTGCCGGTGATACGTAGAATTGGTGCTTTCCCGTCGATCCAAAGCTGGAAAACCTCATTCTTTTGAATCCACCCGCACGTTCCAGCAAGCCTCGGTTTTAGATTGCGCTTCAAGGATGTCTCAATGGCTGTCATGTCAGGTTTCAAGGCTTTTCTAATTTTCCGCACCGGATCTTCTTTAGATTCTTCGGGATTGTCAGTTTTAATTTTACGAAGAGATTTGCTGTGATAGAGTTACCTGCAATAGCACCAGCAATCTCATCGAGCTTCTTTAGCTGTGCTGTATTAGCCTTTTGGGCGGCACTCCGAAAGCTCTCATTTTTTGTCGCTTCATCATCCATCTTCTTCAACTGTGCCGCTTGAGCCTTTTCGGAAGCAGCCCTGAAGTCTTGCATCTTACTTGCTTCAACCGCCTGGTTTTCTTGGATTAGGGTTATTCCCAACGCGCTCTCTTGCTGCGTCAGTTTCTCCAAGTTTGCAAGCTCACCCTGAACCTCATTTGCGTCTTCAGTATGACCTAGCTGCTTGAAGTATTCCTTTATCCGATGTTTAGGCATATTTTGCGTGATTTTGGTCTGCATTGCGATCAACAAGAGGAGACTCCTCAGAATTTGTGCTAGCAGCCGTCTTAAATCTCGATCTACTTTAGGCATCGCGGTATAGTGCTGTAGACGAACCATGAAATCTTCTAATCTGGAGAAGAGTTCCTCGATCTTGTCGTACGCATCACTGACGCCGTCAGCTGCATTGATGAGAAAAGCAGCTGCCGCCCATATTGTTCCTGCAGGTGGGAAGGCCTGGGAGCTGATGCATTAGCCTTTGTTGCTGTATTTATGTTTGATTTCAGAGTATCCTTGCCATTGAAGCTCCGCCAACTACAATGTCGCTCACCGCCTGCAGTGGTCCAAGAGCGGTATGAAGGAAGTGCAATACAGGATTTTTCCCTCTTCCTCTAGTTTTGACGAAATTCCCGTGCTCGTTTGTCAAGGCATTCTCCAACTCCTTTGCAGAGTTAGGTCGCACAAATTCCTTGAAAGAGTGACCGGTAACCCGAATATAGTCATTCTCAGCCTCTGCCCATATCTCCAAGAACTCCTGATTAGGAGCCGCGACAGCCATGCTGCCTCGTGATTCCGTATTCAGATGGCCAGCTCTTGCTACAGCTTCAGTAACTCCCGGCTGCTTTCGGTGTGTTGTTTTTCAGAGAAGTGGATGAGGGAGCTCGATCAAACTCAAGTGGATATTGTCTCCATATCTTTAGCTACGCGCCAAGGAACAGCTTCCGTAAGACTGCAGCGGACGCCGGTTTAAGCATAGTTCATGTCATCCAGCGGGGCCAGCGCTGTGGCGCGAAAGAGGGTGAGTCGCATTTGGCGTTGCGGCTGGAGCCAGGATGATCACGCTCTGGACAGACTGCTCCAATTATATTCTTTCTCATGTCAGCTTGACTTAGGCAGACAAGTGGATTCTTGGGGCTTTCTTGCGTCGTTTATGTTCATGAGCTGTTCTAGCGTGTAAGCTGCAGTAATTAGCCATGCTAGGTTTGTGATCGTTCGGATGTCCTGCAATCAGAAAGCCCCTACCGTATTGTGGATGCAGTAGGGCCCGCTCCGTCGTTCCAGGTGTCAGCCCAAGATTACAAAGCTCGTTATAAGCTTTCCCACACATATAGCCTCATATTTCCAACTTGGAATCGCGCCAATGAGTATCACCAGATGCGAACCCTATTCCTGCAGAGCTTAGGTGGCCTCTTTGTTTTTGCATTTTCTTGTGTGCCTTCTGCTTACCTACGGTAGGTAAACCAGTGAAACTAAATTTTTAGCCTTGTCTTGGGTGCTTTCCCACTACAGTACGGCCGTACGGTACATGGGAAGCATTGTAATCGCTTGCCAAAAGATTACTAATATCCTTATGCTCACCCCGGACGNGCATTTGATCCCTTGTACTGTAATACGCCGCGTATGAGCCGACCATCTTGCGCAATAGGTAGGTAATCTGCGGTCACTTTCCATTTTCCTTGGGCTTGGCAACGGGTGTTGGATGAGCTAAAGCTCAGAACGGGAGCGCTACCCGAACCTAAAGTTATCCCTCTTTACCGGTCACGCAGGGTTTGGGATGCGCGCATGTACGAAACATAAGTAGCTCCACAAACAGCTAGTTCAAATGCCGGAAAGAGCAATTAAATTTATGGCACGGCTGACACGCTGCATGATAAGGCGACTTGAGAACTTGGTTTCGGGTCGCAGCACCCCACAACGCTGGGAATTATCATGGCAGCTTCTGTGCCGATAGATTATAAGGAGTATATCAGTTATTACATTGCTGAGTGTGTTTGTTCTGTTGATATTACGAGACTGTTATCATTATGCACGTCGGTGTTTGTAGCATTATAGTGCAGAGTTCACGTTTATTGTTCAGAAAGAAAATGCCAGTGTCTTCGAGACACCAGAAGCAAATGTGAGAAATTGCACGGGCTACTTAAATTCCTTAGTTCAACTCTTGATCAAGATTTTTAGCCCTTTGCGAGTCAAAGTTGAAATAGGGAAAAGAGGAGCTTTTGCTTGAAAATCTACTCGCAATCCGCGGTGTAGGTGGCGAAGATATGAGCTCTTCGGTAATTTCGAGTTGGTCGGCAAGCTAATTAGCCCAGATTCTGATTCGGATGCTCACTCCAACATGACTCAAACAACACGTCGAGAAAAGGAAAATATTCCCGTATTATGATGATAGCTTACGACTTGAGCAGAAGAGAGTCTGCTTAGGCGCCACGCGAATTAATTATACAACCGAAGGCAACACATTGGAGGGCTCGGAACGGTCACCGCGAAAATGCCACCTCAACCCCTCGAATCAATCCCGCCAATAGGGTTAGGTACCTTCCGCCTCAAACATGAAGCGGTAGAACAAGTCATTAGAGACGCCATCAGTATCGGGTATCGTCACATTGATACTGCTGCAATCTACCGGAACGAAGAGAATATTGGGCTGGTTTTGCAAGAATTCTTTAGCGATCCCTCGAAAAATCTCAGGCGTTCTGATCTATGGATTACGTCAAAACTCTCGCCCTATGATATGAAGAACCCTCGTGCGGCTCTTCTCAAGAGTCTCGCCTCCCTCAGGGTCGAATATTTAGACCTATATCTTATTCATTGGCCAGCAGTCTCTAGATGGCCTGCATCGAGTCCTGAAAACAAGAAATTCAGGATAGAGGCATGGAATGTGCTCAATGAAGCAAAACGTGAAGGACTGCTCCGCCACATCGGGGTCTCGAATTTCACAGCTCAACATATTCAAGAGCTAATCGACGAAAGCAAATACGGCTTCCAAGATGCTTTTGTGCAGATGGAGACCCACCCCTGGTATTGGCGAGATGCTCTAGACATTCAAAATCGCTTTGCAGAATACGGCGTCAAGATAGTGGGGTATGCACTACTTGCAGAGGGTAAGTTGTTGGGGCAGGACTGCCCCGACGCATTGAGCAGAATCGAGCAGAGGACAGGTCTCAACAGAGTACAAGCTGTCTTGTCCTGGGCTCTGGAAAAGAAATGGGGTGTCTTGGTCAAATCGGAGGACAAACAGCACTTAAAGGAAAATTTGAGTACTATGGAAGTTAAATCGCTGACATTAGAAGATTGCGCTTCGATCGATGAAATTTCCACAGCTGATGAAGAGCAAAAGTTTTGTTGGGACCCACGATTAGTTACATGACTCATTGATGTTTGCTGCCAGTATTATTCCAAATACTCAGAATTGTACAAATGTGGCCCTTATTGCTTTCATAGGATGTGATATGAGCTATCAATGTCCCTCCTACTCACCACTCATAATGCTCTCACTTGTTCCTTAAATCCGTTGCCATAACATCCAGACCAGACATCTTCATAACTGTTCCATCCAGCATCCCGAATGGTAATATGGTCCCAAACCACGCCAATTGCGCCCCGGCACCACTCCAAATCTTTGGCTTTGGCTTCTTTTTTAACAAGTTCCTTACCACACCGTTAGCCCATCCCTCTTGCTCCGCTCCCATGTTTTCAAAACCCTCGCCTCTTATCCTCTCCTCCAGAGCCTCCTTTGCAGGCTCATAAATAGAGCCAGTCGGCAAAACCAAACCGGAAGTCCTCGCAGTGTTTTTGTTGTTAGCAAGAAGGTTTGACTTCACTATTCCAGTCTTAAGATCTACAACGGTGATGTCAAAAGGAGCGAGTTCGAGACGCATGATGTCGGAAAACATGGTTATGGCCGCTTTGGATGCGTTATAGGCTCCCTCGAATGGAAAGGCCGCCACTGCTCCCACGGAAGTATTATTTACAATAATCCCTTTCGATTTAACCAACAGCGGAATGAAAGCTTTGGCTACAGCAATATAAGACCAAACGTTTAGGTCGAAGAGTTTCTTTGCGGCTTGGATATCAAGATCTGATATCGGCTGGATGTGAAAAGTTAGAAGTGTAATGAGATGATAGCCTATTGTCTTGCATCGTATGGAAAGCCCAACATAAGTTCTATAACACGAGCGAGGAACACGAAGCGAAAGTATGGAGAAGATCTACACGTACCATGGTGAGGCCACCGCCACCTGCGTTGTTGACTAAGATATCCAGAGAGGGGATTTTGCAAACGCAGGCTGCGATAGAGGTCTCAGAGAGGACATCTAGAGTAAGAGTCTCAATGCCCCTGGCCTGAAGACCGCTCATCTTGGATTCGTCGCGTGAGGTCGCATAGACATGTAAACCAGCTTCATGGAAGCTGATGGCGAGAGCTGCCCCTAGACCGCCGTCTGAACAGCCCGTTATTATGACCGTTCGTTTGTGAGATGACATATTACCCTGAAGCCTTTTTCTATCGGAAGCACTTTGTTGGAAACATAGAATACGATGGAGAGAAAGAAGGCATCATATTCATTTACAAGAATTTATGATTTATTAAAACTCCGCTCCTGAATCGATGGCCTGCGGAGAAGCGGAATCTTTAGCTACCCATTCAAAAAGGCATTTTTTTTCTAATACATACCCAGATTTAGGGTTAGTATCATATTTTGATAGCTACGACAAAACGTTGCCTGGTGAGTGAAAGGATGCAAGAATTCCATGTTCCTTGTCCTTGCCACCTGCGGAGCGGAGTTTCATAGTGGCGGAGTGGCGGAGTTGCGGAGTGGACTTTAGTGTTTATCCTGTGGTCAGGTGGCGTGGGGTCCATACGAACGAGTTTACTCAGCGTCTGCACTTACCAAGGCCAATAATAAGATTTCGGAGAAGGCTGTTTAGAATGGATGGCGGAAATACCAGAGGACGAGTTAATCCCCGCATCGAGGCAGAAAAGCTGCAATGCCTGTGTGAAAGCTAAGCGTGGATGCGACAAACGTTATCCAGTCTGCTCAAGATGCGAAGAGAAAGAGATCCCATGCACTTATGCTAAGCGGACGTACGCTGAAGCTTTCCAGGGAGGCTATGACTTTGATTCGCCTGAGTTTGATATAGCCTGGGCAGGGTTATCTGCTATGTCGCCGTCGATGGATAATGTCCACGATGTCCCTCCTAACTCTACGACTTCATCTAGCCTCGATACCTCGCACATAACAACGACTGGCGGATTTAATGACCAATTTATAATCTTAACAGATAGCCAAACTACAGCATTGAGCGATGTACAACTTATAAGTTCTATTAGCGGGCCGATTGCTCAACAAGATAGAGACCGCGCACTAAGCAAGTTCGACTATACTCAAATGGCTGACATATGCGTTTGTTTCCCTATTGAAACCGAAACAGATGTTATCACTGATACTCAGACAAGATACAATATGAGCCATGGCAGCTCTATGATCCCAACACCAAGGTACATTTCATAGTACAAAGCTTGAGAAGCTACCCCAGCACCTTCGCAAAAGACAGCCACACACCGTGGATGCATAGGTATTTGTATAAAGACAAAATGCCAGCATCTATACGCTTGTGCTTCACTGCCAGTGCACTCTACACCAACATGACCAGCAGCAACAAACCTTCGGTGTTGCGGGTTCTCTGCCAAAATCTGAACGAGCTGAAAGAACAAGAGTCGGCGAACACCCCCCAAAAGAAGTTGGCAAGAGTACAGGCGCTATTCTTGTATCAGATAATCTGCTTATTTGATGGAGACCTTACTCTAAGATCCAATGCTGATCGGACCATGCCGTTATTATTAGACTGGCTGGATGAACTCTGTAAGATTAGAGAAAACGACAGAGTGTCGGAGCATGCAAACGCCGTTGAAATGAGGGCGGATCCAAATTCTCAAAAGTTGTGGGAGGTGAGTATCTTAGAAAACATATTCTCTCTCCTTGCTCCTATTTCCTTCGCTGACATCCAAAGCGGTGGATATTCTCTGAGTCAGTTAGACGGACCATTGTTATAGCCTATGCATTCATGGGGTTGTGGACCATAATGTGCAAAAGTAATGACAGTAAGCTGCGCTCTTCCGAATTCTATCATCCAAAACTTCTAATAACTTTCGCGGTAAAGATGAATTTTTTGGCCCTTGGAAATATTTGCATTGCTGGACGATGTCCCGTTCATTGTGGGAGGCACCATCATCGTTCGACTTTTCTCTGGCCTGGAGGAACAAGACACATCATATTATTCAAAACTTCGAATTTGACAACTTCCTTAAAATTGGGAATGGTGACGAAGTCGATGATTTTTCTAAATTGCTCATGGTAGCGTAAGTGATTCTCAGCATCTCAACAGCAATTGGTGGCTGACTGACACACTCAGTTGTATTGGTTTAGACGAAACAAAGCGATGGTTTATGGATAAAGGCTCTAAATTTTGACCTTTGAATGTCACTTATAATACATGGGCCTTCGTATAGTTGTTGTCATAAGCTATAATCTGTCCCATGGTAGCTCCATTTGTATTGGCTGGCGATGGGCAAAAATAGCACCGAACACTTCAAGGTCTGGAGAATCAGTTACCCAGTGCTAGTAGTAGGAGCCAAGATGTCTTTTACTCTGTCTTTAAATTTGTTTCCGTGCTCTTTGCCGCTGACTTTTCGAGAACGACACGTCGTAATAACTCACATAATGGAATCGCGTGATCTGTAGATATAATTAGGTTGAGGTAGGTTGAGCATGGTATTTGAGTGTAATGTAATTCCTGGACTATTATTGTCCCAGTCAAATGCCCATTGTTCTAATACGGTTTACTATCGCTACACTTCATTGAAAAGGTCCTATCCCGGTCTCTAATAGTCGATATACAATAGGAGCTTCTCATGTTTGATTATTCTAGTAATTCCAGAATTGCGCATCTTTCATTCTGTTTGATCTCACTGGCCATGGCGCTTCCAAAGCGCCATAGTAAAGTTCTTTTCCGGTTCCGGAGATTGTTGTCACGGGCTTCGGATATCTTTATCTTCAAATGTAAGATAACCCCGCCACAGTTAGCTTCCCCGGAAAGAGTGATAATATGAGCGAAATTTTGCTTGGGGAGAATATCATGTGGCTAGCTGGAAATTTTAGAATGTGCCAAGTTACTGGCTGGCCCTATGAGTAAGATGGGCTTAGACACACGAATGAATTTTCGCATAACTGGCTGCGTGCTGATCTCAGATCCTCAGCCCCAGCATGCATTCGTATATGCTCTAATCATAGAAGGAAGTCATCCGACTGATCAGTTTTGCAATATCTGCGAACCAGGTATTGCCCCATATTTGAAAGAAAATGATAGTTATGCAGGTGGATACATAATCATGAGGCGATTTCTATTCTGGTTGGATAACGCTACGCCTCCAGATAACTGTGCTGCAGGCTAGTACACTAAATCTTTAGCTGAAGCTGCCAAGCAAACATCTCTTCAGAAAATTCAACGCCCCTTAATTTTCATGTGAATCAATTAACAGAAAGTATTGGACAGGTAGATGCAGCACCCGTGAGAGTAGCCGTGTACATTTGAGGACGCTTGGTAGGCGTTCTATAAGGCATCACTATGACATCAGGCATCCCCTTCTAAGGGGCGCCGCCCCCGATAATAGCCGGAGAATATGATCATACGGGGCTTCCGATCTTATGATCACGATGAGTATTAAGTTTAACTTTGATAACATCAGCAGTGAGCGATAGATCAGGGCTTTGTTAGGAATAGTGTTGTGTGTTTCGAAGTATATAAGAAGAGGGCAGAATCCTATTAAAATGGTCAGTAACAAGCTGACTCCTAAACCAAATCTACATCTCATTTAACTCTCAATATAAGTTATATACACACTATCTAATATTAATCAACATGGGTAACTTTACATTCTACGAAGGCCCAGCCAGCAGCTTCCCGCCGATGAGCACATGGAAAGACTTCACCACTATCTTTAACCTCAACAAGCCCGAAATGCTCCAGACCGGAGATACCGGTGAGGATGTAGGTCGTATCTGGAATGCCGTGCTGGATGCGGCCAAGAATATTGGCGTTGAAGAACGTGTCATCTTTTGCATCATAATGCAAGAGTCCACGGGCAATGTTGGTGTTGGAACAACCACCGACAACGATACCAAGGCAACTGGTGGTCTCATGCAGTGTGAGGAAAGTCCAGCTTTCCCTGGCAAGCACGGTCTATCTCAAGTAAGTGTTCCAATGTTTGATTCATTTGCCAGTTCACCTGTTGACCAACCACCTCTACAGGAACAAATCTCTTCCATGGTCAATGCGGGCACGAAACATTACAAGGCCAACCTCGAGCAAGTTGGGAACGCTGATACGGCAGAGTGCATTTATAAGGCTCTGCGCCTTTATAATTCCGGCTCAATGAATGAGAACAATCTTTCTGACGCAAAAGGCGCTACAGCTAGCTATGTTAGTGATATTGCTAACAGGCTCCAAGGGCGTGTCAACTAGATGTGTATTACTGATCTTGGAATATATGTAGAATCTAGACAGTGTGTCTATTTTGAGAAATTTGATGCTATAATTTAGAAACCATATAATGTCATTCATTTAGCTATGTAGCTCGAGTTTTAGTCTGAATGGATCTATTATCAACAGTCAGCATTTACCTCAACACGCTTGGGCTCAAAGGATATAACTTATATAGTGAAGCTTAACACACTTGGGCTCAAAGTAGATGACTTATATAGTGACTTATCGATGTAGTAAGAACAACATTGCGGGTCTGTGCTCCTAAAAGCCGATTTTCGTATTAATTTCGGTGATACGTTTAGACGGAGCCTAGGAGCTTAGCAAGGATCAAGCTCGCTTGTACAGTATTTAATAAATAACGCTGCGACATTTTAGGCGAAGTTATTATTATGACGGTTTGACTCTTGAAGCGAGCACAGTGAGTTTCCATTCAGGCAGCATGGCACGTGCAGGGAGGCCGTCAAGCCGTCGTCCAGCGCCATCGTCCGTGCCGCACTGATTTTTACCCCCGTCTTCTGCCAGGTACGCACTTACGTACAACGCAATTTAGCCTTCCTTTTTCGGGTAGCCCCGTAAATGGTTTCGTTCCGAGAGGGACTTTCAATCTGCTCGTGGACTTTCGTTATCTCTCGTTCATGTACATCGTAGTTTGTCCACCCAAATGGCTCCAACACCTTCTACGGAGAACGAAGCCGTAGGAGCCGCTGTGGGAGAGTCCACGGCACGCGTAGAAGCTCAAGAAGCGGAGGATACGAGCAAGTATCTCAAATTCTCAAGTGTGGTCTTGGTCTCAATCGTACTGTGCCTGGCGACTTTGTGCGTAGCAGTGGACAATACGATACTCTCGACCGCTGTCCCTCGAATTACCCACGATTTTCATAGCATTGAGGATGTGGGTTGGTATGCAGCGTGAGTTTTGCACTCTCCATCAATTCCGAGGTCATTCCGGAGTGAGACTTTTGAAGTACATTAACGAACCCTTGAACAGAATCTACCCATTGACGTCCTGCGCCTTCCAGCCTTCCTACGGCAAGATCTATAAGCTCTTCTCCAGCAAACTCGTCTTCTTGGCAGCGTTGCTGATATTCGAGATCGGCAGCGTCGTTTGTGCTACTGCACCTAATTCTCATGTCTTCATCTTCGGACGCGCCCTAGCAGGATTGGGGTCTGCCGGGATACAAGCTGGCACTACTCTCATTCTTGCTGATTGTGTTCCGCTGCGCCAACGCCCGACATGGAACAGCATCATTGGTAGCATGTTTGCAGTCGGGAGCGTAGTTGGACCTCTGCTGGTATTTCCAAATTCCTTATCTACAAGTAATTTCGTTGCGGTGATTGACAACTGGGACAGGGAGGAGTCTTCTCGGATTCAACTACATGGCGTTGGTGTTTCTACATCAATCTCCCAATCGGAGGCGCTGTCATGATCTTCATTGCCTTTTTCTATGATGGTAAGCGCGGCGGCGAGAGAGCTGTTGAATCCATCGGATTCCGCAGTCAGATAGCGCGCTTCGACTTGGCCGGTACTTTTACTTTTGTATTAGCAACGATTTGTCTTCTCTTAGCTCTCCCATGGGGTGGGACTGTATATGCCTGGGACAATGCCCGTATTATAACCCTCCTAACGGTCGCTGGTGTTTTATTTTGTTTCTTTGTCGGCGTCGAATACTGGAGGAAAGACAGCGCCATCATTCCTTTACGCTTACTCCGCAGGCGAAGCATAATTGCAGCGATCTTGTTTGGCGCCTGTCTTGGAGGCGTGTTCTTTGTAGGTAATCCCAAGGCAGACATCACATTACATCTGGCTGACCAAGTTGCTATCATTGTCCCAGGTCAATGTCTTCTATATACGTGAGTATCGAGAATAATCGTAACGTAAATACAAATACTGACTCATATCTTAGCACTATGGTTTCAAATAGTCGATGGTGTCTCTGCTGTCGAATCCGCGGTCCTATTCATCCCGTACATGCTCAGTGTCGTTGGCGGGTTCATGTTCGCTGGGTTTGGAACCGCTGCAACGGGATACTATACCCCTTTCGTCTATGCCGGCTCAATTCTCATGTCAATAGGCACCGGCCTTTTGATGACTGTTCAGCCTCAGCACACCTCGCGAGCCAAATGGGTCGGATTTCAGATCCTATGTGGAGCCGGAATCGGCCTAGGAGAAGAGCAAGGATTATACATGGTCCAGACGACACTTGCTGAAAGTGATGTGGCAACTGGTGTCGGCATCGTCTTGTTTGCGCAGACATTTGGTGGAGCCCTCTTTGTATCAGTTGCACAAGCAGTCTTCCTCGAAAACATCGGCAAGGTTCTAAGAACACTGGCTCCGGATCTGTCCCCTTACTCCGTTTTGGAGGGCGCATCGACGGCCCTTCCGGGCTCTTCTACTCAGACGTCCCCAGAGTTGCAGGCAGCATATGCCGTAGCGATCAAAGACGCCCTCCGTGTTGGGCTAATACTAGCAACAGTCTCCAGTCTAGGCGCCGTGCTGTACGATTGGAAGAGTCTGAAAGCTAAGCATGATAATGAAGACATTAACCGTGGCAATGATCATGAGCTGGAACACATAGCGGGTGTTCGAACAGAGAATAAAGGAAAATAAAGACCAGCACGGGCACGATGTAGACAAGGGGTGCCAGCTCAGACTCTTCTCTAGATATACACCGATGTACATCATCTTCGGACACGAGGCACGGATCGCTCCAAATATGTCTTTCCTAAAAACCTTCCATTTTAAAGATTCATTCAGCTGCGACGGATCTTGTTCGGCGCCAGATTGGTAGAACCTGTATTACAACGTTTGTTAACATTTTAATTTAAACTTCTATAATTCTTGTCACAAAATCTTATAATAGTTATTAAAATATTCAGATTATAAAGTTTTAAAACATGAATTAACGAATATTCTTAGTTAGCCAGTTATGGTGTTGTTGACTAAGTATCTACTACTAAATATTCAGATGGTTGGAAAGTAGCCCGATGGGTGAAGTGGCCGGGCGGAAGGGATTTACGTTGGAGCCAGATTCTGGAACAATCCTCAGAGGTCAGGTTATCAAATAAAAGTATTTTTGTTTCTCACTTTCATGTATTGAGCTATAGACGATAGATACGAGTATGAGGCAGTACATGGCAGGTCTTAGCACCATTTAGCGTTCTAAGTGCAATAATATTTCTCTTCTGCTACTACCTTCCATTCGAAGAGCCATAGGAGGAACCAGTACTATATATTAGTCGGATATACATACATTATTATAATAAGCTGGCTTTATATATACTCGGTAAACTATTAGGCTTCCTGGTAAGTCAGCCGATCCTGACTTCTCACTTTAAATGGATTGTTTCAAATTGAAGTGCCTAACTATACTGAAATTACTGCATCTTTGACATGTTGGGTTGGCGCTCCAGTTATGGTAGAACCTACAGGCAACTCAGCATCCTTTCCCAATGACGCNTCGTGTAGACTCATTACAGTAAGGCTACTTTATGTAAGCTTTGCCCTTTCCACTAATCCATGTTGTTTTAGCCTCCATAGAAGCAGATCCAATCTGTCCTGGCCAAAGAATGGTTCTCCTTGGAATACACAAGTCGGAACACCCCAATGTCCAGCCTTTTCAAGTTCGTCTAGATTTGCATCGACGGCTTTTCTCAACCTGGCTTCGTCCTGTTGTATAATTGCGTCCATTTCTCTCAAATCAAGACCAACCTTTGCTGCAGCGTCTGTCAAATAAGTGCCTTGATCCCAGCCATCGGTGGACCAAATCACCCGAGAAACTTCGTTCGCGAAAGCGATACCTTTCCCTCTCTCCTCTGCAAGTACACCTAGGTACACTAGTCGGTATATGTTTGGCTGCTCTTTTCCCATAACATAGATACCTTCGGCATCAATTTCTACATTGACTGGATCTGGCTTTGGCCATTGGTATGGTAGGTCCAAGTACTGTGCCACACGAGGACAGTCAATCGCTGCAATGTACTTGAATAAAAGAGGATTGCTGGTCCTAAACCATTCAGGTTTGCGGACAATCAACGGAAGTACGGGTCTGAGACGTATATCAATGTTATAGGTGGTTGCCATAGCTGCAAGTCGTGGTGCTGCAAGATAAGAGTAAGGACTCCTGAAGGAATAAAAAACATCAACCTGTAATTTTGAAGCCATGATATCTGTCACAATCAGCAGTAGCGATTCAACACTGAAGGAACTCGATATCGATACAGTACCGGCCGAATGTAAGACATTCGCGGCTAGTGCAACTTATATTATGGCGTGTCTACTACAGTTATATCCGCGATTCCCGAGAGAGACGTGAAAATGCCGAGGCAACTTCAATCACATCATAATTGTTAAAAAGGATTACCTCTAAAAATGCGAGGCTCATAGGGAGATTTTCCTCTCTCCTGGTAGCATATTATCGCTGGTTCCCCCGCCCCATTGAACCGAGGTGTAATATTATGGCAAACGTCCTTACTCCTCTTCACATCCATCATAGTGGGATGTAGCTTGTCTATGGAATCTAATTGAGACGCACATCACCAAATTACAGTGAGCTCAGAAGAGTTTAGATGAGAGACGATTTTGCAACACCCTCATTAGCGAGTAGGATCCACTGTACGACGTTGAAAATGCCTAACTTGGCGCCGGATACCAGTCATCTCAAGTAGATCTAAGCAATCTCCGCCAGAGTTAAAGGGAAATTAGTGAAAATTTCCGTCGTCAAAGCTTAACTGTGGCTCCAACTATCATAGCAAGCATAGATCAGCCGGGGATTTTGGATATATTCGGAATTTGGGAATCGTATGTAATCTGGGGATCGGAGGTTCAAGCACCATTACCTGTCCTCATCATTGACACTTTCATAGCACACAGCAATAACCGCATCCTAGCCTGTTCCACTGCGCTATTCAATTAGCTGCCCTATCTTTATTGTGGTATATTGAGATATTTCTATTGTACTCTACGGAAGTTCGTTTTGTAACACGCCTCAACGTGCCCAGATGCGTCGAATTATCACATAAGATGTTTTCATGCCCAAGAGAATGCGGACACAGGTTATCCATTTTTAATCCGGCATACATGTTTTCCCCCATAAGCTCTGACATCTAGCACTCCGTTTTATGTTCTCGGTCACCCCATGTACACGTCTTGCTGCATCAAAAAACTTCGTGCCAAAGTCACCATCTTCTCTATCCGTCATATCTTCACTATCAATCTGTTCTCCTCCTTGGCCGGCTGGGTGCGTATTAGCACCGCTGTTCTCTTTTCCGATTTCACTCGATTCGCCAAACTCGGCATCAGGGGTGAAATGCCTCATGACTTCAGGATTTACCACAATGCATTTAAAAGCATTAGATCGACAACCGTTCATTAATTTGATGTCAAACGCTTCGTCTTGGCCACTTGAAACAAAGTCAAGGACTTTCTTTGCTCCAGGCTTATTGACCGCGTATGCAAATGTGCAGACGGCACCGTTCGAATTATATACCGCTCTTTGCCCCTCTGATATTCTCGATAAAATATCCCTAGCCCAGCCCCTGTATGAACTAAATGGGATCACCGTCTGGTCTTCGAATGTCGTAAGAGTTTCGGTAGGAAGCGGATTATCGCCACAGTGGCCGATCCATAGAACATCCCATAGGTGAGAATATGGATGGATGTCTTCATCTGGAGCATTTGTATGATTTCGCACCGCCTGGGCAATGAGGGTCATTTGTTTCTAGGGTGTAGGTGTCAGCATGAGCACGTAACATCATATCTCGTCCTTACTTTGATATCCACGTCCCAATCCACATCGTCTTCAAGCACCAGAGCTGAGTTTAATTTACTCTGTATAATGTATTTTAATACATCAATATGTGCAAGCCAAGCCAATGCGGCGCCATGATTCGGCTTGGCCTTGTCATTGCTTCCGAGGGCTTCAAACGCGGTCGATAACTCCGTAGACCATCCCGGCTGTGGTGGAATGGAGATCATGATATTCGACAAGCGTGCTGCGGATTGCAAACCTTGTCGACGCCAAGACGTGCCCTTCGATAAGGCTAGGACGCGCTCAAACTATTGGATGGGATTAGATCCAGAAAGGTAACAGTGACTTTCTCCGCTTACACCTAGAGTCGAGTTTCGAGGAGAGTATGCCTCGAACATGACGCGCTGGTGCTGTTGCTGGGTCTGTTTAAAGTACTGGTACATTTCCTTCACATCCTCAGCAATGCTATCGGATAACGAAAGCCCTTGGTTGGAGACTGAACCATGGCTCGCCTGGTGGAAGAAAATATAAGTTAGGAGGGTAAATATGATGAAGAGAGCGCCGATCAACGGCACCCTCGAACTTGGTAAGTGAATATTGTGATAGAAAGGCATCGAATGCGTCCTATCCAAGGGAACAAAGCTGCCTGAATTTCTCTAGGCAGGACGTCGTTTTAAGCATTTAAGATGGTAGCAGCCAAGTCCACCAGATGCTCCGGCTTTTAGGGGTTTTGCTTCTGCAGATGGGTGGTACGTAAGCAGAACGCCGCAGGTTGTTATGATACTATTGCCAAGCCACTAATGAAGCATAACCATATCGTATCATTAGGCAGCCATCTACAGGTGGCTCAGGAGCTCTAGAGCCTGAAAAGCGCTATAAACTGCGCTTCTTGTAACTTGGTCTCCCTCCAGAAAGAAACTGCGAATACGACGTACAGATTTGTGTCTCACCCCCCGAAGCTAGAGCTCGTATTACACTGCACTATCATGGATTAGGAATCATTCCCTCACAACTTATTCAGTTACCATCTTTTGACTACTAGTTTTGACTCGCATGGTACGAATACAGCTAGCAAAACCCTTTCCAGCGAGCTAGCTAATAAGGTTTTTATGTGATATCGAGTAACTTCTCTCGCAACCTTATCATACTGATTTAAGAATGCTCTCCATTTGTCCATCTTTTCATCCGTGTTTAGATAGTCTCTGCTTTTCACCTCGGCATAGCCTGGCGGAGCGCCAGTCGTGGGGTTTTTAAGAACAGTCTGTGCGCTCCTGTTTCATCTGTCCAATAATATCGTTCTAGATCCGCTAGTTGACCAATGATATTCCTTGCAGAAGCCACCGGGGCTTGGAGGACTTACGTACCACCCGTACGAAAAGGGATCATTTACCTAACTTAGCTCATCTCGTATTCCAGACTTCAGTGCGATAAGCATAGTTACTAGTATCACACTAAGAATAACGTTGCCGCATTGTCATCCCTTTCAATTGTGACCCTGCGGTAGCGAGTGGAGCCTGTATGATCAAAATATACGGCGTATAGATGCATGAATTGTAAGACTTAATGATATGCATAACACATCATACATCAAGGAGGGTAAACGTGAAGAACTAGTCAAACCGTGAAAGTAGAAAAGTTCGATTGTTCCTTGAGTCATGAGGCTCGGTCTGTATCTAGCTCCTAATCATCAGACCGTTCATCCCTACCACTATATGTGAGATAAAATGGTGGGTTTCTTATGGAAGGCAGAATATATTATAGGTAATATACTACTTATAATTCATTGAAATATAGCATGGGTTAATTTAAGTTTATTAACTTATGATTAATATCAATCAAGAATTTCATATAATAGTATCTCGACCGATTGTTGATATTTACATAATCCAATTCAGAATATGTGTCTTGCAGGCAATATTTGTTGTAAAGTTGTCTCTGTATAAAAGAACTAAAGTGCGCGATACTATCGAGTAATCTATAAAATGTGAGATAGGCAAAACTTCTACAACAACATAAAACCAATGTGATACGCTATTTCTTGACCAAACCAAACTCAAAAAGACTTTCTGCACTTGCAACGAGTGCGTCAACATTTGATCGAGGTTGCCAACCGAGTAATCTTTTTGCCTTATCGTTTGACATGGCCTTACGACTGCCTAGCTCCGGGATAATCATAGCCACGTCAGGATCAAACAATGCTATAGGCCGGAGAAGGAAATTGGGCAGGTTGTGGGTCGGTGCTCGTCTAGCCGCTCTACCCAACCTCTCTCGCAGAGCCAAGGACATCTCTTGGACAGTCATTGCCGGTGTTGCAACGCACACAAATCTTTCTCCTTTGGCTTTGGGATCAGTCATTGCGCGGAGATGGAGGTCGACAACATCTCTAACGTCAACCACGCCCATAGAAAGCTGCGGGCAGCCAGGAATTGCTCCGTTTAACAGACGTTGTACCAGTTGAATCGATGTTGATAAGTCTGGTCCCAAGATTGGGCCCATAATCACTGCAGGGTTGACAACTGAGAGCTCCAGAGATTTGCCTTCCTTTTCAATAAAGGCCCACGCAGCTCGCTCAGCTAGAGTCTTACTCTTGTAGTAGGCAATAACCCCTGGAGCATCCGCGTTTGTCCAAACCTCCTCGGTAAATGTCATGTTTGTCTTCGGATGCCCGTAGCAAATGGCTGCCATCGATGATGTGAGAACAACCCGCTTTACACCGGCGTCACGAGCGGCGCGCAGAACTCGGAGCGTACCTTCGCGGGCGGGAATTATGACTTCATTTTCGTCCTTCGGGACACCTGCTGGGAATGGTGATGCCACGTGTAGGACATAGGTACAGCCGTCGACCGCCTCCTTCCATCCCTCGTCTTTCGAAAGATCCGCCACAACAAAGGTAAGCTTGTCGGTGTTGGCCGCTTTACCAGCTCGGAGAAGCTCATATACGTGGTCCTTTTTTCGTAGCGACCTGACCGTAGTTCGCACTCGATAGCCTCGATGTAAACACTCGATAATGCAATGCGCTGCAACGAAGCCCGATCCGCCCGTCACTAGGACGGTCTCTTCTCTTACATCGCCCATATTAAAACAAGGAAAATATTTTTGGCACTGGTTCTAAAATGGAGAAGCTTAGGTATTCACGATGAATTTTTCTGGATGTTGATTCTGAAGCTAGGTTGTCCGATCAACAGAAGGTCGCCATAGACCATTTTATCATTTTAAAGTTTTGATCTACCCTCAGATACACCTTCAGCAGCATAAAGCGTATGGACAAGACGTTAACCCGATACCGTGTCATAATTCGGAATCGGGGCAACGAGAGTCCTGAGGTGACGACACCCATGGTACGGCGATGACTTTCTACCTTGCATGTGAACGATACTCTTCTCCGAATCCAGCAGTCAACCCTCCCGCCCATTCGAACAGTTCAGTGTTTCGGTGTTAAGAGCCACAGCTGAGCATTGGGGCGCTTAGCACCGAAAATGTGCGGCCGCTAGACACGCAAATCGTCTTGGCTGCACTCGCATAGCAAAAGCTTATGAGCTGGAACTTGGCCGCTAGCACGGAATCTGTGTCTATAAGTAAGTTACTACTTGGTGGTGTTTACTAATCTTCAAAAGAAAAAAAAAAAAANCAGGTACCAGTATCGGGCGCTAGCCTACAGAGTCTGTTATGCCAAAACCTAATTACCGGTCTCACGGACCAGGTTGTATTCTCACTGACCTAGAATATACGTTGTCACTGGGTTAACCGCAATTCCCAACCCAACGGGGGACAGACAGTTAATCCGGACGCGTCCACACAGNAACTGTTACAAACTCCGCGGAGTGGTCAAGGCATCAGGTAGAAGTTCCTCAGTGCAGTGTCATAACCGCCATCCTGCAATAGGAATCCTAATGTCTGGAAGGGTCTAGGACAGCAGATTCCAGGATAATGTCGTCTCACTACTTATTATGGAAGCGAAAATAGATAGTGAAGTTTGGAGTCAATCTAGAAAGGTTACTTGTAACGAGTGCCTCCTATTATTCTCTTTTCTGATCACTGCTAAGCTAGATACATAACTCAATGTTTACCATAATTCTGATTCACAAGAACATATCTGTACCTTGCTTTTCCAGCAGCCATATCAATGATGGCCTGGTTGGCATCTGCAAGAGGCCTCCCCTGAACCCAAGGCTTGACCTTCTTGTCGGCCGCAAGCTGGAGCATCTCCCGGATCTCCGCTGGTGAACCGACGCCGCTACCCCCAATCTTGAGGCCTTTGTCTTGTAGTTCAAAGATGCTGATAGGTGGTAGCTTTCCTCCATCTGGTGCCCTGGTTATTCATTAGCGACCAAACATTTTACGAGGAAAAAGCACACTGCACTTACCCGACTTGGATGAAGCTGCCTTGTGTCTTGAGGAGCCTCAGATAGTCTCCTAGGGGCATCTTTTCGCTTGAAACCGTGCAGATGATGAGGTCCAGAGACCATTTATTCTTGGCCGCCCAATCCGCATCATCATCTGTCGCAATGTACTGGTCTGCACCGAGCTTGAGTGCATCATCCTTCTTCTCGGCCTTCCTCGAAATCCCAACAACTCTGTCGGCACCTAGTGCTTTGGCGAAGAGTATACCTAAGTGGCCCAGGCCTCCAACACCCACAATGCCCACTGTTTTCCCCGGCCCGCATCCATACTCACGAAGGGGTGCATATACAGTGATACCTGCACAGAGCATAGGTGCAGCGTCCACGGATTCGAGTCCTTCAGGTATCTGGAAGACAAAATGGCCGTTTGACCGGTTGTAATCCGCGTAACCACCGTACGATTTACCTTCGTCGTTGGGGAAAAAGGACCCATAAGTATTCGTGTCGTCCACAAGGCAGTAATTTTCTCGATTGTTACTGCAGTCTGGACACGTCGGTTGCAAGCATGAAAGTCCTTGTGCACCTACCCCAACGCGATCGCCGATTTTGATATGTTTTACATTTTCTCCAACACGAATGGCTTTGCCCACAATCTCGTGGCCAACGACGCAAGCTGGATGTGGTTGGTACCCTTCAAGAGCGCAATCTGGGAGATTCAGACTTACGATATGGCGTTTCTCCCCAACCAGACCTGAGAGCTATATGTGAGGTGACCAGTTAACTATTATATCTTTCTTTGGCTAATCGAAAGATTGTCCGGCTGCTTTGTCGGACAATGCTTCCTTGTCTTCTGCAAAAAGACTTGCACGCGCCCAAACTCTCGTCGTAAGAGCCTGGTAAATTTCGGTGTAAAGGAGATAGACGTACTGTGAATATCACTGCCACAGATCCCGCAGTGAGAAATTTCGATATCAACATCATCCTCGGTCCATTTCTTGGGCTCGAATTCGCCCCATTCCATGTGGCCGTTGACAGAGTCGGCCGTCTTGCCAAGCCACCCTTGGAATTTTGGACCCGCCATTCGGATTAATCCTTTTGGTTGTCCCTGGTGAGTGTTTAACAAAGAATAGCAAAGAAATTACAACTCCAGTTTAATGCTTGGGACGATGTCCGATATAAATATGTTCTCACGACGGCCTCGTGGCTCTCCACACAGAGTACGTAAGTGCCCACTGATCAGACGCTACGTCGATGGCTTCCCTGTCCATATTTGCGTGACTCATAACTCACATCTTTTGCATCAAATTACCATTATGGAGCTAAAGAGCGACTGTCTTTAAAAGATTCTTTCATGATTATTACTGTTGGACCGGAGATTTGCCTCAACAAAAGCGTCAAACGTAACTTGGCGTTCGCACTAATGCAGCATGCTTATCCTGGCGGCAGTCTCGCGGCAATTAGTTTCCACCCACCTGGTCGCTCGGCGCGACTAAGGTCGGCAATAGGGTACGCGTAAAGCATACTCCCGTCGAAAAAGCGGGTGTAATGCCGGGGTAGGGTGTTTGCCCCAAGCCCATGGTTCATTGCGGCGCAGGCGGCGGGCATTAAAACCCCGATGTAAGCCCGCAAGTGATAAGCAGGTCACAGCTGTGCCTTCTGCTCGAAGCAAGAGGCATATTGCTTGATCCCCGATGGAATATTCAACCACTGAGCCTGCGGAAGATGCTCTGGTTCCCCAACTCCTATCAGTGGCAGTTATGCCACAGCAGCGCCATGTCAGATGCAAAGGCGATGATTGGACGGGCGTCACGAGCACAGCCGAAAGAAGAAAGCTTCAAAACCGACTGAATCAAAGAGCCTACCGTCAGTGCTTAACCCTCGCTCTTTGTAAAATCGCGCTCGGCGGTGGATTCTAACTGAGCGTCTAGGCCAAAGGAGGACCTTGGAGACGCGGCGGAGGAAAACAGCTGCTGTATACCAGAAGCTACTAACAGTCATTGGTGATACTTCTCACGCAGGAACCAGCGAGGCCAAAAGGGGGGAAGTCTATAACGAGATTACTGCCTTCTTAAGTACCTTCCCCGGCTATAAGATGTTGCAATTGCCCCAAGATCAGGCAATAATGGTTGGATTTGCCAGGGAGGCATATGAGAGCTACACTCTTGGATTACCCCGGCCCGCACAGCTCCACTTGCTTATCAAGCTCAATGTTCTAAATGCGTTCACACGCAATGCTGAGTTCTTGGGCCTCCCTCCAAACTACATCTGTGCTGACGAGGCTCCCTCGATATTTCTGCGTGAGGGACCGCAGCCAACCGCCGCCTCATCCTGGCCGGAGCATCTGCGACCGTCGTCGGTACAGTGCTCGGTGAAACATAGCGCCTGGCTCGATCTAATTCCCTTCCGAACCATGCGGGACCGGATTCTCCTGGCTATTAATGCAGGCTTGTTGAACGAGGACGAGTTGTGTCTAGACCTGCTGGAAGTCGACGAGAACGGGTCTGATGCGCCCTATCTCATTGTGTGGGGCGATTCGTCTGACCCCCATGGCTGGGAGGCCAGCTTTCTGTTCTTAGAAAAGTACCGCTGGCTGGTTTGGGACTGTCCAGAGATCATTGAGTCGACCAACTTCTGGAGGTCAACGAGGGGCGAGAAGCAGCTTGCATTGAAAAAGTGTTAGAAGCTGCAAGGTTACTTGATGCTTTCTTAGGTTATCACTGATCCCTTGCAAAGCAGTTGTCTCTTCTCTACGATTTGAAGCTGCGTTCATTAGCGTAGTAGCGAGCTAAAGGTATAATAACCCCTATGTGGTACTTGTCTTCCGTCATAGCCTCTAGCACATTAGCTCTCAGGAGAGATCAGGGCGGCTACAACCTGATTTGCCGGAGGTATTTCTTGAAGGCTTTCAAAATAATTCACAAAACGAAATTGATCACATGATCTGGTTGAAGACCTTGAAGCAAGTTTCCAAGCACGAATCCGAATCTCGGTATTTAAGGCTTATAAATATGCTCTCCCCGCAAGAACCAAGTAGCTCCGATCTTTTTCCGTTTGCGGTGTCAGAATATATTTCCCCGCTTTCATCTATGATGGCTACCCACTTGTCAACGTTGCCCGAGATGCTTCTGGGATAGTGCAGATCCTAAAGTGGGTGAACTGTTATATGACTTAAAACGCTGTTCCGGCCTACTTAGCATTTTTAATCTTCATACTGAACTTTTTGAGAGTCATCTTTTTCTTAGATAATCTCATAATGTAAGAGTACTTCTCCAGATTCTGAAGTTATTTGCCCATATTTAGTAGGCATATTAATCAAAAGCTCCGAATTATATAACTCTCCACTGAGACCTCGTATTTTTGACAACGAATTAATTGCTAACGCTACCTAGTAAAAACAACATTTCCTAAGTCAACCAAAATGTGCACAGGATTAAAAATAGTGGCAGTTATACTGTTACTAGCAAGCCTGTGCTTAGCATCCAATTCTACTTCTGCCAACCTTAAAGTCATCACTCGGACCGGTACCTTCATAGGAAACCTTAACGATACATACCCAGATGTGAGACAGTTCAAATATGTTCCCTACGCAAAAGTAGGTATATTTTATTGGAGAATCTAGAAACGGAGAGTTACGAAGAAACTGAATTTTGTCATAGCCCCCGGTGGGAAAAGGACGTTGGGCACCACCGGATCCTCTTGATGCATCTTCAGAAATTATTGACTCCACCGTCTTTGGTCCAAGCTGTGCTCAATTTGTATCCAGAGTCCCGTCGGCATGGGCACTCAATATCACTGGCAACCAGATTGTCAATTATGGAGAGAGCTTGCTTGCCGGCTATGTTGCGCAAAACTCGGCCGAGGACTGCCTAAGTCTTGCCATCTGGACTCCCGCAAATGCAACTGCGGAGTCTAGGTTGCCTGTCCTCCTCTTCCTTACGGGTGGTGGCGATGTCACCGGAGGTGTTAACATCCCAACGCAACTACCAGCAAATTTTGTCCACCACTCCCAGAGGCATATCATGATCACTACAAACTATCGTGTAAACATTTTTGGCTATCCCAACGCTCGTGGTCTTCATAATACCACCAATTTTGGCTTACAAGATCAGCGTATGGCAGTGCAATGGGTGTTTGAAAACATTGCTGCCTTTGGTGGCGATCCGTCTCGAATTACTCTCTGGGGCCAATCTGCCGGTGCTTCAGCATCGGACTTTTATCTCTTTAGCTATTACGAAAATCCAATTATCCGTGCCTCCATATCCAGCTCTGGCGTTGCTCTGGGTGGTACACCTAATAGGGATTTTCAAGGGACCAATTTTACTTTTGTTGCAAAAGCAATGGGTTGTGATTTCGAAGACGCTGAGACAGAGCTCCAGTGTATGCGTCGGATCCCGATGCCACGCATCGAGAACTTCGTTGGTCAATACCAGGATAACTCTACTCTGGTGGATCCGTCACAGCCTCGTATCTCATTCACACATTACGGTATAGATCTCCAGATCTCTCAGATGAATTCAGAATGGTGCTTATGCTGACCCTGCAATATTAGTTGATGAGAAATATGTCTTTTCCAACTACATCCAGAGATACCTGGACGGGAAGATTGCAAGGGTGCCCAAGATGATTGGCACCACTGCTCGTGAAGCACCTCCTCTGCTCCCATACCCAGTCAATAACTTTACCGCCGGCCCTTCGCCAGACCTCATCTATTCGCAGACGTTAGCTACTGTTTGTGCAGCACATAACACCAGCGTGATGCGCAAGGAGATCGGCCTGGAAACATGGCGATATGAATGGGCTGGGAATTTCACTAATATTGCTCCGGTCTGGTGGTTGGGTGCGTATCACTACTCGGACTTATACATGTTCTTTGGGACATACATTATTGCCCCCGGACAAATTCCAGATCTCGAGGTCCAGACGTCGGCAAAGATGCAAGACCTTCTGGTGGATTTCGTGAACGACCCATCTTCACTTCCTGAGGCTGGATGGCCTCAATACGTGACCAATGCTACTGACGGCGGTATCATTGCTCAGTTTGGGGCGGACGGACAGACAGTCAAGTATGTCACCGGGAACTCGGTTGAGGGAGCATGTTATTTACCGGGAGTGGTATATAATACCACACCATGAAAGTGCCAACCTTTTCCACCTAATAGATGTGTACTTGATATAGTCCAGATTGAAAGTTGGTGACAAAATGTCGGCAATACTTTTGAATGCAGTCTATTTACTAGGTCTAATAATTCCTCTATTGAAGCATTTTTTAATCTTCCTCTTCGAGTAATTTCCCTTTCAATATGTTCCGTTTCACCCACGCTTGACACAGCTCTATAATATCATCATCCCCGTAGTAGCTGGTCGGTACATTTAATTTCTTCACGATAAAATGATCTTTCTCATTCCTGGGACTTTGTGTTCCCCTTAATACTGAGTGCTGACTCTCTACATTGATCACCAAAACTTTTAACGGGCTGGTCACTCCAGCCTTGCTTCTAACATCAGACTGCGTGTATGCGCTCAGCTCTTCCCAGAATTCTATATCAAGTAATCCATCAGCCCTGGTGAGCACCAAGGTTTCCAACTTGGATAAGTTCTTCATCTCTTGCCAGAAACGCCTCTGAGACACGTCCGGATTATATAGAGCAAGCGTCTTCAAATTTGGCCATAAGGTCCATACCGGAATTCCACTATCGTGTGGTGGGAGATCGTCCAGCCATCCTAAGAACAGCTCGTCCCGAACGCTACAAAACAGCTCCAGAGAAGTGAGAAGCCCGAACGCATTCGTCAGGCGAGGGAACGGTAGCCAATTAGCTTGGCGAAGTGGCATATCAATCACGAGCTTTTTTATTGTGGGTGAAACCATTTCAAGAATAATAGAAATAGAGTCTGCAAGCAAGGGCGACTCAAGCTCTTCATCATTATTGTCGTCGTCGGAAAATGGAGCTAGGTACATAGACGTAATAGAGCGTAAGATAGGAGATGAGGACTCGCGCTGACCCTCAGTGGTGAGTGTTCTTAACAGACGTTGAAGGCGATCTCCCGAATCAATGAACATGCAGTGAGCGTACAGAAGACTGATTGCTACTGAGTGAGTTTGGCGTGATGCAAGACATAGTGAGAACAGAGTCTTCGTAATCACGTGTGAAGCAGGATAGGCAATGACAATAGCCGGACAAGGAACGAGGAAGTCGATGGTGTACACTATTAAATCCGCGGGCAATGGTTTTCGCTGGTGAGCTGGGAATGATGCAGCACTTTGCATCATGTTTTTATATTTTGGATGGAATTAGGTAGAGATTCGCTACACTAATAGCCGCCCCGCAAGCTGTTTAATCAAGGATCGGCAGCAAGAGCAGCACGTGCTCAAAAAATAGGGGATAAATCAGACAAGAGATAACGAGGCAGATCAGCTTGGAGGTAACCAGTTTTAAGTCCTAAATATCTGTTTCTAGACTAGATATTTGTTCTAAGTTTGCCCTGGAAAAATTACCTTCCCATTATTCTCACCGGATCTAAGTAATGCTTCAATAATCTGCAAGTCCGCCAACGATTCTTGTGGCCTGGACCTAGATTCCTGCTTTCCATCCATTACCTCCTTCGCGAAGGCTGCAATACCACTTTCCACTCCACATGATTCAAATGTCCTTCCCTCCTTGCATCCCGGGGCAGACACAACAAACGTCATGCTCGCGTCTTTCGACGCATCGTTCTCCGTGGTTACCATCACCGAGCCGTTCTCACCTACGATTGTGAGTCGATGAAGTGTTTTGCTTGATGCTGCAGAAAGCGTGAAGGTTCCACTTGCGCCGCCAGATAACAGGCATATTGATGATATTGTGTCTACAGGTGGAAGAAACGACTTTACTTGCCTCCCAAATGCAGCCACTTGCACAATATCCTGGCCTAGAATCTGCCTCAGCTCGGAAGCGAAGTGAACGCCTCCATCGAGGAGGAATCCTCCCTGATAATCCGGGGCTGTCCGCCAAGGAGTCTGATAGTATGCATTCGACTGCAGCATTTCGATTGCCCAGTCGAAAGTGAAGAAAGTAAGCTTGCCTAGCTTCCGCACTTGCTCGGCAGCATAGGCGAATGCTGGTTCGTAACGAAAACACTCTGTGACACCCCAGATCAGATGGGGATACTTTGCATCGTGGAACTCGATCAGATCAGTAGCATCGCGGCATGAAGCTGCAATAGGCTTCTCGGATAACACATGCTTTCCATGCTCCAAAGCAAGTCTGATAAAACGCGGCTGTTCAGTAATCGGGAGGCAGACAATCACAGCTTGGATGTCACTCCGTCGAAGTAACGCATCCAGTTGCTTCTCTGGGGGAGCTTGCGCGTCTCCGTCAACTTCGTAATAGGCATGAACGATAGATGAGGGCTCTATATCCTTGACTACTTGGAGAGCTGACTCGACTGAAGACCGAGAGCGAGAATGGATGGCTTTGAGGTCAAAGGTTCCCGCCTTGAAGATCGCCGGTATGTGCGCTGTGGCAGATTAGAAGACGATAGATCACGGGATATGGCATGCACACCAGATTTTGCAAAAATACCGGCGCCTAATAAGGCTAGACTAACTTTTGACATTTTTCCGCAAACCGTTGTCGCAAATGAGTTCAGTCTTCCGCGGTAATTAACGAATTGAATAGCGGGCGGGCGGGCGGTTGCGTGTGAAGGGCTGCCAATAAATTATCTAGAGTGGGCTGCAGTAAGACTAAACTTCGCGGAACTTGTTGGCCGTCAGATACCGAGTGACGGCATGATATTCTAGCTCATGGGAGTAAGATATTTTGGATGCTAACTTGTACTTCGCAATTTTTGGATTAGGACAACAATAACATGAACCGGAAAAAGCCATAGTAGTATAACTTCAATTCAGCAATATTCTCTAGAAATTATTAAAGAACCACTCCACGTCTCATTTCAACTCCATACTCATTAGATCCCTATCGATGCGGAGTATGTTGCTTCCCCGCCGATTAAAAATTAAACGTATTATCCTACTGCCACCTATTATTTCCATTATCAAGGTACCTAATCGTCATCGCTGCCACTCTCCTCATCTACATGCTCCTCCACAGTAAGGTCTGGTATCCTTACTGTCCAGACAATGATCGCCGCTATGGCAAATAACCCACTGGATATGAATAATGGCATTCCGATCCATGCGCCACCAAGCTGAAGTCCGCGTCTGAAAGCAGCTGAGAGAGCCGGCCCGGCCGACATCAGTCCCATACCCTCGCAAATAGCTGCAGTATTATACAGAGTTGCTACATAATGTGGCTCTACCATAGAAGTCATCAGGCTGCGGATCAGAAAAGAGAAACCACATCCCAATGCAAATAAAATGAGACCTGGGATGGTTAGAAATGTAAGACAGGAATGTCATCTACAGCAAGTCAAGAAATCATACCTATGATTAATGGAACAGGGTGGCCCGACAAGCCCATTATCAGCGTGCCTGCGACAAGGAAAAGACTGCTTGCTCGAACGAGCCATAGATCTTTCTGTCTAGTAGTCATGGAAAGGTGAGTAATGAGGTAATGACTGATGGAGGGTAGTATGACCGTCAAGAGCAGCAGAGCGCTGGCTGAACGGAAAGACATCAGATATGCCGCCTAGTGGTTCTGAAAGTAAGTGTCTGTGGGAGGGAAATTCAATTAACAGCTCTCACCTGGGACCATGAGAAGTGGACGCGTTTGGTGATATACTGGAGGAGCAATTCCTGTATATATCGGCCGAATATGGATACAACAGATGTGAAAAGCAACAGCACAACATGGAAGTTCCCAGCTATGAAATGTGCAGCACCATTTAAGCTTTCGCGTGCATAGTAGATTATGCGATTCCAGTCTAAACTTTTGCTGTCATCGATATTGCCGTCATTTGCTTCCGAATGAACATTCTCACTCTCGGTATTGAGATCGATGTCAGGATGTATAGTTTTCGATCGTGACAATTGAATGGTCTCAGGCATGGCTAGAGTGAGGCAAAAGCCAAGACATAGGATCCCTAAACCTAAACAGACTGCAGCCCAAGGATGCCTATCCGTCAAAGCGCCACTAATTGGGCTGGCCACCAGCTCAGCCACTAGGACGCTGGCTCCCAGACGGAAGAAGCTTGTTGCTCTGAACCTGGTTATCATCCATGATAATATTGAGTAGCTAAGGCAGACTCACCTTTCATCGTCTGGTACGGCATCTGCGATCATGGTGAAAAGGCCCGCAGCGAAGAGGGACGAACCACCTCCAATAAAACGGAACAAAGACGATGTCAGAGTAACCCAGACTGGAAAAACATCAGACAACCAACCTGAATGTATTAGTTTGAGAATAGTCACTGGTTTTTGTAAATTAAATGCTTACACACTGCGGCATACCAGCTGATGCCAAGGATGAGACCTAATAATGAGAGATTGACGACGATTTTGCGACCATATTTATCAGATATTAAGCCATAAGGAACGGCACAAATGATCCCTAAAATAATACTATCAGTCCCTCTTCTTAATGACGATCTCCTGAGAGATTGTAATACACAGACAACAACACATCCCGTGTTGAAATGAAGGACGAGAAAGAAGACAATTGGGGAGTCAAACCTGGAAGAAAGTCAAGTGTGGATTGCCATCCTCGCAACATGGCCAGCTTGCTCTGGACATCGGTGCTCTTACATCTCGGGTCGTCCGTGAGAGAGAGCGGATTAGCACCCGCGTGCTCGGGATAGAAATCACGGCATATGATTCCCTCTAAGATCCGATTTACCGGAGCCATCTGTAGGAGATCTCCGACCTCGAGGCAGAAGATCGTAATCATGCACACAGGGACGATGTGGCGTAGTAAAAAGGCATTCCATGCTGTAGATGCAGGCGTGATGGTTGGCGACGTGCTTTCAAGTAGAGGAGAAGCTTCAGTCGGCGGATCAAAACCACGATCACTGTTGTCGATGCTACTTGCATCGCTGGCTCTTCGACTAGTTGAGCCGGTCGTCATGGTGAGAAAGGGAAATAGCAAATGGAAAGGTTCTTGTCGCATGAAAAGTGTGATGCAAGATGCCCTATGTCGAGATCTATTTCGTCTATTGATTGTATAGGAAAAATATGCAACTGGAAATGAATTGAACCTGTATGCATTCTATTTGGTCTATAAGTAAGGACGGTGATGTATATATATGTATATATGTTTTTATGTATACACCGATATACAGCAGAAAAAAGAATGGGATGAAGTTGCCCTTCAATCGGAGAGCTAAAATGACGAGAGTAAGCTGAAAGCCAATTAGAGAGAACAGAAACGACAGTTGATAAGCAAAAGCGGGACCTCAGAGCTTGAACTCGTCATCAGCTGCAGGAAAATCAATAGGAGACATCCGGCCGTATCCACAGTGGTGTCCATGTTGGGAAGGCAAGGGGAGGATTTTTAAGGTTAAAAGTATAAAGTACCTGAGCCGCGGGGTCCTTAAATGGCAGCCTGAACCTAGACTCAGGCTCCAGTGAAAAGCGCAACCGCCATTGGTTGGGCGGGTCGAAAGGTACTCGTAATGGGTTATGTTTTGATAAGATGAAAGATGCAAATCAGTGAATTAATGGGCGGTAATACGTACTTCCATACGTCAGCTGGAAGAAAAGGATAATGGTAGGCGTTGAATTTGAGATCTTTTGCCAGGGCCAGAGGGTTTTTGTGTGAAATTTGTAGCAGTGGAATACACGTCCGGAACCTAAACTCGGTAATCTGACTGGTCCGGAGGCTACCGGCCGCCGGTGCTGGGCCTCACTGAATTGGGCGACCGGACCGGAGCGCACAAAAGTTACTGTCATCACTCCAGGCTCATGTTAAGTTGCAGTATTGGATCTGGATGAAGAGTTTCGAAGCAAGTTTAAACTATAATTTAGAAAAGACGTCACCAGTTGAATACTCTTCCCAATCTCTAGTCTATCTCGTCCACACCAGTTCATGCCAGCCTTCAAATAATCCGCGCTCCCCGCGCGAATCTTCGGTCCAATGTAGAAGAATCGCATCATGACCCCTGCCTACCAGACTTCTTGGTCCTTATGCTCATCAAGCCCCCATGGTTCTCCGCAGCAGAGGCACAAGCCTCACAATCCCCACCCATCCGAATTGTCTGCCAGATATCTCTCTTCTCACAGGGTGTCTGGATCAATCGTGCTGAGGTACAATATTTCCCCAATGCGTAGTTCACATGCCTGCATGAGAATAAATGCGCATACCAGTGGCACATTATCTGATTTTTCTTAAACCGAGGAAGAATGTGTCCAATGTTGGGTAATTATCTCGACGAAGGGACTCCGGAAACGGGATGTTGAGATCGGGAAGTAATTGATTCTATCGACGACGGCAAGGCGCAAAGGGTCTCTGATTGCGAGTCGTGATTTGGGATCAGAAATATGTCGACCTTTTTTGATCTATGCAGGAGCTTTGATTGAGGTATAATTCAGGCTCAAACTCAAAGATGATCGGCTTTTCTAGCTGGACAGAACTCTGCTCTCCTGTGATTCCATCTCGACACCAACACAAGGATATAATATCCTCTTTTCCGGAAAGCCCTTCTCTCATGGCCAATATCATAGAATACTAGGTCTTTCTCAACGGATGGCTACGTGCATCCACTCCTGCAAGGCAGGGCACGGATACGGGAAGTTGAACAGAAAAGAGGAAAGTATCTTCGGATTGGTGTTGAAGATACTGGAGTATAGAATGATAAACGCAGAAACTGTTCTGATTGCTCTGCCATTTCTAACAGCTCTCAATGGACGATGGCATTGATCAACCCAGCGATATGTTTGCCCAGGGAGAGACAACCGAGCCCAACTTGACTGATTGGACTTTCCGCGCGAGATGACATCAAAGACAACGAAGAAATTTATTTAATGCCAGGAAAAATCTCGGACCGTGAATGGAGAGAAACCTACGAATGTGATGTGCGATCGCTGCGGTGCAATGATGCACCAGTATCAGATTTTCGTGCGACATGCACAGCATACCTTGGGGCGCTCCCGGTATGACAATGCCCCTAAAATTTACCACCTATCTTGTCTAGTGGGTGGGAAAATCTGGTCTGACCTTGAGGTATATGATATCGGGCATTGCCTTTGTAGCGAGCCATTCCACTCGGGCGCAAAGATGAGGTCATAGATTCCAATCAGCAAACTCGCAGCCACTTGGGCGTCCGCTGTAAAACACTGTCCCAAAATATCTGTAGCATTAGAAGCGAGCACCAAAAACTATGGTAGGGGGAACGCTTCAACCGGGCCATCAATGCTCGTACACAGGACACATATATGTACCTCAGGGTACATGCGTGGGCGTTTTGGGCGAAGGAGGAATGGCGCTTGCGATTCTGAAACTCGGAACAGAGGGACAGTCAGCACCGTACAGAAGGGGTCGCACGTGCTCTGCCCCCAAGCGGAAGCAGCCGCACGCACCGAACCGCCATGACCACACCACCCTGAGAAGCAGAGCGCCCTGGTCCACGCCCCTCCTCAAGCGCAGATGAGCTCCCCCTCTCTCATCCCGAAAAAGCAACAGGGAAGTACAGTAAAATCAGCAGACGGGCAGCGGGAAGGGGGTTTCGCGTAAAGTTGGCGATTTCCTCCCGTGTCGCCTTCACCGCCAATTCATCCCAACGCGGCCGTCTGTCGAGCATGACGGGATCGATGCTCCGCTTATTACGATAGTTTGGCCCATCTGGTGCCCATCAAACGGGGGGGCTGGGAGGCAAAGAAAGGAAGTGAAGGGGAAACCGGGCACGCCCGCGAGACTGAAGGAGCGCGATGGAGAGGGAAGAGGCAAGAAGCAGAGGGGAGTGGCAGAAAAACCAGGAGGCCGGCCGCATATATCAAGGCCCAGGTAATAGTGCGCCTCTGCATCACCCACAACCCTGCGTCATCGATGCGTTGGCAGATTTCTCAGCCTCGGCGATGTGGCCTCGCTCAGCCTGGTTTTGCTGGCTCTGCGCGCTGAGAGGAGGAGCGAAATGGAGGAGGTTGGGCCAGTGATGACGCTGGCAGACACACGCCCTCACTCGCTCTCACGCACCCCAACCTTTAGCGGCCGGAAGATTAGCTCATGTGCCCTTTCTCAGACGTGGTCGTTCCGATGGGAGGTTTCGTGGGAGGAAGGGCTTGATGGCTCAGGGTCTGGCAAATGTCGAGAACAGACGGGTGCAGACTACGACGGGGGCCCGGGCAGGTGCAGCAGCTGGGATGCGGCCATTGTCCAGTAGCAGCGGTGAAGAGGCCCCCAGCCCTAAACGTACCAGCGCACTGGACGAGCGCCTGCAGGGGCGGGCTGCAGCAGTCTTAGGGCTCGACCTCAGAGCGCGAAAGGGCCTCTCTTCGTACCATGGAGCTGCCAGACGCCTTGTCGCAGAGAGAGAGAGAGAGAGGGCGGACTGGGTCAAGAGCGTGGTCCAGCGTGACCCATGGCTCGAGCTGCCAGTTGCCAGCTGCCAGAATGACGCGCGCAGGAGGGATGCACTTTCGGCCCCCAGCAGCGCCCCCGATTGAGACATTGTGGCGAGACAGGGCCAGCTCGGAGGTCTCAGAGCTTCCCCCAGTTGGGTTTGGTGGTGGAGAATGCGCTGGCCCCTTGAGGCACCCAGGCCGCCCCCGTCTGCCACGTATCGTGCAGCAACCTCCATCAACGCCAGCATCCTGCAGCGAGCAGCGGTCGGCAATTAGATCCCAATTTCTTTCTTGCGTCGTCTGCTGCATAAGAGAGGGGGGAATTCGGTTTTCTTTTTTGCTAACGGGTCTTTCCTGCTCCGTCTAGCAGGTTTTCCTTTTTTTCTGCTTCTGCTTGCTCTCGTTCGCGGCCCTGAAGTAGCCTTGCGCTGCTCCGTGTCCGCTGATTTCTGACGCTCTCTCTGCTCATCTCACCCGCGTGCTGCTTTCTTCCCAAAACTCCAGACGCGTCGCCGTCATCCGCTCGTTCTTTGCCTGGCCTGCAGAACCCTCGCCCGAGATCCTCGAGATCCTCCTTCGCACGCTGCTCGCCATTGTACATATTCTCCCGCAGCGACAGCGGCGCAATTGGCATCTCCAACCGTGCGCAGATTCGAGCTCGCGCGGCAGCATTGTGCGCAAGTTAGCAGAGCTCCTCTGTGCCGCGGCACCGCCGAAAAAAAAAGATTCGGTCACCGCTCTTGCGCGCATAACCAGTTGCCGTTTCTCCCTCAGGACCAGGAGCTTTATTTGAGCTGTCGAAATGCTTGCCGCGCTCTGCAGAGTACTGGGTCGAAGGTTCAACGGGCTTGCGACCAGCATTTTCTAGAAATTCGAGCGTTCGAGCCCGCAATCGCCAACCATTGGTTCTCAAGATTGCTGGGTAGTCTGGCGCCTGGGGGGAGCTACAAGTCATCCTGTAATATAGTGGTCAGTGATGCTCAATTGGCTCCTGGATAGCGACGTCAGACCTATGACAGCGCTTTCATTTCTCTTCTCGTGGGCCGTGGGCTAACGGGTCGCAGTATAATTGTTCACGTCAACATATTGGACGACCATCGCCAGACTAATACAGAGGGCAAGCATCGCCGAGCCTCACCACTCGTACCTTGCCTTTCCGCCCGAACCACTTTCACCAACCACCTCCTATTGATCTTTTGTTCTCTTGGAAGACCACCAAATTTTTAATATCAAAGATCTCTAATCTCTTCCTATTACTTGAGGAGTCTTCGGTGGTTAGGATCCATTGGTTAGACCGGGGTTTCAGCTCCCGTCATCACCGTTTGCCCTTGTTCTGACCTCCGAAGACCGCAAGTCATTCCACCACGAGACCTTGCAGTGTGATTCAAACACCATTTCCAGTGCTTTGAATATTTGTCATTGTCTATTAATTTACCTTTCTGTGAGTTCTTCATTCATCCACTTCCTTTATTTAAGCCTCCTCTTGCAAGCTCATTCCATTCAAAGGACACGGCGCTTCGCTCCCCAAGCAGATTCACCCCTTTGTATTTCCCCCAGCACCTGCATCCCCATCACTGACAGTATCTACAGCGAGTGATCCGCATAGTATAACCTGCAGAGTCTCCGACCACGGCTCTCACGAATTTAAACGGCCGTTGTTTGCAACTGCAGAGAGACAGAAACTTGTCTAGCCTGCAGTGCATCCAACAGCAATGGCGTCTGCAGAGGTCGACATGAAGTTTCTCGGCCAATTCGCTGAGAACATCCAACAGGACCATCCCTTCCTGGCCCAGACGCTCTTCCAGATCTTGGGCAACCTGGTGATGCTCTCAGAGAAGGTCATCCGAGCCAGAAAGCTACGGCGCTTAGACACCACGCGAGATACCAAGTCCGTGGATCTCTACTGCCGCATTATCTGGTACGCTCGCGAGGGCTTGAAGCTCTTGGAGGAATATGTTTTACCCATGGTTGCCAACTTTGGTGAGCTGAAGGTTGTCTCATACAAGTTGCGCGCGAGTTACTATCACCTCTACGTCCTCTTCCACAATTCCCCTGCCATCAGCCTCAAGCAGCCCAGCCAGATCACCACTCCCCCGGGTTTGACGTCGCCACGAGTAGCGAGGCATACCAACAAAGGTAAAGGCGTTGATAGAGGGTCACCGAAAGGGGAGAACTTTCGCCCGAGCTCAGTCCAGCCAACTCATCCGTTGGAAGGTGGTCCAGTGGGCGGAACAGCCTCTCCCGTCCCTGAAATCGTTCATCCACCTCCAACCTTCGCTCCGAACTTCCTCGTACCCTCAGCCGACTACCGCCCCATCACTCTGACGTACTTCCAAGAAGCTACCGCGCTGGCGGAACGGTTACTCTGGGGCTCGCACCCCTTGCGCCTAAGCGTGAAGGTAGAATACGCGGCTTTCCTATACGATTGTCTACATGATCGCGACCGGAGCAGGCAGTTGGCCAAGGCCACAATTGCCGAGGTGTACAATGCCACCGAGGGCATGGACGATGACATGTTTGAGGATGCGGCTGAGTTAGTGGGCATACTGGGCCGGATGATGAAGAGGGGACTTGGCAGTGGTAGCGGTAGTGCAAGCACCACTCGTGTCGGTCCAGGCTCCACAGGGTCGAGGACGACACCGAGGCCCGAAATCGATCCCAGCAGTGTGATGATAAATCCTATCTAGGCACGATGGTCCTTCGCACTTCCCGGCGCTGTATTCTTGCTCCAACTCTATCTACATCAGTGGCGCGCGGGTTGATCAGCTTTTGGGTCCCTTTTACTTTTATTTTTTATCTTTACATCTTTCACTCCCTCCAATTCCCTCATTTTCAATCACATTTGTGAGGGTGGCGGAGTGTACAGAGGGAGAGACGCATGGGTTTAGCATTTGCACATGGGTGGCGTTCTGATCAACTACTGCATGTTTCTTTTTTTTTTCCATCCTGTACAACTACTCAATTTTCTTCCTGCGTTACAAAAACGGTGGGGAGGCCAGATTTTCTTCGATACCCGCCATTGGCAATGTACGCTTGGCAAATTCAGAAGTCAGAGAGCGGCTCGCTTTTGCATTAAAAACGAATCAATATAGACATTTCCAGGAATCAATCTGACGGGCCGGTTGAATGTGAGCATGTTTGTACTCTGCTCTTATTATTCCCATCATCGCCGTTTCCCCCAGTACCATTTGACAGTATCTGACTCTGGTTGTCCTTTCCCTAATCACAAACTAACCCATCAATGCCTTCCTGTCTTCGGCATATAAACAGCTCCACCAGCTGGTATGTGTCAAATAATAAGAAACAAGAGAAACGCTCAGTATAGAAGAAGCCTCAAGAGAGTAGAGGAGGAGAAGGAAGAAGAAGAAGAAACTAATAGCCCCTATCAGCCTCAAACTTCTGCTGAATCAACTCCGCGGGTATCATCCGACCGGTCCAATTGAAGAACTTGGCCTGCAGATGAAGCCACTTGTGCTCGATATACTGCTCCTCCAGCATCTCCAATGTCTCGCAGTCCTCGCGCGACCAGATGAGGTCGGGTCGAAGGAATTTTGGTGCCGGTCTTTGGTTCTGGTTCCAGTCGTGTTGATACCAGCCGCCAGAAGAGCGTGGTGTCGTGCTAGAAGAAGATGGTCCTTGAGAGACGTTGTTCCGGTGGGAGCAGCAGTTATGGTGGACTTGGTGGGTAGATGTGTTATCTCTGGGAGGTTTCCTTTCCGAATCAGGTTTCTTTCCATCCGTACCACCTAGGTAGGTCTTCAGGAACGCAGCAAATTCGGGGTTATTTGTGAGCTCAGCGTCCAAACTACGTCGAGCTGGCGTGGCTCCTGTTGATTTGGTCTCTTTCTCCTCTTTCTTCTTCTGCTCCTCCTCTCCTACGTTCAATTCTTTGTAGCGGGTCTGAACATCTTTCTTGCTTCGCTGGACCGCTATGGCAATTTCCATCCATGTGGCGCCGTTCTTCTTCATCTCCAAGATCTTCATGTCTTCTTGCTTCATCCATCCCCTGTCCGAGTCCTTCTTTTCTGCTTGTGAAGGCTTGTCATTAGATCCATCTTCTTGCCGAGCTCCTGACATTGTTGGGCCTTCTCCCTGCGTGTCTGTCTTGTTCGTGAGGACGAGATCATCTTTGGTTCCTTTTCTCGTCTCATGCTTCTAAGATTATCTGGCTTTAGTTTTGCTTTCCCATTCAAGCTGGAACAACACGTCCAAGTTTTAGAAACTGGTAGAAATTGTAGGTTACTGACGATTTGGAGTGAGGTCCGACTCGGACAACTGACACTTCTTCCGCTCGGGACAATCAGTGGACCTCCAAGAATCCAGCTTGAGAAAGACACCACAGAGGGTGACCTGTTGGCCTTTGTCTCAAATACGAGTTTGGATCTGGCCATGATCCTTGAGCTAGCAAGTTCAGCACAGTTGGAAGCAAGGTGCTGAAGAAGTTGACCACGAAAGTTGACAGAGAATGGCTATGGGAAGTAAAGTTGAGAAGATGGAGATATTGGCTGCTATCCTTGGTAGAAAAGCTCCAATATCCCGCTAAATTAGGCGTAAATAAAACAATTGAGGCAGATCTAGAGTTCAAAATTCCGAAAACCGCAGATCCCAGATGACGCCTTGATATTTCATGCAAATAGAAAACAAGCAAACCCATGTAATTTTACCAAATTGCTTATTGCAGTCATTCATTCTGTTAGGATAGTATAGCACTCTGTATAAAGCAGTATCTTGAAATTCAGTAAATATGAGCATCACCTACGTCGCCAATGACTGGCCTTGCCAAATTCACTAGCGACCCGAATATACTATTCTACTATATGTCCAAAAAAAATGAACAGATAGTTATAAAAAAAATAGCAGGGTGACCTTTGAACAGAACTGTTAGAGAAGTCGGTCATCTCACTTTGCTATTCAAAAGGCCCCAGAATGTGTGCTTTAAGATTGTGAATTCGACACGATGTATCTGATTCACAGTGCTAGCTAGATGGGAATTGAAAGAGATGTAGGGGCTTCAGCTGTATACACCGTGGGGCCTGTTCCCTTTGTCTTTTTATTTTTTAGGCTTTTTTGTTTTCTTTTTTCTCCTCTCTTAACTTTGGATACTCTTTTGAACCTTGGCTTCCTTTCAACTTGATTAATGGGGTTCTAAACAGATAATGCAGGCGTTGGGTATTGATCCTGTATTATCGCAATGCTTAAAATAGCTCTTCGTTCCAAAAGACCTGTTTCAAAAATATTTCAATACATAATAATTGAATCCATTTTGGTTACCTTTAAACTAATTTCCGGCGTGCTTCAAAGTCCAGTGCATAGAAACTATTCTATTCCTGAACCAGCGAGTGAAGGAAGCCTATGATGCAATTTGCAAAACCATCATATTAACATGGTTACAATGCAGCATCAATACAATAAATACCTGGTTTATCATTATACAGCTGATAGTTTCAGCAAGCTAAGGATATATACAGTTTTCCAGAGTTTCCCATATCGGGATGTAGCTAGTGATGACTTTTTGTGCCTTACTTTCAAGGTCACAATGGTGATACAGTCACGTGAATTTCGCTTAGCCCCTCCACACGCACAAATAATACGAAAAGTTGCCGCACAGTTTCTTACAACAAAGATACGCCAAATCCTCACCATTAGAACCTAGTTGATTCTACTGGAAGACTGTCAAAATGTCGAAGATCACAGTCGGTAAGCTGGAATCGGGCACCTCATTCCCTCTCAGGCATTTGCTAATGGATTTTCTGCGCAGCTGGAGTGCGTACCAACGTTAACAGCCTTCTCGAGTACTCTCTCGAGAAGAAGAAGAGAAACTTCCTCGAAACCGTCGAACTCCAAATCGGCCTCAAGAACTATGACCCCCAGCGTGACAAGCGTTTCTCTGGCACTGTCCGCCTGCCAATCGTTCCCCGCCCAAACATGAGCATCTGCATTCTCGGTGACCAGCACGATATCGATCGTGCTAAGCACGGTGGCGTTGATGCCATGTCCGCCGATGACTTGAAGAAGCTCAACAAGAACAAGAAGCTGATTAAGAAGCTTGCTCGCAAGTACGATGCTTTCATCGCTTCCGACTCTCTCATCAAGCAGATCCCTCGTCTCTTGGGTCCCGGTCTCTCCAAGGCTGGTAAATTCCCTACTCCAGTCTCCCACAGCGACGATCTCTCCGGCAAGATCACCGAGGTCAAGTCCACCATTAAGTTCCAGTTGAAGAAGGTTCTCTGCATGGGTGTTGCCGTCGGAAACGTTGACATGACCTCTGAGCAACTCATCTCCAACATCATGCGTATGTTCTCCTTCTGAATTGAAAGTTACTCGTTTTGATATGCTAACTTGCCTTCCTCTAGTTGCTATCAACTACCTCGTCTCTCTCCTGAAGAAGGGCTGGCAAAACGTGGGCAGCTTGGTCATCAAGGCCTCTATGGGTCCCCCATACCGCCTCTACTAGATTATCCAACTTAGTTGCTCTTTACTGAGTATATTGAGTATTGGTTCACTTGTTGCTAGATAGGAATAGATGGTTTACGAGTGTATTATTGTGCCAACACAATTTGACTAAATTCTCGTGATTTATGTAATCCCTAGCCAGAGGAAGAAGTCCTCTCAAAGAGGAATTAACGTCCTTCCATCATAAAAAAGGATATTGTGTTGCGCTAAGTGTCTCGACAGCTGCCGAAAACGAGATGCTCAATAATGATCAGACCGGTTATAATCGTGAATCCAATTCTAGAAATAAGGCATGGATTCTCATATTATTTGGGTACCGTTATCATGGTGTTTAAGCCGGCTGCTACACTCGGGAGGTATACTTTTTTTACAGCTCTACAAAATACTGAACAATCTAACAGCACGATTCAGACCGTGCATTTCGGAGATCCCAACATTTCGAAGCAGATCTCAGAAACATCCCAACTCGTAGATCTTAGCCTCGAAAACGAATCTTCAAGCTGATAGTTTGTAGCGACCATCCCACAGTTCCGATTCTCGAGAGTTGTCAACAGGAGCTGGTAGGAAAGAACGGGAGCCTTTTCTCGAGGGGGCCGGGAACGGAAGGAAACCTACGCGCCTTGAAGGCAAAGATAACCCTCAGCAAGCCACCGTAGTGGAGCCCCCATGTAAATGTTATAAGTATTAATTATAACCTCTACTGATGATGAGGAGAAAAGAAGAGGACGAGAGAAAGGCGCCTTTTATCGGTAGGAATTTTTCGAGCGGCCGCTAGCGAGGAGGATTGTTTGCGGCGTTTGCGCTGCTGCCTCAGATCTAAGGCTTCAAAATAATTTTTTGCACCATGGCCCACCTACCCACTTGATTCGCGGGTCAGATTCTTCGTGGTTCACGATCGCAAGTACCTGCCCTACGATCCGAGGGCTGTGGCTACATGACATCGTAGGTTGGAAATAACTACTGCCAAAGAGGTATAATGCAAGGTTCATGACCAACCTTAATAGAAGAAATCGTTCAAACTGCCAATAACTCGGCATGACCGAGGCTCATCCTGGCTGCAAAGGCGAATGAAGATGGTCTGGACTCGATTTCCAATTCAAGGGAAGTACGGCACATCGGATATTCCCAGCGTCCGGTGGTGCCTGTGAGATGGCGGCTGAAGAATCTGCACAAGAATCTGCACGAGCCTCAAAATGCTCCTGGCATTATTACTGGATTCGGCATTGTCACGGAGGTAAGCCAAGAAAGAGAAGAGTGAGGAATGGTATTAAGTAATAGCCTAAGGTAATGTGCTATTAGTTGTGACAAACCTCAATTGGGGACGACTTGATCGCGCCTTTCCAGCACCTTTTTATGGGGTTCTCGGCCTCGTGCTCTCCCATCCTCCCCCGCTGCTGACACAGTCCGTTGTCTTTTGCGGGTCGGATATTTTTCGTGGCTTCGTCTGCTCTGTCTTGAGATATTTCGTCATTGAGATAATTCCAACATCACCACACCCGACTGGAATTTTCTAGACTAGTACTTAATGGACATTCCCACACCGCATCAATTACCCACTTTTGGACAGTACAATGACATCCGGGTATCCTGAGGCACCCCTAGACACTGGGCCTGCTCAAGATGATCACATCAGTGAAGAATCTGGACAAAATGTTGACACCGACGCTCAGCTGGAAGCTGGTCCCGAACATCCTATTCCAATGCAGCCTGAACCTCTGAGTGAGACAGAAATTACGCAGGATGCTTTGCATCCAGCCACCGTAGCGGAGACTGGAAACGAAGAGCAGGAGAAGTCTGGCGATCCTCACGTGAAGCGGGATGGCGATGCCCTTGAGGTTGAAGAATCCTTTGAAGCCAGGCTCGAAAGACTTGGGAGAGCAAGACCAGAGATATTTCCCTCGGCCACGGCTGAGATCCTCTTTGTCTTCTGCATATGCATGTCACAAGTCATTTCGGTACGTTAGTCACGTCGTTATAGACTCTTAAAACTTTAACTGATTGTCCTTTAGGAATTTTATGTATCAGGTTTCAACGTCATCTTGCCAACCTTGGTTGAAGAGCTCAATATTCCAGCGGCATCATCTACCTGGCCAGCTGGTGCCTTCTCCTTGATCCTAGCTTCATTTCTCCTGATCTTTGGCCGACTAGGTGACATGTATGGAGGCTTTCCCGTCTATATCGGCGGTCTCGTCTGGCTTTCTGTGTGGAGTCTCATTGCTGGCTTCTCCAAGAATGAGCTTATGCTGAACTTCTGTCGCGCTCTTCAAGGATTCGGACCTGCCGCTTTCCTCCCTGCAAGTGTCATGATTCCTGGGAGTATATACCGACCTGGACCGAGAAAGAATGTCGTTTTTAGTCTGTACGGCGCTTCTGCAGCCTTGGGATTCTTTGTATGTCTTCTTTATACTGGATTATAATCTCAAACTCACGAACTAATTTTTGTCACACAGGTCGGCATATTCATCGCTGGAGTGACCGCTGAGTATATTACCTGGCATTGGTATTTCTTCATCGGCACTATCCTAGTGGCGATTACTGCTGTAACTGGCTATTATGCCATTCCCTCAGACATGAAGGAGAAGCGTAACGCTCAAGACAAAATCAAAATGGACTGGCCTGGAGCGATCCTTCTTGTTTGCGGTTTCATTTTGGTCACATTTGCAATCACGGACTCTTCTCATGCTCCTCAGCAATGGAAGACTCCTTACATCTACGTGTTATTCATCATTGGCTCGCTGCTTCTCATGGCTGCCGCTTATGTTGAATGCTTTGTTTCTTCTCAGCCTTTACTGCCTCCCTCGCTATTCAAGGTTCCGTGTATGCCTGCATTGATGTTGGCACTATTCTTTACCTATGGTTCTTTAGGTATATTCCTGCTTTATGCAACGTTCTATGTCGAAGATATTATGGGTGCAACCCCTCTTCAGGTAGTGGCATGGTAAGAATTCTGTTTTGTCCTTTTCTAGAATGCGAAGCTGACTCTTTCAAATACAGGTACGCACCAATGGCTTTGGGCGGATGTCTGATAGCTAGCTTTGGCGGCCTCATTCTTCATCGCTTACCAGGCACACTCCTGGTAATCTTCTCGGGGACTTCATGGATCATTGCACCGCTGTTGTTTGCGATCGCTCCACAAGGGGCCAATTACTGGGCGTATATCTTCCCATCCATGATCTGCGCTACGATTGGTATCGATATAACATTCAATGTGGCCAATATTTTCATCACAACGTCGCTACCGAAGAAACAACAAGGCCTTGCAGGGGCTGTTATCATGATCCTCCTTAACCTTGGCATAGCTGTGTTCCTAGGATTTGGTGACATCGTCAATACTTACACAGTTGATAGACTTGGCAAGAGACAAAGCTATCACGTCGTATTCTGGTTCGAGGTTGCCTGTGCCTCGTTCGCCTTATGTGTTCTTATTTTCATGGTTAAGATAAGAAAAGCGGAGAGTGAGCTTACGGTTGACGAGCGAGAGGAGTTGGAGGCTGCTGCCAGGGCGCAGGAGGCACGTGAAAATGTCAATGGATAATTTATGATGGCGATAATATGGTGATATGATTTATGATACTCTGGGAATAGACACAATAGATCGTGATTTTTATGGATAAACTGGAGTTTGGGTCAAAGGTCAAAGGGGTTCATGTATCATCCATCTGTTGTTTGTCTGTGATATATATAGACATTGCTTGGGTTATAAGGAATGCTAGGCTTAGACTTTTAGAAGTAATGCATACACAATATCAAATAAACCACCACTCTACTTCCAACTCATATCTGACAGCATCTGATTCTTTTCCTGTAATGGCTGGCTATATGCATTGCAGTGATAGCTGTCTGATTCATCAGCAGCTTCTGGGGTATATTGGAAATTTTTCCGGATTTCCTGTCCGAAAGCCTGTACTACAAGACTGTACTTCCTTCTTGCCACATCATTTACCAAATACACGAATTATTACTATCTGCGGAGTAAATGGTTGGAAAGTAATCGAGTCCTACATGGAGTTCGAGTTGTCAGGACTAAGCGCTTGGGAAGGGTTTCAACGGGCAAATCACACTTAGCTATTGCTCTTTATCCATCAATGATTCACAAATATTAATAACTACATGCTGAAGATAAACCAAACATTGCCTCTAGGATCAGAATGTAGTAAACTCATATTTCCCCGGAACTTCACCTTATTAACCGAAGCTCTCCCCTTTTCCCTTTAATATTCCGCTTCCCTCACATCAACAAGCGAACAGAACCTACAAAAAGAGAACCAAAACGACTCAGAAGAAATAGATGACATAAAATAAATCACATTAGAAAATGGCAAAAATCCAGCCACCTTCAACGCCGTGAAGATGCCATAGAAAACCGGGCAGAACCGATTTTAGCCAGTTACCAACTGACAGTCCAGAGGAAGATAATATATCTTCTTGATGCATCATTGACACGGGGGATTACGGAAGATCCAACCCTCTCTACCAGCGCGTCATTTTACCACTGCACCAAACAAGCTCGCCGGCCCACACTCTCGACTTGGTTGTACAATGCAGGCGCTCAAAGTAATATATAACCTTCAATAAGGTTTTCGATCAAACCATGCACGCACCTTTCAACCCTCAGGCAAGATCATAAGAATGTATACACAGCATCTGCTAGTCTATTAGCCTTACGGTAACTGTTGCATGACCTTTATTTACAAAATTGCAAGCACATTTGGAGGACTTGCAACTCCGCCAGGAACATTGCAAGGCTCGCTGACGAAGAAAAAGCTCCATTTCTTCAGCCTCTTACATTCTTCTGCCAACTTCTCCAGGTCGAAGATCTCCCCAATTGGACAGCCCCATCCGGCCAACAACACCTCGTGCAAAGACCAGTCCTTCTGCTGCGTAGGCCAGCACTCAAAGGTTGGATGGTCACTTCCTACACAGGAGAAATTTTCCCAGATCCATTGCAGCATCTCCAGAGATTGCTCAACCCCAGCGAGCGGAGGTGGATTAGTAGCTTTCAGTTGCACCACCTCTGCATCCGTTTTGGAATTTAAGGCAGGGAAGAAGCCTTTATTGATGGCATTGTTAGATTCCACTTGCTGATACACTCCATGGCAGGCTTTACTGATAAGTGCAACAAAGGGCAGACGTACCAGTTCTCAAAATTAGGATATCACCAAATTTTATTTCAGTTCCCTGGTATTCTGCCACAGCAAGGAGATGAGACAGAGGGATTGGTGTGGTCTTGAAGGAATCGAAAGGTATCGGTGGATCTTGAGCCAGTCTCCAGGATTGATAATCAAGTAAGATTCCACGGCCAACGATACCCTTCTCAGCCATTACTTTTCGAGAAGCCCATATATGTCAGTCAAAGTATGTTAGGTATGAGAGGGCAATTCCCAAAAAGAACCACAACTCACCCTGAATTCCATTTACCAACGCCCCTGGAGCATGGATTTCGTCCATTGTCACTCCATTATAGAACAACCCCTCGCGCTGGTAAGCAAAATGTCTCAGACCGTCCCATTGGCTGCTGATCTGGGTATTGAAAATCCAGACGTCATCATTCACAACGCGAGGAGATTTCCGGATAAGAATGTGCTGAAACAGTGCTCGATTGAAAAAGGAGGCACCAGAGCGCGTTTGGAAAGGAAGAGGAGCGTTGAGGGAGACTCTGGAAAGTATTAGCTCAACGGAGATACTCGAATAATTCAGGAAAGTGTATGGTTTCTATCTATTAATTTCAGGAGGGCAACTAAACCACTCATAGATGCCATTTATAAAAAATGAAAAGAAAAGCCTCTCATTCAGGGGGGTAATTATTTTATTTCGCAGTTTACGCATACGCCAAAATTATAACCAAAAAAAATATTGAAAATATATTCATTCAGAATGCCATGCTCTAAAATTGGCAATTATGCATAACATCGATATAACCATGTGATATATAAATAGAAGTAGAAAGATTAAATTCCAAATTAGAAATAAAATATACAAAGTAATGCATACCTGATTCCCTCTTTGATTTCCTTAGCACCTTCTTTTACCTTGTCCTCGGTAAGTCGATTGAGCATCCCCAACTGGTCCCCTTCCCCATACAAGCCCCACGCATTGAGGAATGGTCCATCTTTCTTCAGTGGCAGGTCCGCAAAAGAGGGAACTGGCTTGTTTGACATTTTTAACTTTTATTCTCTACTGCTTCAAATTTTGAGCTACAAGGGGAAAATGATCAACTTTGGAGAATGTTGGAATGAGAATAACCGGGGAGGCGTTGGTAAAATGAGGCCAGGCCTAGAGAATATATACGGTAGGTACATCATGGCGGGGAAAGCAGAGAAAGTGGGATAGACGCACCCACCAAGTTACTGAGCGCTTGCCGGTCTCTATTTTGGAGTACGCTGAGGGGAAACATAATCACGTGATTAATTTGATATTTCTCCAATTTTTATCTTTCTTATGATCAGATTCCAGTTCATTATAACTAAATACTGCTATTATCATATCAACTATTTTGATGGACTCCACATCTTGCTGGAAGAATGCTGTCACCGGGCTAGCGCAGATCTAGAGCTTGTTTAATGTTTTATTCTGGACTCTTTTTACTATCACAATCTATCCTTGTCGAGATAAGACACAGAAGTGCCAGCTTTGGTCATTTACACCAGTTCATGTACTCCTGGAATGGACCATATGTGTGTGCCCACCATGTTAACTTAGAGACGGGGCTGTGATGATCCAGATGCCAATTTCTCTGTCTCCTTGGTAATACGATCGCCTAGCTCCGGGTTCACACGGGTGAACATGTCATAAGTTCTCTTTCTTGTGTCTTCTTTGGCATTGCAGAGGTGGACGGCGACATTGTGAACGAAGTTATCTTGTTGGCCAGGCTGGCGACCGAGTACTTGCCAAAGACCGTTGGCCTGGATGAAGTCCTCGCTCGTGACTTCGGAGAAGTAGGTTACGGCGTTGCCAACCCACTTCTCGTGGTCATTGGTGTACACCACCGGTTTATAGGTTAATTGACGATAAGAAGATGGATAGGCAGGGTTGGAACCGTAGTTGCCATTGACTGCCATTGGACCATCACGTTGGTATGGATTAAACGCCTTCAACGGTGCGTTGACCGGGATCTGCTGATAATTTGTTCCAAGACGGTGACGGTGAGTATCAGGATAGCTGAACAATCGTGATTGGAGGACAGGGTCGGCCGAGGGCTCAACTCCAGGAACTATATGTGATGGAGAGAAAGCAACCTGTTCAATCTCGGCGAAATAGTTCTCAACATTTCTGTTCAGGGTGAACTTTCCGAATCGCCGCAATGGCACCTCACTTTGTGGCCACACCTTGGTAAGGTCGAAGACATTCCACCTGAACTTTTCCGCCTGCTCTGGAGAGAGTACCTGCACATAAACAGTCCAGGATGGGTGCTCACCGCGCTGGATGGCGTTGAAAAGGTCTTCCGTGTTCCAGTCTGGGTTTTCAGAGGCCATCTTACCCGCTTCCTCATTGTTGAAATTCTTTATTCCCTGGTCGGTCTTGAGGTGGATCTGGATGTAGTTGAAGGTGCCGTCGGCTTTAATGAATTTGTAGGTGTGACCACTATAGCCGTTCATATGACGAAAGGAGTACGGAGTACCACGATCACTGAAGAGGGTCATAACCTGGTGAACAGACTCCTGATGTGTAGAGAGATAATCCCAGAACATTGTGGCATCTTTGAGGTTGGTCTGCGGGTTGCGCTTCTGCGTATGGATGAAAATAGGAAACTTGGTAGGATCACGGATGAAGAATACAGGGGTGTTGTTGAAAACCCAATCCCAATTGCCTTCATCCGTATAGAACTTGATAGAGAATCCTCGGGGGTCACGAGCAGTGTCTGCGGAGCCCTTTTCCCCACCGACTGTGGAGAAGCGGGCAACACAAGGGGTTTTCTTGCCAACTTTGCTCAACATATCGACGGTGGTGAGATCAGAGACTGAGCAGAGAATGTTAGCCAAATGGACGACCGAATATCAGCCAGATACCATAATCCGTCAAGATGGATTTAGAGTTGCTGGTGGGGAAAGACCCTACTATCATCTGTAACCTCAAACTCGCCGTACGCTCCAGCTCCCTTGGCGTGTACAACTATGTTGGTGTTAGTCCAATGTAAAACGAGTTAAGGAATCTATTGCAGTGTTTAATGTGGAATAGGTACCTCGTTCAGGAATACGCTCTCTATCGAAGTGAGCCAGCAAGTCGATCAAATGGAAGTCTTGCAGCAAGAGAGGGCCATTGTTGCCTACCCGCTGGTAGGCTTCTGGATTCTGGACAGGAGCTCCATTGGAGGTAGTGTACACTGGTTTCTCAGAATACTTGAAGGTAGAGGCGGGTTTATCATCGGCAACCATGGTGACGGTGGTGATTGACCAAGGATATTGATGAAAACGTAGAAGCAGATGAGATTAAAGACGCCTAGGGAAAGAACGAGTCTAAGTTATATTAGCATGTACTACAGTTGATATAGAGCTCAGCTAATGAAGCTGACCAGGGACTCTTCAGGCATACCTTAGATCTAGTGTGAAGACTCGACAATTTCAAAGCTCCTTTATGTACTCTTTGCTCGTAGGACAAAAAGAAGAGAGATGAGGTGCCACTCCAGTGCTGGATAGAAGAAGTTTGCATACTCCACAGCTGCAATATATAGAGGCAGCTAGCAGCCAAGTAGCTGGACAGATGGCGGGGCCCGGTGGGCAGTACACGCCGTCGTGTGAGTGTGGCCGCACGAATGAGGGGGGCGATTACCAAATGCCTTGCAATTATCTATGCCAGTGTTACGAGTTGGAGCGGATCTGTGGACGGCCATCCTTGAACTAGCATTACTAACACACATGCGTCTAGATCCCATCAGAACTATTGTGATTATATGAGCGTACACATTAGGTATCGCTCACAGTCCTTTCTCCTATAGCCTCCAACAACCGCTACACATTCCTTTAAGCATGCACGCCGTGAATACCATGCATTCTCCCCTCTTTGCCAGATTTTGTGGGTTGTATTCTACATCGGAGTTTGGAGCCAATTCCCGCTGTTGATATGGCCATACTGGTGTGCTTTGGTTATACTATGTTGAGATCGAGACCAACGGATCTAACAAAGCCTCAGGTGCCAAGATCAACAAGGGCATGAAGACCAACAACTTTCGAGTATTGATATCCAGATGCATCTTCAATAGGCAGCATAGGAGGAGCAACTAATTGCAAATCCCGTCCAATTAAGCGATGAACTACAGAACTACTATGCATCTGAACCGGGGAAGTGGTATGATCAACCCGTATTTCGGCTCAGATATCTCCGTTTGCTGGCTTGGGCCAACCACTCCTTCGATTATACTTCGACTCTCTCCATCTTTCCCCACGGTATGACGTAGAATAAGGTTATCATTTGACATGCGAAGTAAATAGAAGACGGTGAAAGACGGAGAAAGCGGACGTTCGGCGGGAAGTTAGAGGCCGCAAAGTTACAAGACGCCCTTCCCAAAAGTCCCATTCTATACCCGTGCGTACGTACTACATGCCGATTGAACCACATCTAAGCCTCAAGGATTATGTATTCATACCGCCACTCATATATCATGTTATTATCAATTCAGCCTGATCCGTTAGTTCCAGAAAAACTAGCCAGAGGTCTGGACACCAGCGTCCATCGTCTTGGCTTAGCCAGTAAGCCGCTAGCTAAATCTAAGCAACAGCAACTTGCTTATTGTAGCATGCACAGTCCCTCGGCCGAGGGCGGCCGACATCGATACTTGCATTTGTTAAAGATCAAGCAATCCTCAGATTCAAACACCGAACATCGAAACCACCGCCGATCAAGAGTACTAACGGGCGTGCGGCGGCCGATGGTGGCCGCCGTACATTCGGGATTCCAATCACCATCTGTCAAATGCCGTAATATGCCGCCTCACACTACGGTACAACCTTGAAGCCGTCTGACTTTGCCGTCTTGAAACTGTCGTAGACATAGTTTGGATCGTGATTTACAACATGGGGCGACCATGCATTAGGATGGTATGCTGGTGCCTTTATTTTTGGCGATTTCGAGCGTGGGAGGAGCCCATGCTACAGTCATAGTGCCGCTGTTCTTGGTGATCACAAGGCTATTATATGCATCGACGCATCGTGATTATAGCATGATTCTTGGTATCGTAAGTATGGCCCAAGATCTAGTCGGAATTCAACGACAGACAAGATTGGGAAGAAAGGCTGGTCAAAAATCGGTAAAACACCAGTTCGTCCATGTGTCCATACAAGTTATATAAGAACACATCAAGGTATAAGCAAAGAAAATGAAGAGCCAGAAAAAAAAAGTGTAAAATGTTGCAGCAATATACAATTTGCGCTAATGCAACTGTAATTAAAAGTATATATCCCGTATTAAAAGACCCTTCTTTCCGACACCCCTCCCCAGGTCCCCACTCTAGTCGATTCTCTGCGTAGAGTAGTCGTAAATGGACACATGCATGCTAAACAAGATCAAAATCCAAATTCTACGAAGCTGCACCCCAGCTTCGTATTACGCCTCCACCTGCATCCGCCGTGCTGTATATAACAAACAATCCAGTCCAATACGCCGTATCACTATGTAAGGTACCTTGATTAACATCTCTCTGGTTTTCGTCAGCCACCGAGCACGTCTGTCCTGCCATCCCGGCTGAGGGTGACGGTGGTGGATATATGGTGGTACAAGAACAGCGACTCCGACCCCCTTATCCAGAAGGGACGTAATCGTCCGATTAAGAGCTCTCTTTGACAGTGTCCTGTAGCAGATGGTCAGTAAACTTTTGCACGAGTCTGCAGTTATTCAAACAACGAATAAAGCTGTAACTCACAGAAAGCCAATCCATTCCTTCAGGGATACCAGTGCCGTCAACAGCACTGCAGGCAACGATACTCCAATTCCTGTCCCTCAGTTCACCCAGTCTTAGAGCTTCGCTGATTTCTCCAGCTCCTTTAGCGCCAGGTTGGTCCTGTTTGTTTGCAAAAACAAGTAAGGCAGCATCCTTCAACTCCTCCTCATTCAACATCGCAGAAAGTTCTTCAGCAGCGGTCGAAAGACGATCGATATCTGTGCTGTCGATCACGAAGATTACAGCAGCTGTGTTCGCGTAGTAGCAGCGCCAGTAGGGTCTGATCGATGTTTGACCACCGAGATCCTACGGTAAAGAGCAGGAGTTAGTGGCGCCCTAAAGGAGGGGATGACAAGCAACGTACCCAAACGTTGAAATTTAGGTTCTTGTAGGTCACCGATTCAACGTTAAAACCTATGGTAGGTATCGTAGTAACAACTTCTCCAATCTGTAAATCGGTACTATGAGCAAGGTTTCTAGCAGTCTAGGAAGTTGGTTGAGCAGCACCTTTAATCTGTATAGGAGAGTGGTTTTTCCAGCGTTATCCTATATAGAGATAAAAGCGATCAGTAAAAGGTCATAATGTATCCCTAAACCCAAATATAGACGGTGGACGAAGGCTGGAGTGTAGAACATACCAGTCCTAATATCAGAATTCGAATCTCCTTTTTTGACCAGAGGAACCCGCTCAACCATGACATACTCTGACCCATGGTTGCTGATTTTATCTTTCTTCAGGAAACGTTGAACGTCTTGAATATTTGTGCGTGGATATATAAATAGGCTGCCGTTCAAGTTGCCTAGCAATATGTGTCCAGAACTAGGAGATCGTTCCTCCTTTTTCAAATCTTAACAGGGAAACAAGTAAACAACTGGCAAAAAGAAAGTAGGGGAGGGCCGTAAGATATCGTTTCGTCTCTATGATTGCTACAAGCAGGAGGGAAACACCCCCAGATTATCGTTATCGTACAACGTTATAGCGTCTTTTGAAGATGTTGATGGAAATCAAATTGCTTACTCGATCTGCAATGAAGCTCTCTCTAAAACCGATTAGACGGATCCAGCCAAGCTCCGATCCGTTGCCTCACGAAACAAGCTTGGGACAGGGGATAAAGTTTGCCTAATATATAAGGTTACAAATCAAAATCCCGAGAATTCCCACTCCCTTTGGGCCTAAGGCAAGAAGGGCTTGAAAGCCCTGCTTTGCCCTCTCGGAAGCGAGAAATTTTGGCGCCATTCTCGAAACAGTGACGAACCGTTTGGCAGAGACGAAATTCACTCGACGACACCGAATCTCTCGACATCCACGACAATCAGTCACCATGCCGGTATGTCTTCGATCCCTTTCGTATAATCAGCTGCTCTCATTCTTGGATGTGGATATGCGATGGAGCGCAAGAAGACAGGGTCTTAGGAGATGGATGGAGCATAGTCGCAGAAGTCAAAATTGAGAGATGAGAGAGCGGATATAGGTGTAGAGAACGGAAATCTGGACCAAGAATGAGAGCAGATGAGATCTGTTACGAAGAGTCTTTACTGATGATCACTTTTGTGGTGGTTTAGAGCCAAAAGTCTTTCCGCACCAAGCAAAAGCTTGCCAAAGCCCAGAAGNCAGNAACAGACCCATTCCCCAATGGATCCGTCTCCGAACTGGTAACACCATCAGGTACGACCCATCCATCCCGATCTGTCGACGATATCTCCTATATTCGCTCCCGAGGTTGGAAAAAGACTCATCGGAATATCGCCAAATATGTTGGGGAGTGTTTCATGATGGACACAAATAGCTAACAAACGGTCCACAGATACAACGCCAAGAGAAGGCACTGGCGCAAGACCCGCATTGGCATCTAAACAACTCGCAATCAAAAATCAAAAGGGAGAAGGGAAGAAAAGAGGAAAGAGAGATGTCTCCGGACGAGTTCTACAATCTTCGATACAACCATATGTCTTTGTGTTTTCCGCTTTCCTGATCTCGCCCACATCATCCACTCAATCGACCATTCGACGTTTTCTTTCCTGACTGCTACCTTACGCTGCCGATTCAAAACCTTGATGCCATTACAACATGAATTACACAAGCCTTAGATTCATGCTAAGGGGGAGAATGTGTCAATTATTTTCTCTCCTATCTGGTCAGTTGGGTCGGGAATGAAACATGAGCGGGAATCTTGCATGGGAGATATGGAATGTTCTCGTTGATTGGTGGGATTCTGTTTGCATGGTTGGCTGCTCTTTCCTTTCTTTAATGTGCTGTTGGGTCCTTTGGCAAGGGCAGAATATATATGATTTTCTTCTCTCTCGTGGGAAGGCGGGGCGTATAAATCACATTTTGATTTGGGTTGGTTCATAGCACAATGACGAGTTGATTTGGCACCATTCGCCTCTTTTTACCCGCTTCTAGTGATACTTGCATGAATGACTGGCACTAACGTCCAGTCTACTTCTCGGGCCTTTTCTTATATTCTTGAGGATCACTGTCGTAAATTGGAAATTCCGGTCCTGGCCGTCTTTTATATGGAGTAGATTTCTCACTACATATAGGATAATGCGTTTCACTGTCTCACTTTGAAAATTGCACAATGCAACTGAAATTAGAGCGCATAAATTCATGGCATTATGGCTACATTAAAACGTTTTAGCAGGACTATAGTAATGCGGGAAGATGACATCATGATCAGTGAGTGGACGAAGGTACCTGTGATGGCAGAAATACTTTCATGTTTTGGGGAACCCATCTAAGAGCCTATACTAGGACGATCTACGTGCAGTAAACCCGTCAATCAAGCACTCTATTAAGAGTGCCATGTGTTCTTCGCCGTCACACGCCTCAGGCCTCAGCTTTGTTCATGGAAATATAACGAAACAAATTACCTTAAACTCCACGCAATGTATCAAGCGTAAAAGGAATGATAGGAGGGTAAAGGAGGGCGAGAGAGATCCAGGTTAGCTGTTGCGCTATCGCTGGAAAACGGAGTTGATGGTGCAAACAAAGGGTGAATAGAAAGGAAAATGTGTCACTAGGTAGTAGCCCCAGTGCTGAAGTCTCGATTCCTTGCATAACCATGATCTCCATATGAGCAATGTCCACCATGCCAAAAGTGCCGCTTTTTGCTAAACAAACAGTAAGAGAGTTTTGGTATGTTGACTGAATGCAGTTGCGCTAAGTCTGTAGGGGAATGCACTACCAAATAGGCAACGTTTCCACGCGGTTGGAAACAGCTTAACGATCTTCGGCCCATTCGTTTTCACGTCGAATCTGCTCTTCTTCCTCGGGTGTGAAGTCATTTGTGATGTTAAATGTCTTGCGAATCTCCTCGGGGGATTTCCCCTTGATCATATTCGCAACAGTTTTGCAACCAACGTCGAGGAGCGGCTTAATATCGAGGTAGTTGGAGGCCTAGAGTCAAATCCAGGTTAGAAAATGGCAAAGGCAGAAGGTTATGTTCGAAAAATATAATTACCAAAATGATCTCGAAGAGCATTTCCTGGTCCACTTGCATGAACTTTTGATCCCACTCCTCGATATCAGTGGTCTTCTTGCGCGAATCGGAGTCATCGTCGCCGGAAACTGGAGGGTCGTTCTTGTGGTGCTCGCACCACTCAATAACCTTCTTGAGGACGGATTCATTGACCTAAATTAATGTCAGTAACACGTCTGGGAACGTAGCAGTCAAGCGTGGACACTGACGTTGGGAATTGGGACTTCGGTGGAGGCGGCTTCCTCCCCAAGATCATCCATCATGTTCTTGATGAGCATGGAGCGCTCGGCAACTTGGCGATCTAAACATACAGAGAATCAGCTTAGGTTTATACCAGAGATTGCGAAGCTGATGGTGGTGTGCGAAAGGATGCACTGATCTCAAAAGGTGGACCAGAATGAGGGAGCGGGGCATACATACCAACTTCAATTGCGAAATTGTCGTTGCTGACGAGGGTAATCTTGCCAGCCTTAGATTCCGCCATTTTTATATATTGGGCAAGTTTGAAAGAGTGATCTGAGAGGTGGATGGATGGGAGATGTGTGGTAGCACCGGTGGAAATTGTTGGAACAGGTTGATTGAGATGGAGACGGAGAGCTTGGGTTTTGAACGCTTCGGATAAGATAGTTGGAGCCTGAGGATATAAGCCAAGCTTGCTGGAGCCTTGCGCTTAGAGGCTAAGCGTCTAGGCAGTTCAGGCAGTGTAGGCAGTTGGACCAGAAATTACAGAATCGCAAATGTCAAAATGACCTATCGAGCACGTGATGAAATTGCGCCTTCTCTCAATGTGTCATCATTATGATTATCTCCTACAAGTCAGTATTCTGCTGCTCCTGGGCCTCCAGGAACGACCATCAGTAGGTGATTGGATCCAAACAAGTAATTATAGTTATCCATAAAGGACCCTGCCATTGACCAGTAAGGCGCAGCAACCCTCTGGCAGTGATCTAGTGTATCATTTGTAAGCTACAGTAAGGAGCAAAGCTTTCGGACACCAGTTCAATGAGGCCATATATTGGACAAAGAAAGCCCAGAAACAGGCGCCTTTACACAGCCTGATTGTCGCATAATACTGTCGGTCTAACAGCAGTATTTATCTACCAACTGCAGAGATCAGACCCTCTCTCTCACCTATGTAGAGAGTCAGGCTTAAAAGAAATGCTATGGCAACCACCTCATAATGGGATCTAGAAATCAGGTTCTAATCAGGTGTTGGCGATAACATGATATGTTTTGCACCGTCTGTATTAAAACATGTAACTGGAAGTGGTCACCTACCACTTTCAGATGCAATCATCAAATCGTCACCCATGGTCCATGAATAATAGGGGATGAATGTGTCCCGTGGTGAGAAGGTGATAAATGGCTCCTATCGCCGCACCGTCCATGGATGGAGACAGGTCAACCAACCAGTTGGATTCTGATAGTTCCGTTGCGAAACACCCTTTTGTTATTGCTAGCCTTAATTGACACGTTGATCGATCCGAGATGTCCAGGTGATTGGGTCAAGTGGATAGGATACCCTGTGCCAGGTGAGAGGGATATCTCGGAATTCCGCATTGGCAAAGCCGGGGGTCCCGCGCAACCATCCATCTCCAAAGCAGCAAATAAATGGCGATACTTATTTCAAGTTATGAAGAGGCGCGGAATGGGGCAAATGCGAAAGCCCCGGCGCGGTTGGTAGGAGGGGGGACATGCCGACCAAGTTCAGCTTCAAATAATCCTGTATAGGGGCCAGACAGTGCATACATGACTACGGATCTGGCATCGAGGCTGGGGCTTTATTCCCCTTTGAGCTTCTTTACGAGCACCTTCAAACCACCTCGCACAACCAGCCAGTCAGCCCTGTCGGCCCTGGAAGCTTCTGTTCCTCTCGGGTTCAATCTAAATAAGCATCCAGATCAAGCACTTGTGGCCGTGGGGCGTAGGCCCCTGACTCGTCGCGACCCCGGCTAGGACGGAGCTCTCTGGACGACTGGCACGTAAGCATCTCACCACGACGCGCCCAACAGTCTTCAGATCGCAAGGCTAGAGCAATATTTGCCCCAGCTGTTCATTGATATTATTGCAGCATGCCCTCGAGCCCACTTCCTTATCCTCGACCACCTTCATCGCCATAGACTTCAATGCCCTCGACCGAGGTTTCGCGATTGGGTTCCCCTTTCATATCTGGCTGGTTGCCCAACACCCACTTCGGAGGCTTTCCATGATGTGGCGGCGCATGTATCTATGTCTGGTTCTGGTTCGCCTCTACTTCGCTCTGTCGCCCAGTTATCTTCATCCCGATGAGAACTTCCAGGGTCCCGAAGTCATTGCTGGTATGTAGATTGCTTCTCTGCCTCTATAGGACCCTTCTGTTCAAGCGCATCTGTCGCCGGGGGCAGGATCTCCGCAGATCGCTGCAGAGCGCTTCTTCTGCCGCCTCGTTCCAGGGCTGTGGATTTTACTCGTTGCGACGCATGCATGTGATGGGATAGATTCATGAGTCTTGCAGTTGCTGACATTTGCGGGTGCCGCGACAGGTCAAATTTTCAACTATCCCGTTCGACTTACCTGGGAATTCACTTCCGAGCATCCTGTCCGAAGCGTCTTTCCGTTATGGCCTACGTACGGCCTTCCTATGCTGCTGCTCAAATGGCTCTGGATCGGTAACGGCAAAGAAGGAGAAATTCCTCCCATTGCGGTATTCTGGACACTGAGGGTATTGATGTTCGCCCTGAGCTTTGTGCTGGAGGACTGGGCCTTGCATGAACTCATTACCTCGCGCCGCCAGCGGCGGGCAGCTGTGCTCCTGGTTGCCTCTTCCTACGTGACCTGGACATACCAGACACATACTTTTTCAAACTCGATTGAAACATTGGCCGTAGCGTGGAGTCTGGTCCTGATCCAAAGGATTATTGAAAATAAGGTACACACTGTCGGTACAGGATAAACGGGAATAGGCAAAAGGCTAACGTATCTGACAGCAACGTTCATCCATTTTTGCGTCTGCGATCCTCGCATTTGTGATCGTTTTTGGAATATTCAATCGCATCACATTCCCTGCGTTCTTGCTTATTCCCTGTCTTCAATTGATACCCCACTTCATCCGGAAGTATGGACAATCGCAACCTCCAACGTCTTTCCTCTCCACAGATATGCTAACAAGTATGTAGACCTCAAACGCTCGTTTCCATGGCTCTGGCCGGCCTTTTAACTACCTTCGTCGCTGTTTATCTAGATACCAAATTTTATTCCGACCAACCCGTCACTTGGTCGTACCTCTTCTCACATCCTGTCTTAACGCCTTTGAACAACCTCACATATAATATGTCCACGAGCAACCTGGCCATTCATGGCTTGCATCCTCGTTACCAGCACGTGCTGGCTAATCTCCCATTACTCTTAGGACCCGCAGTTATCATGCCAATTCTACGACCCAATATGTCGTTGCGTCTATATTCTGCCATATCCGGCTTGGCCGTCCTCTCTATATTCCAACATCAAGAAGCACGCTTCCTACTCCCTACAATACCTCTCCTGCTCTCCTCAATTGATATACCCAAGAACCAAAAGACCATACGCATCTACGCAGGAATATGGTTCGCATTTAACATATTGATGGGTCTTGTGATGGGCGTTTACCACCAAGGCGGAGTTATACCGGCCCAGGTCTTCCTGAGTAAACAGCTTGACGCGACCCAGGCCGTCTGGTGGAAGACATATAGCCCACCAATTTGGCTTCTCAATGGCAGGAACGAAGTACTGAAGACGCATGACGTCATGGGAATGGACGGATACCGCATGGTTGAAGAGCTTCAGGAGCTTGCGCCGTGTCAAAACACCAGTAGCACGCCCTCTTCCGAAGCTACTTACTTAATCGCTCCACTATCGGCAACCTTTTTGGACAACTATCTCTCCAATAATGGAAATCTCCAGTTTTCCGAGGTTTGGAGATATAAGCAACATCTAAATCTGGATGACCTGGATTTCGGGGACGATGGTATCTGGCCCACACTAAATAGGGTCATTGGAAGACGTGGGCTAGGCGCTTGGAAAGTCACAACCACGTGTCCAAGTAATCCAAAAGACCCCGTTGGGTCAGAGCCAATATAGGGCTAGCTAAATAAATAAATAAAATAAAATAATTTGGTTAAATTTACGAGACAGTTCCGCTTGTAGCGGACTATGCTATGTACAGATTTTCAAATGAGATCCAGTGCATACTCCGGTGAATTTTATAGCCTAGATCCAGCAGACTTCTCCAATGCTCTGGTCTTCGCCTGGAAGTTCTTCACCAGTTGCCGTACTCCTAGATCGAGCATTACATCTTCACTGCCACCTGGAATACGAGCACCGGGCACTTCCCTATAGATCACTAACAGATTCATTAGCTGTACATCCAGTTTCAAAGGAGGTCGAAAACTTACTCTCAGCAATTGCTCCCTGTCCGGACTTCGTATATCCAGCGCCTCCGAACAACAACTGAGACGTACTAGCACAAGTCTCGATCACCCTTCCAGCCTGTGCCTTGGCCATGGCAGTCAACCCACCGAGCTCCCTGTTCGCGTCTGCTAGGCTCAACTGCGTCATCTGGTACACAAACTGCTCAACCCAAGCCCAAAGCGATTCGAGGTCTGCTCCAGCTTTTGCAAGACGATGTCTCACAACCGGCTGGTCCATGAGGGTCTTCCCAAAGGCCTCGCGCTTAAGGCAGTACTCGACGGCAGCTGAGAGTGCCACTCGTGAGAGACGGCAGAGGCTGATGGCAATAGAGAGACGCTCGTGGTTGAAGTTCTGCATCACATATATCATGCCTTGGCCTTCTACACCAATGAGATTCTCCACGGGCACCTTGACGTCGTCGAGGTCGATGAAGGTGGTTCCGGCTGAAGATTGACCGCCTACTCGGATTCGTCGCATGGTCACACCGGGATAGTTGAGAAGAGGGACGACAAGCATTGAGAGCCCACCTGGGCCGGGTCCACCGGTCCGGACGGCCATGCTTGCATAGTCAGACCAGAGGGCATTAGTGATCCTATTTTCACATGTCAGGTCTGGTACCTTATTCATGGGCTCCTTATTCTGCAAATTTAAAGGTGGGCCAAAACTCACCATTTCTTTTGTCCGTTGAGAATGTAGTGCTTTCCATCCGGTGACTTTTCTGCGGTGACGGCTATATTCGACACGTCGGACCCCGCACCAGGTTCAGTAATTGCGATACAGATTCTCTTGCGACCAGTGATAATATCTTCGACGAATCTCTCCTGGAGTTGCTCGTTGCCAAATTTCAGGATTGGCGGTAATCCAAAGGCTATACCGGTAGTTACGGCTCCAGTAGGACCTAAGGAACCTATCCGAGCCAACTACAACATTTCTCAGTCTCGATTTATCCTCGTCGGAATGGTAAAACCAAATTTGCATTTTTCTTTGGAAAATGTGCCATTTTAACATACCTCGTCGACGTAGATCGAAACGTGTAAATAATCAAAGTCTTCAACCTTCAATCCACCAGGTAACTCATGGATGCCGGCTTTCTTCAACCATTTAACAGGCAAAGGAGCACCGAGGTTGGGAATAAGGAAATTCTTAGCCGCGAATCTAGCGTATAAATCCTCTGAACATCAGGAAATTTCAGTAAATAATTTTCAGATCTCAAGCTCCTCTTTTTCCATATCGGCGAACAGCACCTCACGTCCTTCGATATTAGGAAACAGCTTACACTTACGCACCTGGAACATCACCGGCAGCTTCCCAGTCCCGTCCTTCTGGCATGAGAAGCTCGTCCACTAAAGCTCTGCATGTCTTTTGCCATTTGCGATGAGAATCGTTGTAATACGGAGAAGGGAGACCATTCAGCCACGGCGGCTCGGCGAAGGGAACTGGGACTGCTGTCATGGCTGCTGCTGCTGCTACCGCACGTAAAGACGAACTGAGCAATTGAGGATTATTATTCCAGAACAGGGTATTATGAATATGAATTCTGGAGTCTCCAATACACCGTAAAGCTTTGAGATCCGGTATCCAACTTAATTATGTATTTCTGAGGAAACTTCCTCTCCGAGTCAGCTCAGGTCAGTCAGGGCGTACTTGAAGGCCCGAGCATGGGTAAGCGCAGTGTGGAGAAGCTTGGGTGGGGGTGGGCGGTTTTGTAGCCTTGGCCAGCGAGAACCGTACCCATCCCGAGTTGCCGAGGTCAATCCCTCTCACGTTCAGAATTGTCCACATGTCTCAAAGCCAGTTAGCATCCTACAAAAATCATGAAGTATACAATACACACTACTGTGATATCCCATGTTCTTCAAGAGACCGTAAATTAGAGCATGATGTAATGCCCTCCTATGGCTTGTAGTCTTCTACAAGAAAAGTGCATAGCTCTCTCTCTCTCTCCTTGCAACCAAAAATCCCGTATATCATGAAAATGTGAATCCTACAGTGGTATCTACTGCGGTAATTACGCTGGAAAAAAATGAATATCTATATCGTACTCAATCACTATCCATATCATTCATCTTGATGACTGAAACTCTTCCTCTTAGACCTCGTCTTATGCATCTCGACCATCTCTCCCACTCTTTCAATACTTCGCTCGGTCCTCCAACTCTCTCTCCTTTTCATTCCTGCTGGTCTCGCCTTGCCTTTTTCAGCAAGTCCTTCAACCGTATCATCGTACTCATCAAGAAGGACTCCGTCACTGTTAGCTCCGCTGGGGACAGCAGTAGCATCAGAACTAATGCCCGGGCCCTCGTTGGTTGCGATATCGTCTGGATTCTCGCCCCAGTTTCCGCCGACAGAGATCATGGTGAACGGGCTTGCAGTGGGAGCGTCAAGAATACTCAGTTCTTCCGGTTTAAACCATCTTGGTAGGACAAACGTCCGCACGGGAATGAGCGCTAGAATAATAATGGGGAAACCTACGGCCGCAATCGTCTGCGTGATAGCAAATGTTGCGCCAAAACCTGCGAGCTCTATAGCAACAAATACCCAGATTGCTAGTCGGCGCTCAATGCGATTTAGCGGATCAGATACCGGTGTGAGGGATTTATCTTTGGCAAGGAAAAGGATCTTTGCGGTTATGCCATTTGCTTGGAGAGCCTGTACCCCCATCACAAAGAAGAGTCCTGCCAGGACAGCCTGTGGAATCAGGTGAAGGACCACAAGAATAGGACCTGCCATGGTTCCCAGGGTCAGAAGTCCTTGAGCCAGATTTGAAAACCGCTGTTCGACAACATGATCGACCTTTGTTACCAGATGACCCTTGTTAGCACCCTCTTCATTTGGATCAGCGACCACTTTTGTGACGCAGAGAGCTTCCGTATGGAAAGGAGCTTGCGGGATAAGGCCGTTTGGAAAAGGAATGCCAAGGAGCCCAGCAACACCAGTTGTGAGACCGAGAAGGAAAAGGTCCCAATGAAAGCCAGCAGGTTTTCTAAGTGGGAACTCTGTACCTTGAGCAATCAGTGAAGAAACTACCTCAAATTAGCTAACTCTTCCGAGGAATTTATGATAACTCTATGACTCACCATTATGATCAAAATAGAATAATACAGTGAGCAGTATCGCAAAGGGGATCGCAAGGAAGACATCCCCAACTCTTATATCCCAGAAGTGAATGAACCATCCTCTATCACTGGTAGGGAAGAACGCTCTTGATGTCGGTAAAACGCTGAGGCTAAGCTCTCTCATCTTGCCAATATGAACGAAGCCGGTAAAGAAAACAACTGTCAAAGGTGTTCCATAGTCTTTGATGAAAACTCGTATTGGGTGCTTGAACAAGGAGCTAGAACCAATGACACCACAAATATAGCCCACGACAAGAACCAGAAGAGCAACTACGATGGAGAGATAGAACTCTTCTCCAGAACCCTGTCGCGTAAGGACTTGGATACCCTTTTGTAGGTAGATGAATGCCACATAAAAGCCGAAAATATCACACGGAAATCTAGTTACGTATCTTAAAGCATTGCAAGCATTGGTAATGGCCAAGATCCAGTGCATTACCAGTGACCATCTGTACTAGTGAGAAGCGAACTCTGATAACGTATATAATCTGATAGACTTACAATCCAACCCAACACATAAATGCAAAATAATTAGTTCCTGTGGGGACCATGATCTCGTAAACGGTGCTGAGAGCCTCAGTCAGTGACACTCAGTTACAATAGGGTGAGATCTTTGGCACTCACTAATTGAATACCGTGATTGGCCCAGTTACACCGACAATAACCAAAGGCTGAGCAGCAAATATAGAAAAGACAACTGCTCCGAGGACCGAAGCCAGTAAAACCTCATTAACTCCAAAACTCATATGCGTCTTCGTAAACCTACATTACACGTCAGCAGTCCGCATTGAATGCCACGTGAGACGTGAATATACTCACATATCTAATGAAAATGCCAACGCTGGCAAAATGCTGTATTTAGTTAGTATTTGATCGTTGTGTCTGGTGCCAGAGCTGACATCTCGGAGAGGGCCATCTCGGGCAAAGATGGGGGTCCTACTTTGCAAAATACATATACACCGTTGCCGGAACCACTCTATAATCCCAGGCATCTTTCCAATCACTCCAGTAGTAAGGCAACCTCCTCTTAATATCCTTTGCCATACCCGTAAATAATCGGATTTTCCACCATCTTGGCTGTCTGCTTCTTGTAGAGCTTTTTGTCGCAGTATGGTCAAGGCCATCTTGCTGCGGTCTGCTGGTCCGATTTTTGAAGGATACGGATGGCACTCGAATAGATGGCAGCGATCTTCGCGGTGAAGCATGCGCCTCAATCGGCGAGTTGTGGAGCGGAATCGGTTGAGTATAGTGTTTTGAGGACGTGAGAGACGCCATTTCGTCAATTTATCGAGGAGGACGGGCGATGGGCAATTGGAGGCCTGATGAGAAGGGCATTGGGATGCCACCGAAGGTGGGGATGAAGTTGGAGAGGGATCGAGATCTTGTTGTTGGAACGTTATGCATCCTCTCTCCAGAAGACGGTGTCCCGCAGTTCAGAGCTAAGAGAATTTTTGTGGGTACTGGGGTACTTTGCCGATGCGGCGGCGCCCCAAGCTGTTGTTCCCGGTGATGACGCCATTCCCGTTGGCCGCTGATCAGTTCGGCGTGGAGCGGTGTGCGAAAAAGTAGCACTTCTTAAATGCCCAGCAATATTATGGTATGTTGGAAGGAAAATGAAGGAGCCCAATAAAGTTATATCAAAGCGATGCACACAAGTGCTGGGCGGAGTGAAACACGAGTCGTCAAGCTTGAAATTACCCCGCTACTACTTGGCTGCTCGTACTCTCACGATGCGAAAGCCTGAGGATCTAACGCCTGCAGGTACTGGTATACTTATATAGTAGTAAGGAGCCTAACACCAAACAGCCATGTTAGAGTCCGCCTTGACTACCCATGCTTCAAGGCATACAGCTTTGTTGCGGCTCTGTCCCCGTGGTTCAAAATCGGAAGGCTCAAAAGAGTAAAAGCGGTAATATTGCACGGAAACACCGCCAGCCCCTCATCGTTGAGCTCAGCGCGCAAAAACTGCACCTTAGATTCCACCAAATATAGTTCCTGCTCTTACAGAAGGCAGCGTAGTCTCATCCATCGCGTTGGATACCAGGCACAACTCACAGATATAACAGCCTTGCGTCCTAGAAATTTACGAAGGATGAGCCACACAGCGGCACTACTGTGGGCGTATCGCCAGCCTGACTCTCGAAACTAAGATTATTATGGCGAGTCTACAGGCTAGCCGCTGGGGTCTGTTTCACGATACCATGGGATTAGGATGCACTGCCCACTAGCTGCGCAGGGGATCAACTGAATGCACTCCCCCAGGCTCACATCGGGTCTCGTATGGAAATAAGTTCAAGAAGGCTCATAATCCTCTTGCAACAGTGAGTTCCCTAGGCTTCGCTCTTCCCAAATGCTCGAAGTACTCCTCACCACCCTTGGCGTCCTCCACCCGATTCATCCGGTCATGTAAGTCTTAAGAGCAGCTTTTCGCAGTATCGCCTAACATTCACGAGTTAATCCCTAGGCATCTCCAACAAACCGTTGGCAGTTGCTTGTCATGTCCGGCGCCGAGGCAGTGTTTGTTGTTAGCCTCATTTCAAATATAATATCGATTATCGAAGCGATTAAAACGGTATACGATGCTGCAAGGGACGCGAAAGGTCAGCCAGAGGCATTTCGTCAGGTGGCTGCAAGACTGCCACTCGTCCTCGAGGTCCTTCACAGCGCCGAAGAGAAAGCACAAGCTCTTGACGAGGCGGCACAGGAACAATTAGAGCCCATTATTGAGTCATGTAAGGCGAAAGCTGAGAACTTGAACAAGATTTTCCAGAAGGTTATTCGGAAGGATGACGATAAGTGGTACGACCGGTACAAGAGAGCTTTGAGTACATCAGGGAAGGCCAATAAAGTGGAGTGCTTGATGGAAGGGATATTGAAGGATATTCAAGTACTTGTCTGTCAGAGGCTGACTGGCACGGCTACTGAAGCCCAAGTGAAGGAAATACGGGAGGCTATCAATGAGATGAGTGAAATTTCATCTTCTCTCCCTGATGAGGCTGGCGGCGTTGTACAAACAAATCGAGACGGTGGCGACAATTTTGCGAATGTTGGTTCCGGGAATATATACAACTATAAGGCAGCACGGGATATACACTTTGGCGGTAAGAAATAGCATGGTGCAAGATTATGTCGAAATTTAACGTATGCATATTAGGCAACTCAATCAAGCACGTTATAAACTTTTCCATTGGGCTTCGTATGTTCAGCCATGTTTCCTGAATCAATCAGGGCACAGACTTAAAAAGTATTGAATGACTAATAATTGTTGCTGGAGAAGAAGATAATCAGACCCAGAATTGTCTAAGAGATCTTCGGATAACGGACCCCGACATGGATAAAGGACGTATCGAGCAAACTAAGGGTGGCTTACTAGAGATCGCATACCAGTGGATTCTCGAAACCTCTGACTTCCAAGAGTGGCGCAATAGTCCACAGCCACGTCTTCTATGGATCAAGGGCGCTCCCGGCAAGGGCAAGACCATGTTGCTCTGTGGTATTGTTAATAATCTGGAGGAAACGATAGCAAAGACAGATCTTCTATCTTATTTCTTTTGCCAAGCTACTGACTCTCGCATTAACAATGCTATAGCTGTCCTCCGCGGCCTCATCTATCTGATCCTGAAGCAGGAACCACGGTTCATCTCACACGTACGGAAGAAGTATGACGATGCCGGGGAGAAGCTCTTCAGGGACGAAAACGCCTGGACGACACTGACAAATATCTTCTTTGATATTCTCCGAGACCCAAAACTACAGAATATCTACTTAGTCGTAGATGCACTCGATGAGTGCGTAACTGGCTTACCGGCACTCCTATCCTTTATTGTTCAAACAACTTCCTTCTCCAATGTCAAGTGGATTCTGTCGAGCCGTCACGGAAATGACATTGAGCGGGGGCTTCAGCTTGATGGGTCGCGAATAAGGCTAAGCTTAGAGCTCAAAGAGAACGAAGAGCAAGTATCTTGTGCCGTTAACGCATATATCGACCATTGTATCTCTAAACTAGCAGTGGAATGGCCTGACATAGCTAAGCAAAATGAAGTTCGTGATATATTGAAACAAAAGTCTAATGGAACATTTTTGTGGGTAGCTCTCGTTGTCCAGGAGCTGGAAAAAGCTGAATACTGGGATATATCAGATATTATTAACGAAGTACCAATTGGCTTGGCAGAGCTATACCGTCGAATGATCGAACAGATAAAACGATTGGAACGCAAATATCCAGAGTTTTGTCAACAAGTGCTCTCGACCGTTATCACCGCGTATCGTCCATTACATCTACAGGAACTACATACTTTGTCTAGCTTGCCTGTACAAGCCCAGAATATAGATCAATTCACCACGACAATTGTGAAAAAGTGTGGCTCATTCCTCACAATACGAGACGGCAATGTCTATATCATTCACCAATCAGCCACAGATTTTTTAATTCAAGAAGCAAAAGAAGCAAAAAAAGCAAAAGACGCAAACCACTCTAGCTTTCTTCGCACAATTGAAGATATACACCATTCCATTTTCTCACGGTCACTCCAGATTTTATCTGAGAAATTGGATAGAAATATTTACAAATTGGATGCGTTAGGGTATCCCATTGAAAAAGTTCAACAGCCAGGTCCCGACCCACTATCATCATTACGTTACTCATGTATTTATTGGGTCAACCACCTTTATCCCGAGGATCCAAACATTTGTGACTACGAGCTTAACCTTCAGGATGAAAGCATCGTTGAAGCATTTATGAGACAAAACTTTCTCTATTGGCTTGAGGCCCTGAGTCTTTGCAAGAGCATGTCACAGGCAGTATCGTCAATGGCAAGACTTGATGCTCAAATTCGGGTAAATAGCGATATAAATAATAACATCTATAGTTCCATGCTGATATAATTCAAGAAGCAAGCGAATTCAACTGAAATCAAAGATCTGGTTCGAGATGCACGACGGTTTATTATGTACCACAAGAATACAATAGAGAACAACCCTCTTCAGGTGTATGCATCTGCACTTTTGTTTAGTCCAGCCCGTACAAGGGGCCTTTTCAATGAAGAGAACCCAGAATGGATCACAATCCAGCCAAGCATGGATGACTGGAGTGCATGCCTGCAGACTCTCGAGGGCCACAGTGACTGGGTCTGGTCAGTGGCCTTCTCACATGATTCGAAGCTACTTGCATCGGCATCTAATGACAAAACCATTCGGATTTGGAAAACAAGCACAGGTCAATGCTTGCATACACTCAAGGGCCATGATGGTGGAATCAAATCGGTGGCTTTCTCGCATGATTCAAACCAAATTGCATCGGCATCGACTGATAGAACTGTTAAAATTTGGGATATTCATGGTCAATGCCTGCAAACTCTCAAAGGTCATACTGGTGAAGTCAAATCGGTGGTTTTTTCATATGACTCAAAGAAACTTGCATCAGCGTCAAGTGATACAACTATCAAAATATGGGATCCAGAAACTGGTAAATGTTTGCGAGTACTTAGAGGCCATAGAAATCCAGTTCAATCAGTGGTCTTTTCCTATAATTCAACGCAACTTGCATCAATATCAAATGATAACACTATCAAGATCTGGAATTCAAAAACTGGCCAATGCCTGCGAACGCTTGAGGATCACAAAAGCAGGGTCAGGTCAGTGGCTTTCTCCTCTAATGCCATGAGGCTTGCATCAGCATCAAATGACCAAACTATTAAGATCTGGGATACAAACACTGGCGAATGTCTGCAGACACTCAAAGGCCACGATAGTGGGACTCCATGGGTTGCTTTTAAGCACAACTCCATACAACTCGTCTCATTTGACAAGTCCGTCAAGATCTGGGATCCAAAAACTGGTCAGTGCTTGCAGGCTCTGGAAGGCCACAGCCGTGGGATTTCATCAGTAGCATTTTCGCACGACTCAATGCAACTTGCATCAGCTTCACTCGACCAAACTATTAAGCTATGGGACATAAGCAACGGCCAGGAACTCCAAATGTCCGAGACCCACAGTAGCTCAATCCGATCAGTAGTCTTCTCACATGACTCAATGCATCTTGCCTCGGCATCGAATGATAAAACCATCAAGATCTGGAATACAGACACTGGTCAGTGCCTCCAAACACTCAAAGGACATAGTAGCAGTGTTTTATCGGTCATTTTCTCTCATGATTCAATGAAACTCATCTCTACATCGTTGGATCAGAGTATCAAGATCTGGGATATTACCACTGGCCAATGCTTGCAGACATTCAACGGCCATAATAGCGAAGACCAATCCGTGGCATTTTCGCATGACTCGACAAAATTTGCTTCGATATCAAGTAATACAGCGGTTAAGACCTGGGAAGCGACATCAGATGACAAAACCATTAAGATCTGGGATGCTAGAACTGGCCACTGCCTGGAATCGCTCGAAGACCATAGCAGCTGGATTCAATCAATAGTATTCTCACATGATTCAATGCAACTTGCATCGGCATCGAATGACCACACTGTTAAGATCTGGGATATAAATACTGGCCAGTGCCTGCAAACACTACAAGGCCACAGCAATATTGTCAGATTGGTAGCCTTTTCGCGCCACTCGACGCAACTTGCTTCAGCATCGCTTGACAAAACTGTTAAGCTCTGGGACGCAAGCACTGGCGAGTGCCTGCAGACATTTAGGATTGGTATAGTGCTTTCTAATTTATCATTTGGTGCTACTGACTCATGTATTCACACTGATCTTGGTGTTATAAACGTTAATGCATCATCTTCGAATATGACTGGGAGCGTAACAGATCCTCAATATCAAGGCTGTGGTTTAAGCCCAGATGGGAACTGGATAACATATGATTCAAAAAATGTGGTGCTAATACCTCCAGAATATCGGCAATCATGTTCAGCGGTATCGGACATGATGATGGGCCTCGGCGCTGTATCCGGAAAGGTGTTGATCTGCCGTTTCAATGCAGAAAATTTTGAAAATATTCTGGATTAGTTACATAAGCTTTGTTTTGCTGTATTTCTAGATATCTCGACGCCTTAGTAGGTTTTCTTTACGTTTCAAACTTCTCAGAATGTTGGCTTAAGATAGTTATTGGAAGATAGCCTGTGTTTTCATCGATTTTTTCTATTGTTTTCGTCTCTGCGTTATAGAGAGTTAAGGGAAAACATGTGCATTTACAGTTATTGATAATTGCTACCGAGGTTCTAGAATTTGCATATTGGCCAAGGCAAGGCAGACACACAATCATAGATATAAAGTCAATTCACTCTCCTCCACTACCCCTATCATACACTTATCAGGCAAACCGTTTTCAGGGGCAGCAGGAAACCTATAAAATTATGGTGTCTGATTTTACAGCCGTATGTATCAAGTGGCTGGAGTTGTTCATATGAGGGAGAAACCTAATCATCACTTCCACACCTGACTTAAGAAGTCCTCAATATCCGCAAGCAGAGCCTGTGGTTGTTCCATAGCGGCAAAATGCCCACCCTGCATAGCGTAAACAAACGTACTCCAATATTACCTGTACAAGCCAAATTTTAACCTACCTCATCGTGCTTCCTGGACCATACTAGATTTCCAGTCGTGCATACCCAGGATTTCGGTACGGGTGCTATCTCCTTGGGAAACCAAGAATAGCCAAGAGGCTTATGACAGTAATATTGTGGATCTTTGTGGACCATGTATCGTTGAGGTCCTTTGATAAAGACGTTGCGGAAATAATCATCAGTGGGTTCCTCTTGCGCACCTTCGACAAGTTCCTGTAGATGTTAATATGTATCCTTCTTCTTAGGCTGTGCAAGAGCAACTCACTTGCCTATAAGGATAGATTGCTCGCGGAAATGTATCAGTCAACCAGTAAAGTGTCACGGATGACAGGATCTCATCCAGAGAAGGTGTCTTGTCTGTCCATCTAATAAATTTTTCTCCGATCCTATTACAAAGTCAGTATCAATTGAACGTGTCTGGATTCCACCTTGACGAACCATGCAAGTAAGGCTAGCGGACTTGAACTCAAAGCAAAACCAATAGTGGCAGGGCGCGTTGAGTGTTCTACAGCGTATGCCGTTCCGAACTTTGCAAATTCGTCCCCTCGCCGAAGGCCTTCCTTTTCGAAATCTTCGATGGGGAGCTTTCCATGAGTAGTCTCGTCCGGGCAAGTAATCACCGAAAAATTGACTACCCATATTTGGTGAGTTCTTGAACCGAAGTCAACTACAATTGTTCATGCATATCTTACGATGTAGGGCTGTTTATAGTATTAGCACATCAATCAGATGTAGTAGGCAGGGGCCAAGACCTTTGCAGGAATCATATAAGCCAGTCATAATTCTCGCAGTGTAGCTCCCTATGTCACCACCCTGCAATGCATAACCCGCTTCAAAGCCGAGGCCAACCATAAGTTTGTGCATCAAACGCGCCGAGTCTACCAAGGTCCAGTTTCTATCAAGAGGTGGTGTTGCTGAGAAGGCATATCCAGGTAGTGAAGGAATAATGACATGGTAAGGAAGCTCATCGGGCGTATACTTCTCTTGGAGCACGGACAGGACACCAAGAAATTCCAGAAAACTTCCTGGGAAAACGAATTGACGGCCATGTCAGTATCCTCTGTTGCATTCAGTCTTTGTGAATTTACCTGGCCAGCCGTGAATACACATCAGCGGGATAGCCTTTTGCTTTCGAGAGAATAATCCGACAAAATGGATCGGGTAGACGCTGCCATCCTCATCTACAACCTCTGCAATGAAGTTTGGAAACCCATTGATGCGCCGTTCTACAGCATTCCTGTATATTATCATCTTTTTAAGTTTGCAAGATCGACGGCTTTTGATAATTTGCAGCGCATTGTTTCTCACCAGTCAAAACTCTGCTCCCAATACGATTTTGCCTCGGCCATCCACTCGTACGTAACACCATACTTGCCGTCCGAGCGTGTATTTTCGTACGTCTTGGGTCCAAGTTTGGAATATTGTAAAAGTCCAACTAGAGCTTGCAGGTCCTTTGCGGGTATCTGCACTTGGAATCTCGACACATCGAAAGATACGGGATGGGGGAACTGGTCGTAAACAGACATTACTGTAACAATGTGGGTGCTCCTTAATCTACAATTCCAGGTGAAAACCAAAGAGAGATTGGTACTGTGTATAACTGTAGAGCGATTTGCCTCAGATATAGCAAGCACGATAGGGACTTAGTGGCTTGGTCCGATCAGGCAGCAGGACCATCAATTACTCCTCGTAGACAAGTGCTTCCCGCAAACTTCCAAATCACCTAGTTCACGGGCTAGAAGGGCTTTGAAATGAAATAGGGATGGCTATTGGATGTCCTGGATACTGGAAATATCACTTTTTCCAGTCACAACCTGATTTGTGCTCTTGGGAAGGGCGCAAACAAGAGGGGTGTGTCAACAGGGCACGCGGGAAGCCAAAGTTAGTGTGCCGAAGGGCCCTGGGGGGGTTAGAGGCGTTGGGGCGCCACGGGCGTGCGCCTCTAGTGGCGCCTCAATTATCGCACATCAAGTGGAAGGTGTGCGCCAAAACAATGGAGATCACAAGGGGAGTACCCGCACACCGGGTATTGAATACCTCATTGGAGAGAGAGCAATATTTCAACAGTTACAAAGTATCCCCACCGTCTCAGAGGAGAACAAAACTCTCCACATCGCTCATGCTCATAGCCTCCCCTTGCATTATATCATGAACGTAGGCCTCGCCGACTAAATCATACCGACCATTGCCCCTAGACCGTATCACAAAGGGCGTCACGCCTCCGAGGAATATACACACTACATCGCCGGGAGCAGCTCCAGCCGCAGTTAGTCCGATATAGCCAGTTCTCGTTCGGAAAGTCCTTCGCCTCTCGGTAAAACCAGTGCACATACGGTTATACTCCGCCGCTGCCGCGCCCTCAGTGCTAGATAGTTGAGGTTCCCGTTCACTTTCTATAATCCGACACCAATATTCAAATTTCTGGCCATACTCAGCGGGAGCTTTCCCTTTAGGGAAGAACACGGTATCGCCAATGATGGTACGCCATAGAGCTTCCTTCCATTCCGTAACTGTACGGTCGCGGACATGGGAGTTAAGCTCCTGTGCTTGAGCTGACGCCAGCAGACGTGCTACGAGTCTCTTCACATCTTCCAACCATTGGCGGTCTTCGACACAGTATCTCGCAAGGTCCTCCTTGCCACCGCCCAGCGGAGCGCGCGGGCGAGGAAGGCTCAGTTCCACAATTGTGTCCACCGTGATACCATCCAGAGTAATCGAGTCAACCAAATCACCTGGTCTGGCAGCAGATACCGTGTCACCACATGCGCGATACAGGGCCGTTCGTACCACCGACCCAAAGCTCGCAATAGCATCGGATGTCCAGTCGGGAACCCACGATGGTAGATTCCTCAGCTGGCGGTGGAATCCGATGCCAGCTTTGTGCAGGATGTGGATATCCGGATCCCGCAGAAGTAAATGATGTGCCGTTCGCTTATAGATATCTGCCACCGACGAGTTGTAGTCGGGCATGAGCTCTGGGTCGTCAGTCCTTTCGGCGAGTCCAAGCAAGGCGAAGACCTTGTCCCGCTCATCCGTCGCACCAAAATGATACATTCCCATGAGAGCCTCCTGGAACGGCTCCTGTTCGCCGTTTTGCTGAACGCACCTAGCCTCGTGCATCACCACCAAGTTGTTCAGCCCCAGCGGTTCCAGTGGTGGTGGCTCGTCTAGGCTGCGATTTGCATCTCCCCGGACCACTTCAATCAATCCGTGCCTGCCCAGAACGGCCACCACATAGAACAACGTATCCCAGTCCACAGCCCTTTGGCCGCAAAGGATCAGTGGTGCCGGTCCAACGGCGGCTTCTTGGATGACCCAGATCCGTCCGAACCATGGCCGTCTCAATACTTCCCCTAGACCCGTCCAGCCTGGTCCTGTAGCGGGGTTGTCGCGCCAGAAACTCTCGTTGGCCGGCAAACCTTGCTCTAAATGGCGCAGCTCTTGCTCGAGTGGGTAGATCAAGTCCATGCCACTATCCGTTTGAACGGTTGGCTCACCAAGGCTGACTACCACTGCATATGCGTGAGCGTAGATGTCTCGCATTAACCTTACTTGCCCTGCCTTTTCTTCCATGTCGCTCTGGTTAATGCAGATGGCGTCGATCCATAAATGCATCATGTCTCCATCGTCGAAGAGGGAGTCCAAAACTGCAGCCACGGATCGACTTATGCCGACAGAGTGCGAGCCAATGTGGATTTGCCGTACTGGTGCTGTGTCACCCCATGTATACGAGATAGAGATGTAAGGAATCTTTGGAGAATCGATGACCACGGGGACTAGTTCGCAAATGTAATGCCTCGACCGTTCCAAGTGCACACACGATACTCTCAGCAACCGCGTGTGGCCCTCCGTAGGGAGGGCATTATACAGCGAATTCCCGTCGCCGATCTGATTGTTTGCATCTCCGTAGCCAGCGGTGTAGTCCCGGAGGGCAGAAATAGAGTGTACTCCCAGCGTGAATCTCCAGCGACGTTTTTCATTAAGCAAGTTATTTTGTGGGTTGCGAGCCGGAAGCAGACCAGCTATTTGGTTTCTGAGAAGACCGCTCGCAGCAGAGAGTAGCGATGAGAACAACGACATCGAAGCTCGAAGTAGCTATGGAAAGCCTTGACGCGACGGCAGTTAATCACTCCGGCTGCAACCATGATTGAAGCTTGTAGATACGCTCGGCAACGCTGCCTATATGTCCTTGCCAAGTAGACTGGCCACGGTCCGGTCAGGTCTGGACCAGTGTGTAAAATGAGCTGATTTGAGTTGAGTTACTACAGGTCGACTCAAAACAACTCAACCAATTACATCCACAAAACAACTCAACCAATTACATCCACAACTCAGACTCAACTCAGCCGCAACTCAAGTCAACTTGAGTATACTCAACGCTAAGCCAGTTTTGGTGCACACCTTCCACTTGGCGTACCATACTCAGTACGTAAGATCTCAGGCATTGAGCGATTGGTCGCTTTGTCCATTTAACTTCGCCCGTTGCTGATTCGCTTCAGGCGGTCGTGGGCTTGACAGCATCACGTACTACGGAGTATCACCGTATCAATCGCAAGGGTCCCCCCTCGTGTCCAGCTGGTCGGGGCAGTGCTTTCATCGGACACAATCATGCAAGCCAGGCATGGGAGGAGTACCTGTAGGCGCATTTAAGACTAACAACATGCCCCTCGAGAACCAAGCTCGAACAGCTGCTGCTCGACAACAGAGTCTGTTCAGTAATGGCTGACAAGGAGGAGCTGGTTTTGGTCACTGGCGGTTCAGGCTTCATTGCCATATACTGCATCATCAAATGTCTCTCGGAGAATTATCGTGTTAGGACGACTGTCCGATCTCTCAAGCGCCAGGATGATGTCCTTGAAATGCTCAGAGCAGCAAACATCAACCCGTCTGACAATCTCTCTTTCGTCGAGGCCGATCTAACCAAGGACGACGGCTGGGCCGATGCCGTCAAAGATTGCACCTACATCCTACACGTAGCATCTCCATTACCGGCAACACTTCCCAAGCACGAGGATGAGCTCATTATTCCCGCTCGAGATGGCACCTTGCGTGTTCTCAAAGCCGCCAGAGATGCGGGAGTGAAGCGGGTAGTTGTCACGTCCTCATTCGGTGCAATGTGCTACGGCCACCATGGCCGAGATCAATCCATCCCCTTCACGGAAAAAGACTGGACAAACATCGAGGGAGATCAAGTTCCGGTGTACATAAAGAGCAAAACCATAGCTGAGCGCGCCGCCTGGGATTTTATGAAGCAAGAAGGGAGCAGCCTAGAGCTTGCGGTCGTTAATCCCAGCGTTGTGGCCGGCCCAGTTTTGGGCCATAACTATTCTCCAACGGTCGAAATTTTTGTCCGGCTGATGGACGGCTCCATGCTAGGCTCTCCGCGTATATGCTATAACATAGTGGACGTCCGCGATGTGGCCGACATACACTTTCTCGCAATGATTAAGCCTGAGGCCAAAGGTGAGCGGTTCATCTGTGCGGCACCACCAGAGATGACTATAAGAGAAATGGCCTTGGCCCTCCGAGAGAAACTTGGCTATCTGGCACGGCGGGCTCCAACAGGTATACTCCCGGATTTTGTCATCAGGCTAACTGCTCTATTCATGCCCGACCTTCGCATGATTACTCCGGAACTGGGCATTACAAGGCGTGCGTCAATCGACAAGGCAAAGGGCGTGTTTGGTTGGGAGCCTCGTTCGACTCTCGACACTATTGCAGCTACGGGGGAAAGTCTTCTCAAGCACGGCGTCGTGAAGCCGCCCCGCTAGGTTGTTACATACGCAGACGTCGATGATGGCTTTGCTCCACATGATCGTAAACGCGATACTAAGAAAAAGGCCTCTGGCACCTCACAACGAGCAATCTCAGTCTTGATTTGTATAGCTAAAACATAGAATAGCAGTAATTATAAGTGTCACAAGCTGGAGCTAAAATCTCGTCTACCACGGTAGAGGTTTCCCATCGTAACCGATGAACTGCCCTGAAAGTCCTTCCTTAGTTGTAGCATCAACCTAGCAGACAGTCAGTATCCAATTGAATCCATTAACATAGAATAAGACCAAAAGAAAAACGACTCACCACTTCGACTAAGCCCTTGGCACTCTGCTCAACGGTCACAGGAATATCTGAAACTCCTGCATAGTCGGCAGCGCGTCTACCCATTCTCGTTTCTACCCAGCCAGGATGCAAGGCAACAGCGCTGATATTCTTGTTCTCGAAATGGATCTTTCTCACTGCGTAGTTCACCGCAATCTTGGATAGACCATAAGCAATTGTCAGCATCGGGTAGTTGGGCATCAGCTCCAAGCTGGCGATACCCGTGGAAATGACGAAGAACTTGGGATTCTTGCTAGCTTCCAGAAGGGGTAATGTGGCCTGGAATAAGACAATGGGAGCAATCGTATTGATTTCCAGATGGTCGCGAAGCTCCTTCGGGGTCACTTCACTGACTGTGCCCCACTGATTCAGCAAGCCGGAGTTGGCTATCACAACATCGAGAGCTGTGATTCCATGCTTGGACTTTAGAAGGGATACGGCCTCTGAAGCGTCTGTTTCGGAAAGGGAATCGATCTTGACCGTGATGAGCTTGCTATTCTCTGCCTTCGGGACACTGGCTAGTTCTTGAGCGGAAGAGTCTGATGGGTCGCGGAGAGCGGCTATGACAGTGGTGTTTGGACGAGCCAGGAAGTTGGTCAGAATTCCCTTTCCAATTCCTGTATACGTAAGTAACTGACGTGGAGAATATTCGGATATCTAAAGGTATCTTACCTCGGTTGGCACCAGTGATCAGTACGGTAGACATGTTTTAAGATGTTTTATTCTTTTTGATGCGAAGTATCTCTTGGATCTGCAATATTAAGATATTCTAAGAAAGTAGGTATAGTGTATTATCGAGTGATAATGATTATGTTGTTGTGCTTCTTTATCAATTGACTCTAGAGAGATGCTCATGAAGTTTATATACTTGATTTTCACTATCAAAGCCGCATATTTTGCTCTGGTAGCTGTTCCACTTGCAACTGCATTTTTGATTATCAAACACTTGACATCATGGGCCCTGTCATTGTCGTTTGTAATGCAACTCGAGGGCATTAATTCCTTCATACGGACCGCCAAGCACAACAGGTTCCAGAAAACGTAGAAAACTACCACCGAAGCTAATAGAACCTCTATACGCGTTTCTGCTTCATTCAGCCAAAGGTCTGCGTAGCGCGCATAACTGAATCATCAAGAGCAGCTTATGACTCTTCTCTGATTGAATCTGTGTTGCATTAGTCATTGTCCAATTGCCGACGCCGCTGACGATAGAGATGCCCGTTATCCTAATCGGGAAACAAATGATATTTGCCGTACAGCTTTCCCATTCACCCATTTTCAATGAGGCGCATGCGATCAGAACATTTCAAAGAAGGTGAATTACTAATTATATTTCGCGTGATCTGAATCTTATCTACATATATTTCAATGCTCGATGTGTTAATAATGATGCAGCGACGTTCGCACATAAAATTGGAGATGCAGCGTGGAATAAGGCAAATTAGCGATGGAAACAGGTTGGCAGTTTATTGCATTAGTAATAGGACAGCGCAATTCCAAAATCATCGAAACCGCATCCATCCTATCAATCGAAGGCTCTTAAAAATAAAAAAGGAAGTATAAGAGAAAGGAGATACTCGATTCATTAGATTTGAGTATTCGAGCTCACCATTCCTACCCTGACAGTTGAACCTCGGAGTTTTCAACGACCGTCTACCCCGAAACCTCGGGCATATCTATAACAAACGTCTAAAGACACAGCGACTGTCATTTCGTGTAATTAGTTTGGTACCCGCATGAGACGCCTGGGATTAAACCGCTCTTTATTAATGCTCAAGATACGAGCCTCCTTCCACTCAAACAACTGTGACAAATGAGTCGGTAGGTGGGGGGTTTGAATACCGAGGCTTTTGCTGTGCGGTAACTAATCAGCCGTGCCCCGCTATTGCGTGTTCTTAACATCTGGATGAATCCCAATTATCAATCACCGACCAAACATAACAAATTCTGAGAGATTCTAACCGGTAATTTAAAAACACCGTTGAGAATTTGATTTTCCCTCACGCGAAAAATTGCATAATCTTTCTCTCGCCTGTTAAAAGGTTCCAGTACAGAAATAAAATGGCGGTTGATCTCATTGCCATTATCGTGCCCAAGCCGGGTAAGATTGACAGAGTAAGTTTTAGATTTCTCAAAATTAGGGTATTCCAATGGCGGATTCGCAACGCGTCCTCTTTTTACTTGAGAAGGAAAATCTCTCTAAGCTTGGAGTTGAGTGAATCTTCATACGCTAAAAGTATTTCCTTTAGATCATCCAGCTGCTCCAGGAGACAGCGGAGAAAGTCAAGCAGAATGAGCCAGGTACTCTGAAGTACCTGATCAACCGGGAGGTGAACAAGAAGAGTGGGGTTGAAGAAGTTATTATGATCGAGAGGTATGTTTGCTTCGTGCTATGCTCCCTATTCCGTTGCGTTATTTTCAGAGCTACCCATCTATTTTTTAAAAAAGGCTTCCACTCAAATATTGTGTCATTTTCGAAATCTGGAAAACAAGCAAAGACTATCCAGAGCACCCTTTTTCTATTGCTTTGCATTTCTGTTCGGTGGCTTGTTCCTTGGTAGTATCAGAAAGACTGACGTATATTTTTAACCAACAGCTACACAGATAACAAGGCTCTTGCTGCCCACGGCGGAGGCGAGGACTTCAAGGCACTTGCTGGCGCTTTCAAGACTGAGGACTTGACCGAAGGAGATATCCAGCTTAAGTTTATCAAAGCCGAAGGTGGATTTGCGAGATTGTAAAGATAGGCCATTAGATGAAGGCTCTTCGCTCATGCAGACTTCAATTTGTCAAATACTAATCAATTATGATAAATAATCAAAAATATCATAATATTGAAAAATGGCTCGCCATTCAGGTATCGCTGGCGACTAGTTCAGATAACGAGACCTGCAAGGCTACCATGATGGAGCGATGCAAAACGGTTTCGGCCTGGTCTTTGCAATATAAGCTGCGTTATTCTGAAGCTACCGATTGTAATAGCCTTCGCCCAGGAGCCGCCAGGGGCAAGCTCACTAATACGTACTGTCGGTACTTGGGCTGCTCCCATGGTATAACGATCGTTGATCAATCTCATCTCCACTAGATGATTCAAATTCTCCATTTCCGGGTCTGTCCCGTCGTGATTCGTCGGGAGTGATTCGTCATCCACCATCGAAGTAGTCTCAGTGTTTCCATCTTGCTGCCATGTGTAGAAGTTACCATAATCCGAGGCAGTCCGATATTATCTGCCGCTGTTGTTATATCAGCTCCTTTCTCAACAAGTAATTCAACCACTCCAAAATGTCCTCTTCTGGCAGCAGTGATTAGTGGGGTCCATTTACTATGATCTTCAGTTTCTATATCAGCTCCATTCTCAAGGAGTAAGTCGACTGTTTCAGTTCGTCCATTGAGTGAAGCTATATTTAATGCTGTGCCTCCCATACCATCTATAGCCTCAATATCAGCCCCGTTCTCAAGGAGTAGCTTGACCATATTATAACTGCCCCTTGCAGCAGCAGATATTAGTGGGGTCCATTTACTATGATTTTCAGTTTCTATATCAGCTCCATTCTCAAGGAGTAAGTCGACTGTTTCAGTTCGTCCGTTGAGTGAAGCTATATTTAATGCTGTGCCTCCCATACCATCTATAGCCTCAATATCAGCCCCGTTCTCAAGGAGTAGCTTGACCATATTATAACTACCCCTTGCAGCAGCAGATATTAATGGTGTCTGTATGTTGTGATCCTTAGCTTCTATATCAGCCCCTTTATCCAGGAGAGCCTTGACCGCTCTTATATCCTCCATCCGTACAGCAAACAAGAGTGCCATTGATCCAGGTGACAAGTCCGCTGTATAATTCTCTTGGTTTGATAACAATGAAGACAAGGTATCTCGATTTCTTTCATCATTTGTCTGTCGGAGGGAAAATGACTCGCCTCCTGGTTCATTGGCTCCAAATTCAGCTTTCTCATCATATTTCTCGCGAAGAAATGCTTGCAAGCTGATTAAATCCAGCTCTAATTCTGAACTAGGCTGAAATATACTTGCGGGGGATATGGTAGATGGGTCAGGGGTCTCCTCGAGGAAAAGTAACTGATTCTCATTTGGCCTCTCGCCAGTCGCAAAGAGTTGAGTATACCGCTTTGCATTTTCACAGTAACCTTCATAGTCTTCAAGGTACTTCTGCGCAATCTCCGGAACCAGAGGATCATCCACATCAGGAGTTGCGAGAAGCCCGCATAACGCCGTGAGGAGCGCGCCTAGAGTCCACTCCGCGTTGGATGATTTTGAACGATACCATATCGCTGTTGGGTCTTTAACGTGACTGTCATGAGTGTATTCAGAGTATGCCATCCAGTTCTGCTGATAGTCGGAGCATATATGACCTTGTGGAGAAATGTTAGGATGATAGACTTTGGTATGGAATCTCATCAATGGTGGGGCATAGGGGTTATTTTCAGGTAATTTTACTGCGATCCAGAATATACCCCCTTCGTACGGCGTTTCTGGAGGACCCTCAATGCTTGCCAATACTTTATTCAGACAGTTATCGAGCGGAACGGCGCTGACGAATGGTACTTTGCTAGTCCTAATATTTCGAAGCTCTATAAACATCCGTTTCGCTGCGGATACGCTAGAATTAGCATAACCCAGGATCTTTCCAGAATTGCTGAGCCAGTAATTCTCATCTTGACTTTTTATTGTCGCTAACTTCTCTCCGTAGTGAGCGTCTCCTGCTGCGAAGCTCAAAGGCTGACGTGGTTTTGCCCTCTCTATAAGAGGATGCATAAGTCGTTGATTTTGTGGAAGTCCTTCTTCTAGATCCCCGGAATCAAGCTTGAATTTTGGAATTGATGGATTGACCGTTCCAGCATCAAAGGTCTCTGTTATCCCCTCCGCGAGTTTATGGCGGAAGCTGCATATCCTTCCGGTTTGTATGCATCTAGAACACGATTCTTCCTCGGGTTTATTTTCGCATTTGTAATGTTCACTCAAGCAGGGTTCGCATGATAGGCTCGGTTTGAGACCGATCCTTGGCTGGCGCTTCGGTTTAAATTCACGAAGGATTTTGCTGTTGTCATAAGATTTGGTGGACTTTGGCCAGGCACCCGGTAACGGAAGCTCTTCGCTAAGAAGGCTTTGCGTTCCTTTTGAGGGACGAGTTTTTGCAGTGATAAACGATGGTGTGCTGTCTGAAGTGATTGAGATCGAAGCAACCGTTTGCTTTTCAGCAATTGATTCAGCAACTATATCCAGGCATCGACTTGCTGTATCCGAGACATTGCGCTGCGAGGCGCGGTTACTTGAATGATGACTTGAAGAAGCATCACGAAGTATTCTAAGACTTTCTACGTCCGAAATGCTCTCTATCTCTTCTTGAAGCCTCGCTCGTTGTTCGTGCAATAGACCTAGAGCTTTGGTGACGTTTTCGAGCCCATCTACAAATCCTTCAAGTCGATTGATCATCCGCTCGAACTTGGCTGCATCATGTATCGCCCATCGGGTAACATTCCAAGTCGAAGTTTCCTTTTGATGCTTCCGTATCCGGCTTTTGAATCGATCGAATGATGCTTTGAATATATTGAGTCCCACAGAGGTCGATATTTCTGAACCCTGCAAAGTGTCCACCTTTATACCATACCGCTCGTCTGTGCAGCGAGCCTCTTCGAGAAGAAGTTTTATATTCCATAGTACTCGTTCCAAACCAGGCCTAATATCTGGTCGGTCAAGATTTTTATCGTATCGTAGCCTAGATCCATCCGCGGGGTTAGGGATTAATCCGACAGATTCACCCCAAAGACCGAATCGAGTCCGTTGCAAAGAGAACTATATTTAGGTTGTAAGTCAGTTGAACCTTAACTAGGAATACCTATGAGTTTTACAAGTGCAAAAAGTTGTTCATAATCCTGACTGAAGTTCTTGCCTGCGACGACGATATCGAAACATTCGATGCAAGTAGTGAACAAAGTTGCAACGCTGACTGCGCTCAATGCTAGGCCCGCGATACCTTCAGCAGCACCGGACATCTCGGCATTAGGAAATTCATATAGTCGCAATATAATTTGTTAATGAGACTAAGGAAGGTATTTCAGATCGCAAGTCCAGCGTTTTAACACAAGGCTCTGGACACATGATGGCAGCAACAGTTGTGCCATGTCTACGACGCAGCATAACACAGCCTCAAGCAACACAGTGGACTGGTCCCCCATTGGTTCGCAAAGAAGCAGAACCAATCAATCTGGACGAAAGCTCAAGACGGATTGTGAGCTGGGCTCAAAGCGTGAGCAGTCATGATCAATGCAGTGGAATTTGGACGCTCTCCCCTGTAACTAGAAAAAGCTTGTAAAAATGAAGAACTTTTCAACATCCTTCCGTGCGTACCGAAAAATATGAAGAGTACTTTGACTTCAAGCATCTCAAAATCTATACACGCACATCGATATCCCTTATATTATTGTATAATTCGCAGTTCTTGGCCATTTCTGGACACCATGAGATCCTTTCACTAGAAACTTTCGTTCGCACCGTTATTATTATACCTAATTTATAAAGAGCTTCCCTTTGCGGTGAAACGGTCCCTTCACCGTAGCTCCAATGTTGAGTCCTTATTACTCCTTCTACTTACATGAAGGTATCTTATCTGGGTTTTTGGATTTCATTACCTACCTGTGATGGAAGCAACCAACTCTATTTGGCTAGCGACGAATACCCCACACCCGGAATAATGTCAGAGGTCAGAGCGCTTACTCGAGGCGATAGATACTACGCAGGTAGGAGAACGTTTAGGAGAGTCAATTGGCTATTTATTCAGAGATGTACAGTACATAAGGAGTGCGTAGTAAAGATTTGCTAAACCCCACAGGTTGGTGCCCTAGCACCTGATTAGCTACAGTCCATACATAAGCACCAATTCCTGATAGTTACGTTAAATAATTGCCATTGATCATCAATTCTGAGTATAAGTAGCAAGTTCACAAAACTAAAATTACGCTCCATGGACAGGATATTATCCCGCCTGCTCGCATCCCAAGTAAAAGACGTAATGCACTCATTTGGCCTCAAGACACCGTTACAATTTCGACCGAATGAACTCCTTGATTACCTTAGCCTGCTTCGACTCATCTGATTCCTTCGTGTATCCCATCTGCATGTCCAGATACCATTGGTCATGGTACTCGTTGGGGGCAACGATATATTGGAATTTGACGTCTTGGTTTTGCAAATCCTTCTCGAGTTTCTCGCTGAACTCGTTGATTCCGTCGAGGAGCACTTCATCACCACCGGCTAAGACGAGCACATTCGAGGCTGGGAATCCAACCCACCAGCCGGTAGGAGCCCTGACTGGTTCGTTGTAATTATCTCTGACCGCAGGGGGAGCAAAAGAGTCGGCCCATTTCACGGCGCCCGGGCCAATACAGTCTTTGTGGACATTCTCCTTCCAAGAAGGGCTATCCATGCTGAACGATACCCAAGGACAAATCAGCAAGACGCCAAGGAGCGGAGTTGTGAGAGTGACGCGAGGGACAGATGCAGAAGGATGCGGGTGGAGGACGTGTGAAAGAAGGCTCAAAATCAAGTTTGCTCCTGCTGAGTCGCCGGTAACGATTATCTGTTCCGGAGAATAGTGGAGATCATTAAGTGCGTAATTGAGCATAGCGGCAGCTTGTTCTAGCTGGCGTGGGTATTTGGCTTCCGGAGTCAGGTCTAGAAAGTGTAAGTATACTGGTGATAGCGGTAACTAACAGTAATGAGGGTGGATTACGTACCATATGAAAGGCATAAAAATGAGATATTTTCAATTCCTTGATCCTTGAACTGTTTCAAAGCTCGAAACATGAACTCGAACTGTTCAATCGCTTGGGGAAGGTTATATCCACCACCTAGTTGATGTTAGCCAAAGCACATCTAGTTCTCTTCCCTGCTCCTGGACCCTCCTGCCGTATCCCATCCCTTACAGGTGATAGCATGCAGGGTGTTTGGAAATAGTAGAAGAAATATAAGACATACCGTGGAAATGTAAAACCACCTTCTCGGTATTCTTCTGTCCCACCCAAAATGCGGCCGTTCCGTCTGCTAAGAGCTCTCTTCTAACTTCTTGCCCATTGTTCTTGCAGGCTGCCGCGTATGCGGTATAGGTAGGCGGGATTATAGTACTAAAAGAATATAGATAAGTAAGAGTCCCATGACTGCGCAGGTATCAAATTGCCACAAAAATCAGAGCTATATAAGGCTAACTCAGGATAACTTTGAATTAAAAAGCTAAAAAAGAAAGCAAGCAAATGTGGCGTACATACTGTAATTGCTTCAAGGACGAAATCCCGACGACGGTTCGGAGCCGCGAGAGACCAATGTATCGCCAGAGAGTGCTGGGCTTGCTTTTCTTGGACCGAAGCAGGCCCGCGATGGTGGAGACGAACGTGTTTCCCACTATAAATATATAAGCAAAGCAAAGTAAAAATTAGAAATCTCAATAACTCAAGTATCACATGTGCGCCAGTTATTTCTAAGGGTAGATATTTCAAGACTTGGTGGTGGTGGCTAAACAATCACAGCAACGGCAGTAAATACTCACATATTCTGAACAAGATGGGGATGATCCCCAGCTTCTCGAAAAGCGAGAGCTTCGCAACACCAGTGGTCTGTAATCGGTAGGATGAGCCTTTGTCGGAGTCGGCCATTTTGCCTGTGAATCTCGGTGTGTTCTCTTCTTCTCCTTCTTTTTCAGGATTTCTCCTACGGTTCTACTGTCTCTACAGAGAGATTTTTGGCTATGATCCCTACCCTTGTCGTTCCCGAACTTCAAGAAGTTACAAGAAAGACACAAAGTTGGATCCTGGAGAGCAACCGTAAATCACAGGTTGCTTTGGCTCGGTGAGATTGTAAGAAATAGGGTCAAAAGATGGCAGTTCGGCCCAAACACGTGGATGGTTCCTTCCCGTCCTTATCCGTATGAGTATATATATTGAGTAGCGCAAACGAGTATCACCCTTAATCCTTTGCTGACTCGCAGAAATTCCCACGCGCGAGACTCCTCTGTTTTGTGTCTGGGAAGCTTCGGGTCCTGAATAAGGTGCGGGGGCTGGATCGGAAGAGCGCAGAGAGGGTCAATTTAATGAGTTCCTGGGGGGTTAATAATTCCTTGGCTAGAGAAGAGGAGAAAGAGCCAAAATATTACTCTTATTATTATTTCAGAGTACGTGAGACCAGGAGGAGAGAGCAAATGAAAGGAAGTCAGCTCGAGCCACAAGGTCCCGCACCCTTTTTGTAGCTTTTGGTGGTGATTCCTCATCCTGTTGCTCTTCCCCCACCTCAATTCCCCCCTCACTCGTCTATCCTTGAATGGCCTCGGTCCATTCAAAGGGACGATCCGGGAAAAGCACCAGAGAGTTATGCACCTGCATACGGAGACGATGGGCTTGCGCGAAAGTACCAAGATCGGCCTAGCCCCGCACCCTTCTGCTCCACATCCCCAGAGCGACTCGCACCTTGGAAGCAAAGACCCGCGCAAGGGGAACAAGCCCCCATGTCGGCGGGTCCTGATTTGACTGGCCGACTCGACTACCGCACGTCTTAACGAGCACGTCAGTGAAACTGTGTCAGTTACTGTACAATGCTGTACCTCACGCTTGGTACCCTCCCTGCTGCATAGCGATGCAGCTGGACCAAGCGTCTTGTCTTTCATGGTACCAAGATGAGCTCGATAATAATCCGCGAAGCCCTGGTGCTCTTCCTTATTTCCCAGTCACGATCACACATCCCCTCTGTCGTGGAAAATGCCCGTGTAGCTTGATATACGCACCCCAGCTTTTTTTAAGGTTCTCACCTTGAGGTCAATAAGTTTGCGATTACGGTACGAGTACAAAGTACCTCGAGCTTGCTGGCTGGTGGGGCCACCAACGTCCTCAGAACGCGGGGCAAGCGTGAAAAGCCAACTCTCGCTTGCATGTCCGCGTCAGGAAGTAACGGCGGGTAGGATTACCAAACCATATATATATCATCACGTAATAAAAGAAGCATAGCTTAACACTTAATTCAAAAATTGCAGGTGTGGCGGATTCTCTGACTGTATCATCAAAATAAGCAAAAAAGACCCTAGAAGATATCTCACATGTATTGGCGATGGGGAGTGGGCTTTTGACAGTTCTACAGCACAAACCATGTTTATGGTTTCACCGTCGAGGTGATATTGTGATCCGGATTAACATTCACCCAATCACTCGAAGCGGACAAGAAAAACGGGATATTTTGAGATCTCCCGGGCTACACGCGTCCAACACAAAATGTGAGCTCAAAACGTTGGACCTCAGAAAATGTAGATGCCATTTCGAGAAGCCGGAAAAGCCGGGCTGAAATACGGAGTATAGCACATCCCGTTGGTTCATCGGTTACCCGACCTCTTAAGTGAAAGTCTGGACCATTCAGGAGATTGGTTAGGGGACCACCACAAGCGCTAGAGCTTGGAAGATAACGGCCACTAATTAATAGTTTCCTCTTAGAGTTTTAAACACGCTAGCTAGACTGTCTAAATGAAACTCCCGGCTATCTATGCTAAACACACGCAAACAAGCAGTCATAACTTTTTTTTAATTGGGATATCATCGAAAGCTCACAGCTCCTCTTCGCCACTTACTTTCTCACTTTAACCTTCTCTCTCCTCTCTTCCGCTTCCCACCCACCTCTCTCCCTTCCTCGACTTCCAATTCGGCCTCCTTCTTCTTCTCACCCACAATCTTCAGCGCTTCCCGGATGACTCTCGTCTCGAGGTTGACGCCTTCTTCGCTCCACTTCTCCATCTTCCTGCCCACGCGCTCCTCGATCGCCAGCACAAGCTGTACGTCTCTTTGACCCACAAGACTGACTGCTTCTCCCTTCCTGCCAGCTCTGGCAGTACGTCCCACGCGGTGGATGTAGTCGTCGGGGTTGCGCGGCAGGTCGTAGTTGACTACCAACCCTACTTCGGGAATATCGAGACCACGGGAGGCCACATCGGTCGCGACTAGGATGCGGGCCGCGGAGGCGCGGAAGCGGGCTAAATTGTCGGTGCGCTGGCGCTGAGCGAGGTTCGAGTGCAGCGCCGTGACACGGTGCTCTAAAAGACGAAGCAAGTGCGTGAGCAGATCGGCCGTCTTGCGGTTGTTGCAAAAGATGATGACTGATTTGGTCACGTTCTTCTCGGTGAGCAAGAAGGTATGCAAGAATTCGTCTTTTCGGTTCACCGGAATCTGCAAGTACATCTGCTTCAAGGACGCCGGGATTGCGAGAACTTGCGTGTCTACTTCGCAGACGAAAGGAGCCGGTTTACCCGGTGATCGGTGGTGTTCTAGCACGCGAACTTCGGGCGTCATTGTGGCTGTGAAGAGAAGAGTCTGTCGTTTCGACGCAGCAGGGAGAACTGATAGGCATTCTTCGACATCAGGCAACATGCTGCCCGGGCTACCCGAAGCCAGGAGCCGATCTGCTTCGTCCAGCACTACCATTCGGACTCGACGAAGTGCACAGATGGTGTCTTCACCCGAGGTCCGTATATGATCCGCAAGCCGTCCTGGAGTTGCAATCACAATGTGCGGTCTCTCCGCCAGAGCTATGGCTTGTGGTCGCATATCAGAGCCGCCCGTGATGAGAATTGCTCGAAGTGAATGTGGTGAAGAAATAGCCTTAAATTGTTCGTAGATCTGTAACGCAAGCTCCCTATAAAATGAAAAAGGATTTAGCAATCATTATCCAAAGTAGTATAGTTTGAAGTTGTAGATACCTTGTTGCCGTTAGAACCAGGGCAAAGATGCCAAATGGATCTTCAGCCCATTTCTGCAGAATGGGCACCGCAAATGCCACTGTCTTTCCGGAACCTGTTCTACTGCCTCCTATACAATCTCGCCCTCTCAATATCTCAGGAATACAACCCTTCTGAATGCCCGTGGGCCTCTTGATAGCCATATTGTTGAGCGAGTTGACCAGCCATGGCTTCACGCTTAGGGATGCAAATGAGGTGTTGTGGTCCACGACAGTGTCGGGGTTTAGACCGGTGGAGGGTTCGTTGCTTGGAACGGAACTGGGTGCAGTCCTAGATTTTATCCTCGAAGGTGCAGCAATCACAGACTGTATATGCTCCTCTGCCTGTTCAACATTCTCCTCATCCTCATCTTCATCATCGTCACTTATGGGCGAAATCTTTCTCCGTTTTCTTGAAGCCCGGCTGTCCAGTTCATCTGACTCTGATTCTCCCTCATTGCTGTCCTCATCCTGGTCTGACTCAAGTGAATTGGCCGATTCCTCGTCCTCGGATTGATCGTCCGAAGACTGAGAGCGGGATGCGAGCTCTAGCTCATGCGCATGCTCATGGGTAGAATCTGCGGTAGCGACAGCAGCGGGTTGGGGTTTAGGCAACGCTGCGGCGGGCCGTGCATGAGACTTGGACTTGGATTTGGTCGAAGCCATTATAAGAAGTGGAAGCTTACTGGCGTCTGGTGTACAAGCCGCCGGTGTGAGGGTGTGATTGCGCCTGCGAGATTTTTCTGCCGCTTTCACGCTGGGCGGTGACGAGATAGAGGGTTAGGAAAATCTTTCTGGGACGCACGCATCTTCACTATGCGCGCGCTTAACGGCGCGAGGTCCGTGGCCTGCGCCCGGCAGTGGCTGCAGTGGGAAGCGAGAAGCGAGAAGCGAAGGAGCCAATAGCTCCATCGACTTAACCGGTCGCCAGCAGCGTCTTCATCTTGAGCACCTTTGCTCCCCTGGGGTTCGGTAGGCAAGCGGCGCAGATTTATTTCCTTGTTTTTCTGGGCTATGATGGAGGTCCTCCCGATCTGCATTGTTGGGACCTCTCACGCCACTTCTAGCCCTGACTGGCCTTTGCAAAGGGCCTTGATGCCTTGCATGAGGGAGCAGGTCCCAGGTGTGACAGTGAAGGGCTGGGATGCAGATCGTGCATCGGACTGGAGGAAATCTGGCAGGAGCTCGCCTGTTGAAACAGCTGGGGGGGAGGGGTGGTGCGGGGGCCTTGGATTCTAGGCCTAGGGCACGACTCTGATTCCTGTGTAGACGCAGCCAGGAGCCAGCGATGGGTGACTCGCACCAACAACCCACCGCCCAAACCTGGTATCCGGGGGAGGCGGCACGGCGGCGACATCGCTGGGATGGGCAGGCGATCGTGCAGATTGCAGTGCCAAGCCCCAATATTGCCCAGACCTGTCCGGCCCAGACGACGGCGCTCGCGATTCTACGGTACACGCTACGGTGCAAAAGCTGCACGTGCTGCCGTGGCCAAACAACTGTGCTGTCCTCCACGAGGGTGTTGCTCATGGAACCGCAGTCAGAATGGAGGAGCCACCGACGCAAAGTCGCAGTTCCACGACAATAGTTTCATGCATGTGAAGAACAGTGGAGATGGGCAAGCAAAGGGAAAGGGCCAGGGCGAGGGCCAAGGTTAAATGGGCTCAATAATGTGAGGAGGTGGCGCACCAGAGCAAACACAGTAGTCCAATATCCACTGCCCTGTTCCATGACCACAGGACAGAAAAGCATCGCAATGCAATAGTGCCTCCCTCGATAATGATGTCGTACCCGAGTGTAGATTGCATCCACCTCACGCCTCCATCCTGCGGCGGCGTGGTATTTACCCAGGGAGCCATTGTCCACTCTGGACGGTCGTTCATGCGGTGCTGTGTGAGTGAGTGATATCGACACACTGATACAAGCCCGCATCGAATCGGGCTGCAGCTGGGGGCCCGGTAACCAGTCTCCTGATCATCGGGGCTCCTCCCAGCTTGTGCCAGCGCTGTCATTTCGTGGGACAGCACCGTCACGCAGCGGTGTCGAGCTTTCCGACCCGGCTGGACCGAACGGGGCCCAGAATCCAGTGCGGTACGGGTACGGTCCTCTCGACGGAAGTCGACTGTCACGGGCTCGTCACCTGGTACTGTACCGCATACGAAGGTACACTCTTGTTGCGCCAGGGAATCAGGACCGTGCAAAATTGCCAATTTACCCTGTGCGAGAGGGTTTGCACTCAACCTCCGACAGCTGACGGTCAGCACGGCCGCACGGGACCACCCCAGGTCTCTCGCCAATCCGCCCCCCTCGATCCGAGCGAGACGGGGGCGGAAGAGGCACGATTGGGTGCGATGCTGCTCAAGCTTCGTGCACCGAGCCAGCTCCGTGACACCTGCTCTGCACGCCGCGGCTGCTGCAACGGTGACCGGAGGCGTTGGGCAAGTTGTCATCTGGTGTCTACGCTCTCACGGGGGCCACCTCGGCCATTCTCGCAACTCGTGCAGGCCCTGGAGTCGCTGCTGGCAGTGGATTCGCGAGCCTCGTCATCATCGGTAAGACGGCAGTTCCGTAGCTCTGCCCACCCAGGCCGGTGCTGGTCAGCCGTTGCGCAGGAGTCAGGGCTCGCTCGGGTGCGCTGGGCTAGTGGTTCAGGGCTGAAGCAGAGCTGGACCACCCAACGGCACAGGAGCGATCCGCATCACGGGAAAGCTCTGCAACTGCGCTGTAGCACCGTTGGACGTTGCCAGCAGCAGCAGCAGCAGCAGCTTGGCCCCAGCAGGGCGGCGTATGAGCTGCCGGGTCAGCCATGAAGGAGCGCTCCCCCTCTCGAGCTGCGACCGATCAACGCGCAGAACACAGGGCCACAGTATCTTCTTTTACGAAAGTGAGCCCACACGGTCTCCTATCGGCAGCTAAGACGACGCTGCACACTATCACACACTCACGCACCAGTCGGGGCGACGGGATGACCATGTAGGACCGCCATTTGCTGGTGCTTGGGGCGTGCTTCGGGCCTCTGGGGCCCGCTGGGTGATGTGACCTGAAGAGGCCTGGAGCGCACACCCCATACATACTGTACCGTACGTTCCTCAGGCCCTCAGGACTCGTCGCGGGCTCGCCCAATAGCTGGGAGCAGGCCGGTGTAAGATTAGGCGCCTGGCTGACGGGGGCTTCCGAGCGCTTCGACCCCTCCTTCACCCAGGGCCTTGCGCGACCAGGGCGAGACCCCCAACGAGTGGCTCCCCAGCAGCCCCCGAGAGGCTCTCACGGCTCTCTCCAGTGGCCCCGACTCCCAGCGTCGCCGCCAGCATAGCGAACCGCATCCCGGACCCCTGCCGGGCGCCGCGCGGGCCCCACCCCAGCAGTTGGTCCGGCGCATCACTTGCCAGAGCAGTGGGATGGGCTCAAAGTCTGTGAGCGATCGGCTCGCCAGCACTGCTCGGTCCATCCAACGTACAGCAACGTACCCGTACCAGACTCCCAAAAATCCACCATCCCAGCACCAGTCCAACCTTTGGCTCTTCGACCTCCTCGCTGTGCCTCATCCAATCTCTTACTCCTCCTCCTCCTCGATCTCTTCTTCGTTTTAAAACTACCCTTCTTCGTTTCCTCTCGCTCGCTCTCTGTCCTTCTCAAACCGCATTGCCGTTTCCCCACCTCGCTTTTGCCGCTTTTGCTGTGCTTCGACAATCACCCTCTACCTCTTGTGACGGCCGGCCATACGGGCTCTCCCTGCCTCGATTCAGCTGTTCCGATAGATGACGACGGGCGCCACCTCCAGCTCAACTGCCGTGCAGCCTGACCTGGAATTTACCTGGCACCCTCTGCCGTAGTCGTCGTGGAAATCCGCTCGCGGTACCTCGCCATCCAGCAGAGTGCGAGACGACTGCCGAACCTCCCCATCCTCTCCGTCTGGAGCACAACAACCCCTGACCAGCCGCTTGGGCGACTCGTTTCCTTTCCTCCGTGGCCCCGAAGAGAAGCCTCGTCCTGGTGACGCTGGTGGAAGGCCTCCCACGACCGTGCTGATGACAGATTACAACGCCAGCAACGCCCAATTCGGCAGCATCCCTGCCTACGAGCCCGAGCAGAGACGAGCCCCGGTCCCGTCCCCAGATCCCATATCTTTTGTGAAAGAGGTGAGTCGAAGAGACATGCCCGACCTGATGCTGGTTTCGTTTCTGCTTTTTTTAAAGCTCTGCACTTCGACCAGCGAGCGCAGAAGAAAAGTGTGCTGACAGATGAGCCTTAGCAATCCACAACTCCCAATATACCCCAAGTCTCCAACCCCTCCAACATGTCGACACCAGCTCCCCTGCTTCGTCCTCCCATTCCCGGTAGTAGGCAGAATGGTGGTGCTCGAACACCCAGACTCGGTCTCTCCATCCCGCCATCACCCAATGTCAAACCCGTCGGTGGAAATGGAGCTCCTCTACCCCAGGGTGGCCTCACGTTGCAAATGCCCAACCAAGTCAATCAACGGCCGCCGCCCCCGAGATTGCAACTGGCCACGCCGATGGGCAGCAATGCCGTGCCATACGAACAGCCCATCTTGCCCACCGGCCGAGTAGGTTACCAGCCCGCGACCGGGCAATCTGCGAGTGGAGGGAGCGAGAGCAGTGCTGCACATTCTCGAACGGGCAGCTTTGGCCCCTTAGATGGGCGGATGAGTAACCCCACCTCGGCGGGATCGCAGTATTCCGCTCTATCATTGGCATCGCAATATGGCCTTCGACAACCTCAGGGAACTCCGGATCCTGCATCTGCCGTAGGCAGTCTGTATTCGGAACGAAGTGAGGGTGGTACCGGAATGGAGAGAGATGGCAGTATGAATGGGCTGGAGGCATTCGATCAACTAAGTCTGGAGAAGGGCAGGACACTGGATGTAGAGGAGCTTGATGATGACGGCTGGAGAGTGGCAAGCATGGAGAAGAGAATCCAGGAATTAGGAAGCTTGGGTGAAGGTGCTGGAGGAGCGGTGACACGCTGCATCCTCAAAGGCGGCAAGACAGTTTTTGCCTTGAAGGTAGGTCCCATCCGCTCCGACAAAGTTCTTCTTCGGAATCACCTTTTCCTTGGGATCGAGAAAGACAGCGTGCTAATATTTCTATGCGCAGATCATTACCACCAACCCTGACCCCGACGTGAAGAAGCAAATTGTCCGTGAACTGGGTTTCAACAAGGACTGTGCATCCGAACATATCTGCAGATATTATGGCGCGTTCGTCGAACCCAGCACTGCCACCATCTCCATCGCCATGGAATATTGTGAAGGAGGATCCCTCGACAGTATATACAGGGAGGTCAAGAAACTGGGCGGGCGTACGGGTGAGAAGGTCCTGGGAAAGATAGCCGAAGGCGTTCTCAATGGCCTCACCTATCTGCATTCCAAGAAGATCATCCATCGAGATATCAAGCCATCCAACATCCTGTTATGCCGCGACGGCCAGGTCAAGCTGTGTGATTTCGGTGTCTCGGGCGAGTTCGGCACAAAAGGCGATGCAAATACGTTCATCGGAACGAGCTATTACATGGCTCCTGAACGAATTACGGGACAGAGCTACACCATTACCTCGGACGTTTGGAGCACCGGTGTAACGCTGCTGGAAGTGGCCCAACATCGCTTCCCGTTCCCGGCAGATGGCACAGAAATGCAGCCAAGGGCTGGGCTGATTGACTTGTTGACATATATTGTGCGTCAACCGATTCCCAAGCTGAAGGATGAACCAGAAAATGGAATCAAGTGGAGTGATAACTTCAAGTATTTCATCGAGTGTTGGTAAGTGCCTATTTCCTTTTTTTTCGATTTCCTCTCTCAGCGCATTTTTGAATGACGGAAGGCATTTATAACTGACTCTTTTCGCAGTCTTGAGAAGGAACCATCTCGTCGTGCATCGCCCTGGCGAATGCTGGAACACCCGTGGATGATCGAAATGAGGTCCAAGCGGGTCAACATGGCCCATTTCTTAGCCACAGTATGGGGATGGGATGAGAATGAATAAATGAATAGCTCTCTGAGCCTCTTTGGCTCCGTTTTACGGTACCTTGTCTAGATCGGTATCTGCTCTCGATGCTTCGCATGCTGGTATCTCTGAAAGAGCTGGATGGACGATATTTGATTCATATATCCGCTTTACTTTGAGAGAGATTTTGGAGACAGGCGAATTTTATTACTGTCGACAGTTTGCAAATGGGTAAATGGGAAGGAATTGGGAGAAACTCGCGAAAGGAGATTTCTTCTGTTAAGGTTTATACACATATAACATGCATAATCAAGGGCGTTGGACAGTAGGTTTGGCCAAAAAGGATTCCAATTGGTTGAGACGTGGGAAAGCTACCTATTTTATACATATTTCTAAATTTCTCTATACCAACATGATTCGAAGAAATATGAGTGATTCATTTCAGTGTCCTCTGTAGTCTTATCGTACTGCCTGCCTGATGCCACCCTAGAAGAAAAGCAATTGTGAACGCTTGTCAAAAGGTGAGTTAGAAATTAATTGGAGCGAATAGTAAATCTGAAGGTAGAAGCTCGCATATAGCACAGCAATACTTTGCACGTCAAAGATTGTCGTGGATACTAGGCATGTGAATTTCGCTTGATAGAATCCGTCATCATCCATCTTCGTCTCTCGGGCCCCGGAACTACTATTTTCCCGAATATCGCTAGCATCTGGTCGTTTTTGATCACCAATCCACTACATCCGTTTTACCTCCGAATTCCATTGCGTGCCACGTCTCCCAACCAATACCTCTTTCCTTTCTTTCCTTTGATGAGAAGGTCGTAGGGATCTATCTTCCTTTACGGTCCGGTGACTTTCTCATCTATCCCCTTCTCCCCTTTCCTCCTCGGATGCGCACGGCGCAATTCTCTAGCCAAGCATGACCTCAATTTTACGGCAGAGCAGCTCCCTTGCTCGAATATCTCGAATCAGCCTCCGTTCTGCTTCTCGATCGAGTTTCCGAGCATCTACTGCACATCCTCCATTAAGCGTTCGGTTAGCTGCGCAACAAGCCCGCAGGTATTCTTCACAGAACGATAACAAAGATGGCAAGAATGAGTCGGTAGGTGGGAAGAAAGATTCGACGCCTCCATCCAAGAGCGCACCAGGAACAGAGAACCTCTACAATGATCCCAAAAGCCCGCTATCACAATCCTCCGAGGCCAAGGGGGAAGAGCCCCATTTGGCAGAGGGAATGACAAGGCTCAATCCAGAAGATCAGAAGGCAATGGAGGAGCTCCTGGCGACATTAAAGAAAGGTTTACCAAAAGGACAAGTAGAAGTTATCGAACAGGCACTCGAAAACATGAAAAGGGAAGGTATCCCAGTAGAGTTACGGCAGTTGATGGATGATGTGAGGGGCAAGCCAATGACGCTAGCTACGGCAGCAAAGCTCACGAGATTGACCTCTGCGATGGCCCGGAGACAAGCGGAACGAGATTCATCGAAGAAGGAGAAGACAGACTTTGAATCAAACGAACCCAGAGAACCCTCTGCTGGTGAAGGTGGCTCTCAACAGCCGCCACCACCTGGAGGTGACAATAAAGGAAAGCCAGGGCCAGGCGGTCCCTTCAGGGGTGGAGAAATCAAGATTGACCTGAGCACCGTTCTGCTTTCGGCATTTGTATCATATCTGCTGTACAAGATGGTCGTTCCAGGCGAGAGCGGAAGGGAGATCACATACCAGGACTTCCGAAATACCTTCCTTAACAAGGGATTGGTTGAGAAGCTCACCGTTATCAACGATGGCCGAGTGCGAGTTGAGCTGAATCGGGAACTTACTCAGACAATGTACCCTGACTCTCCCGCCGCTCAGAATCCCAACTTCCATTACTACTTCTCGATTGGATCCGTGGAGTCTTTCGAGCGACATGTGGACGAAGCCCAAAACGAGCTGGGCATTCCCACCTCGGAGCGGATACCAATAAGTTATGCCAGTGATACAAGTGGATGGAGTTTGGTGCTCAGCTTTGGACCTACTCTTCTCTTCATCGGTGCTATCTACTGGCTCTCGAGACGTGCTGCAGGTGGTCCCGGAGGTAGCAGTGGCATTTTCAACATGGGCAAGAGCCGAGCCAGACAATTCAATCACGAAACCGACATCAAAGTCAAGTTCAAGGATGTTGCTGGCATGGACGAAGCAAAGACCGAAATCATGGAGTTCGTCCAGTTCTTGAAGTCCCCAGAGCAGTTCCAACGCCTTGGTGCCAAGATCCCTCGAGGAGCTATCTTGTCTGGACCTCCTGGTACTGGTAAGACTCTCCTAGCCAAGGCTACCGCTGGTGAGTCGCAGGTCCCCTTCTTCAGCGTCAGCGGTTCCGAGTTCGTGGAAATGTTCGTCGGTGTTGGTGCCTCCAGAGTGCGGGATCTCTTCGCTACCGCAAGAAAGAGCACACCATGCATTATCTTCATCGATGAGATTGATGCAATTGGTAAATCTCGTGGCAAAGGCGGCAACTTCAGCGGTGGAACGGATGAACGAGAAGCCACCCTCAATCAGATCTTGACTGAAATGGATGGTTTCAATACTTCGGAACAAGTCGTGGTCCTTGCTGGTACGAATAGACCAGATGTCCTGGATAAAGCGCTCATGCGTCCTGGACGTTTCGATCGACACATCGCCATTGATCGACCAACGATGGAGGGACGAAAGCAAATCTTCGCCGTTCACTTGAAGAAGATTGTCACCAATGAAGATATGGAATACCTTACCGGACGACTTGCTGCCTTGACACCTGGCTTTGCCGGAGCTGACATTGCCAACTGCTGTAATGAGGCTGCTCTCATCGGTAAGTTGAAATGTTTTGAATCTTGATATGGTTCTTATGCTAACTTTGATCCAGCTGCACGAAACAAGGCCGATTCCGTCAAGTTGATCCACTTCGAACAGGCAATTGAACGAGTTATCGGTGGTCTTGAGAAGAAGTCCCTTGTCCTCAACCCCCAGGAGAAGCGAACAGTTGCGTACCACGAAGCCGGTCATGCCATCTGTGGATGGTACTTCAAGTATGCCGACCCCTTATTGAAGGTATCCATCATCCCTCGTGGTCAAGGAGCCCTTGGATATGCACAATACCTGCCTGCAGGTGATACCTACCTCATGAGCGTAAATCAACTTATGGATCGTATGGCAATGACACTTGGTGGTCGTGTATCTGAAGAGCTACACTTTGACACCGTGACATCAGGAGCCTCTGATGACTTCAACAAAGTTACTCGTATGGCAACGGCAATGGTGACGAAATGGGGCATGTCCAAGAAACTCGGTCCACTGCACTTCGAAGACGATGAGAACAAGCTCCACAAGCCATTCGCGGAAGCGACGGCACAGATGATCGATAGCGAAGTCCGACGCATTGTCGACGAAGCATACAAGCAATGCAAAGACCTGCTCACGGAGAAGAAGAAGGAGATTGGCATCATTGCTGAGGAGCTGCTCGCCAAGGAAGTCCTGAGTCGTGACGATATGGTGCGACTGTTGGGAAAGAGACCCTTCGAAGACGACAAGGACTTTGTCAAGTATTTCTCCGGACAAACTGGGGAGAAGAGCGCGCCGCCTCCATTCCCAACTGAGAACACTGATAGTCCAACACCTCCTGAAGATGCTCCAGTTGTTTGAGTGGTGAAACCCACTTAAAGCCCGAACAAAAAGAGTTGGTGTAGGGAACCAATTCTTCTGTTCCCGTCGAATAAAATCCTCTCTATGATATTTGTATATTGGGAACAAAGTTAGAAGGAAATCAAAACCCCTGAGTGCGGATTATGATGTGGAATTTTTGTGTGTGGAGAGTGAAAAGCGGAAGGGAGGTAGAATCCCTTCCCTTTTTTCATCTCTCACACAGGGAAAACCCATGCGGTTAAAAGGCACCCGTGTATATGTGTACTGTAAATGAAAAAGAGAAAGGGCATCTTTTTATGCTTTAAAAGGCGCGCGTTTATTTTTTGGCATTTGGAATCACCGGGCATTATTATTGTTGGTTTCATCCTCACTCTTAAATCTCTTTTTCGCTTTTTTCCTTTGTAATTCTAAAGATTTCTTGAGAGGAGAGGGTGGTGGCTGGGTAAGATGAGAAGAGTGAGGCGAAGGACGAGGCTGAGGATGAGGATGACGATTGAGGATTGAGGATAGACGCTTTTCTAAGTAAGACAAATGATAAGAAAACTCTCCTCTGCTGTGCTTCATTTTAGATGCGTGTGCGTGTGATCCATATGTTGACATTTGGTGGTGATATTAGTTCTGGCAGGAAGAGCCCAGGAAATATTCATCATAAACATACGGCTCAATTGTGGCGCAGTTAATGCAGGGGACAACTGTTGCCTCGCAGCTCAATCCCTCAAACAATGTCTATCTCAGCCTCGCGATGAGATACAAGTTCATTATTCTTGAATTATATTTGTACCAATACTCGATAACTTGGCACTAGAGCCACAATACCTGATAGACCGGTATAGGAGCAAGGGTCCGCCATTGCTAGGTACATTCCCGCTACAGGGTGGTTGGTGTACGGTACCTGTACCGCACGCAGCCGAACTATGCATCTCCTCCATACGAAAACGCACAAGCTTGAACAGTTTGGAGCCCATGAGCTCCCCCTCTACGCTATTCTTTCTCATACTTGGGGAAAAGATGAAATTACTTTTCAAGATATCCAAACTGCAGACGTAGAAAACGACAGCCGGTGTGAAAAGATCCGAAACGCTTGTTCTGTTGCCGCTCGCCATGGGTTCGATTATATCTGGATCGATACATGTTGCATCGACAAGAGCAGCAGTGCAGAGCTCTCCGAAGCAATTAATTCCATGTTCAGATGGTACCAGCAGGCCAGTGTGTGCTACGCATATCTCGCTGATGTGCAGTCTAAGTCTGACGATCACCTTGCCATAACCAATGATCCCGAGTTCGCAGAAAGCAACTGGTTCAAAAGAGGATGGACCCTTCAGGAGCTTATCGCCCCCTCAATAGTTATATTCTTCGATCAGAAATGGCAGGAAATAGGCACTAAGTCAACTTTGCTAAAGAGGATCTCAAATATCACTGGAATCCTTGAAAATATCCTTTTAGGAGATGAGCTCAAATCTGCCAGTGTTGCCCAGAGGATGTCATGGGCTTCAAGAAGAGACACGACAAGAATCGAAGATCGTGCCTATTGCTTGCTAGGAATATTTGGTGTCAATATGCCTATGCTTTACGGCGAAGGAGAGCGAGCGTTCATCAGGCTCCAAGAAGAAATTATCAAGGTCTCGGACGACTACAGCATCTTTGCCTGGGCTTTACCTGGTAGTCCTGGCGGTCTTCTAGCGCCTTCACCAGCCGGATTCAGTAAATCTGGGTCGATCGTGCCGTTGAAATCTTCCAGTTCCTTAAGCAGTATAATAACCATAGACAATAAAGGAACCCATTTAAAGCTCGGTTTCAAGAGTAGCGATAAGACGCCATACAATCGCGTTACCCATGCTATTCTTCCTTGCGTACAGGAAGAAGATGGAGAAGCGGGAAAATATGTCATAATCTTCGTTAAATCTGTTTCGGAAACAGAGGAATATTTTGAGCGGCTAAAGTGTCATGAACTGAGATTGATCCCTTCATTCTGCCTCAAGGAGTTTATTTGCGAGAAAAGGATATGTATCAGACAGGAGCGTCTTACAGGTCAAGATAATTCCTTGCTACATCGAGCTGCCTTCAAGGGGAACGAGGCGGTGGTAAAGCTGCTGCTGGAGAAAGGCGCAGATCCCAAAGCTAAGGACAAGAATGGTGAGATACCGCTGCGGTACGCGGCGGAGAATGGACACGATGCAGTGGCGGAGCTGTTGGTTGGGGAGGGAATGGATTTTCGGGCGCCGTTATTCTGCGCAGTAACAAATGGACATGAAAAAATGGCGAAGTTACTGCTTGAAAGCGGCGCTGATCCAAATGCTGAAGATGAGCATGGTCGGACACCATTTTGGTTTGCTGTATTAACCGGGCATGAGGCAGTAGTGAAATTATTACTTGACGCTGGTGCTGATTTTAACGAATCAAATAATCAAGCTTACGTATTGGCTGCTGCAGATTATGGACACGAGGCAGTAGTGAAGCTGCTGCTTGAAAGAGGTGCTAATCCAGAGGCTACTGATCTTTACTGTGAGACACCATTGTGGAGAGCGGCTTGTAATGGGCATGAGGCAGTAGTAAAGCTACTGCTTGAGAGGACTACTTCTCTAAAGACTCTAAAGTCCCGAGATCCCGACAGTGGTAGGACCTCAGTATGGATTTCTGCATTCAAAGGACATGGGGAGGTAGTAAAGCTATTACTGGAGAGGCTCGCCGCCTTGGACGCTGGTGATACCTTAGGTGGTCAAGAACGACCGGTCAGAGATTATGTGACAGCAACACGATTGCTTAAAAGTACTACTAATTCATCTCTTCATCGAGATGCCCTATTTGCTGCTGCAGAAGGGGGGCATGAGGCACTAGTGAGGCATTTACTGGAGAGACACGCCGGTCTATATACTAATGAGGACTTSGGAGAAGCGCTGTGGTATGTTACGTGGCGATCAAAGTTTCGTATCAAGAGAAGCCATGAGGCAGTAATAAAGCTTTTACTCGATAAAAACGCTGCCTTGGAGTTTAGTAAAAGTGGCACAACGCCATTATGGAATGCTATATACTACGGACATGGAGGCATAGCAAAGCTGCTGCTAGAAAGGGATCCTAATCTAGAAACTAGTCGTCCAGATAGATGGCCATTGACCTCCGCTGCAGCGGCGGCCATGACACAATTGTGAAGTTGCTTACAGGCACTAATCAAGAAGCTAGAGACCCTTTCCGTCGAACACCATTATTCATCGCTGCAGAAAGAGGGTTTAAGACAACTGTAAAGCTACTGCTCAGTAATGGTGCTGACCTAGAAGCTAAATCTGAGAAGAGAACACCATTATACAGTGCTGTAGTGGAAGGGCACGAAGCAGTAGTGCTGCAGCTACTTGAGAAAGGTGCTGATATAGACGCACGAGGTCTAGAGGGTTCACCACTGCACGTGGCTGCGCTGGGTGGGCGTGAAGCAATGGTAAAGTTGCTGCTACAGAAAGGTGCTAGTATAAATGCTGGACCATTACACGTAGCAGCTGAGCAAGGCTATAAGACAATAGTAAAGCTATTCCTGGAAAATGGTGCTGATACAGACGCTCGAAATCTAGAGAAACGGCATTACACGTAGCTGTGGCGCATGCACATATAGCCGTGGCAAAGCTGTTGCTTGAAAATGGTGCAGATATAGATGCACCTCGTCCATCTGGAACACCATTACAGATTAGCTGTCGATAAAAAGAATGAGGCAATGGTACAGATGTTGATAGCGAAAGGTGTTGATATACACCGTGGAGATCTCGATCATGATCCACCACTTGAATTATGGACGGAAGGAGATGCAATATATATGATGCTGCTCGAGAAGGAAGCTGAACTCGAACAATTCGCATGATTAGATATGATTATACCTTCATAGTCTTCAAATAGTTCACATCATATACTAATGGTAATAGTCATAATGCGAAGAGTTCCGGAGTTTATAGTATCTAGGTATCCTGGGCATGATCACGAGTAGTACCCGCCTTCATCTATACAACACAAATCCGTGATATACTATGGCCTTTGACTAAAAAGATCTGCATGATACAGTGACTCCGTAAATTTATCTAACGAAAACATATCTCGGAGACAACGTACATCATAGTGACCCAATTCAGCCAGGACAAAGTCAACAGTTCAGTGGTCGAATATGAAGGGAAAACATTTAGTTGCAAATTCCACGGTACAGGAAATAACATATTTCTATCAGAATCGATGCAAGATAAAAGTAATGGTAACTCTGCTGTTCAAGTTTTTGGGGTAGTCACGGTAGTCCATCGCCTGACGACGTGAATACTTGTGGTTTAAATAGTGTAATAACTCTACTAGCCTCAACAACCGAACAAAGGGCGAATGGTCTAGTGGTATGATTTTCCCTTAGCATCTGGCGAACTTCGAAGCGAGCTTGCCGACCCAGCATGGGAGAGGTCCGGGGTTCAATTCCCCGTTCGTCCAAAAATTTTTGACTCTTTCTTTTCTCACCAAAAAGAGCTCTTAATTTTTTGTGTACCTAGCGAGAATAGAAAAAGGCGGTTTGAAAATCGAAAGCGCCTCCCGCTTTTTTGTTTACTTTCGTTTTTCCCCCTCTTATTAAATCCTTATGCAGTTACGCATTATTTTGTCGCTTATCCTCTCGAAATTTTTGAACTACTTGCCATGCAAAATAAATCCACAGGAGGACGTTTGAATTTGCTACGAATAAAATAATAATTCTTCCCATGATGAATATGGTGGATTTGTCAAAAGTTTCCTGGGGACTACCACTCACTATCTACTATCCAGTGAACCACGAAGAAAAGCACTCGCCTGCTAATCAGACACCGCCAAAAGGGAGCACGCACAAATAATGCTCAAGAAAGAAGAAAAAAAGCACAAAAAGACAGGTCATAAAAGCAGCCATGTCAGATCGTAAACTCATCAGAAGAGAAAGTAAAACAAAGTTTCTCCTTCCTCTTCGACAAAGTGCGGGAGAAGTTTCCCACAGAAAAAGATAAAAAGTATTTAATGCAACGCCCCCGCTCCGACTTGCTTGCTCCCTTGAAAAATACGGAGAGGTGGAAATTTACCCAACCCTATGCTTCCATTGAATTTCCCACGCCTACTAGCAGATTGGCCTCCTGCCCTTAAAAGAACGCCCCAGAAACACCAAAAGAGTAGAGTTCCATTATCTATTTCCTGTTCCTCCTGCAAAACACCGCATCTATTGTGGGAAAAGACCGCCCGACGCCCTCCCAAATGTTACAAGATAAGGTTATCTGTGGAAAGTCATTCCCATAATCAGCCCTTTTTGATATTTCGTTTGGCTTTTACCGCATATGATGATCCATATCTCCTAAACCGGAGCCGTCAAAGCCTGGGTATCCTCCTGCACTCGGACCTCCTCCTAGACCATTGGTATTCCCCCATTGCATATCAGCCCAATCCCATTCCAGTGTCATCGGCATCTGCCAGAGATCCTGAGGTATGATGGGTTGTTGGAAATTGTTAGGGTTCAGGGGAGAGTTCATTTCATTGCCGTTTGTAAAGCCTTGGACTTCACTGAAGGGGTTGGTAATCATTTCGTTGGAATCTGGAGGTACGAATTCGGAGGTCGGAGGCTCATTCCAATTATGTGATGCCGCGGGAGTAGAGGTTTGACTAGGGGGCATGGGACTGAAACTACTAATCGAGGCAGTATTCGGATTCGACGCGTGACGATTTGGTGGTGACATGAATGGCATCGAAGGGGTATTAGTGACCGAAGTGTGGCCATTGCCAACCCCATTAGACAAGGGAGTTTGTGGCGTAGGAATGCTGGCGGGATTGCCGGCGGGATTCTTGGAAACAGCCCCTTCATCGGTCTTGCGTTTCCTCCGAGATGATGTCTCCTTTTCTGATTTGTCCAGCACTACTTTGGCGATTCGCTCGAATTCGGAACAGACACTCAGCATACGCTTTACTCCTCCATTCTCTTCATCTGTAGCGAGCATCGAGAGGAAATTAACAACCAAGTTCATTAGTCGAACATCCGAACGAGCGCGGGGATCTTGTGGATTTTGAAGTATATTGCCGAAAAGAGTGACCAGAGCAGAGACGGGGAAGTAGAGAATAAGCCTGTTGAAGTCAGATGATAAAGCTCGCTGCCAAAAAGAGAAAACAAAATGGCGCAAGGAAAAGAGTATGTACTCACCAGACACAGGCAAAGTCGCCCTGCGGCACATACTTGATCAGATGTATAGAAGCACGCGCCGCAGAGACGCATAAAGCCGCCGATGAGAAGACACGAGGGTTGAGTGGTCTCGCATTCAATCCTTGGATGGCATAATTCGACAGCCTGCTTGTCCAATATCCGTGATGGACGGACATTCGGTGAATGGTCGTAAGACAGTTATAGTATGAAAAGTGCAGAACTACAACATGGAGGATGAGAGGAGTATGCGAGGCCTTGATTTCATGCTCAGGGCGGAAGTCCACTGGGATACTATCTTTCCATTCCTCCAGCTCATGGTCCAACTCGCCAATGGTATTCAAAAGTTCCCCATCCGACTGCTTCGATGCTTTGGTGGAATATAATTGCTTGTAAACCTTGCTCTCAATTATGGCGAATTCGCACATCAAGCGGAAGAGATTGACCTTGCCTTTACCGTCAGCTAAGGGAATGTTCCCTATACTGTCGTCAGGATCCGCGCTCGGGAGCTCCACATTCATGTCATCATCGTCCTGCGCCGGAGGCCGACCAGATCGGAGACAGATGTCTTTATCAAGCATGTAGGCGATCCAGAAGACTCGTTTTCGCTGCTCGATTTCGACCGGATTGAGATTGAACGCGCTGCCGCGCTTGTGCAGTCCAATACTGTGTGATAGCCTAATAGCAGCTGCGACGAGGAAGAAGCTGGGTTGCGGGTTCGGAGTTCCCTGCAAGAAGAGCGCCAAACCCAGGAGAGCTTGCACACTGAGCAGGTCGGTGTTGCGCATGGTCAGCTCTGCAATCACACCAAGCGCATTCTTTAAGTAACCCCATGCTTTCTCATCTTCCTCATGCGGGACGAGATTGCTCATGACACGAAGTCGATGTGATATCGCCAATGCGACATTAAGACTGGCCCACCAACCTGATCCTTCATATGGATCTCTCGAGTATTGTCGTTCTACGAGGTGCATAAACGTAGGTTGGTGGAAGAGAGGAAACATCCAGTTGAAATTATCAAAATAGTCTTTCAATAAAGAGACACACTCTTCTTTTGGAGGCAAGGGCCGGAATACACGTCGCTCGAATAGGTCCCCGAAAACCTCAGGCTTCCAGTATGCGGATTTCATATCGTCCGCTGCCGAGGAGGATATCATTTCCTGGAACGACGTGTCGCCAGTCTTCTCGTTGACCCACTGGATACCCTTTGGAGAGAAGATGGAAAACCCAGACGAAGATCCTGGAAACACGATCCATCAGCTCATTAACTCTCCGTATACCATGCTCGCAATCTCTTACCAATATACCGCGTCTCACCGCAGTTGTTCGTAACTAATGAGCACATCATGTCTGAAAGGCCTTCAATTTCATCTTCTTTCCTCTTGCTTTCCGGTTTGCCGTTGGTTTTTTCCACTTCTCGGGGAGGTTGCGGCTCAGGCGAAGTCAAGGCACTTTGGGGTGTGGAGTTGCTACCATCCTGAGTCACGGAGGGTGATGTGGGACCCGAGGTCCGTAGTTGCGATGCCCTCCTCAATGCATTCTTCTCTGACAGCTGCTTCTCCAAAGTACCTAAGTCGGTCTGACCATTGTCATCCTCATTCAGCAGACCTGGAGTCATTATTAGTCACCGGACGAAAACGTATGCAGATGCTTATAGCTATTGGATCCAAAGGGTGCAAGGAATGGCTTAAGAGAACCAGGCTCAACCGGGCCGCTCCAAACGTACCGGACAACCTCAATAAACTTTCCATTCTGCCCAAGCGATTTTCAAGTCCCTCGATATACTTCGCTCTAAACACCATCCCAAAACAAGATGTTAGTCGCCGTGCAAGATAAAACGTTTGTTGAAAAATTCTATCCAGCAGCAAGAGAAGGAAGATCAACGCACCCTTTTGGCGGATTTCTCTTCTTTTCCACTTGAGTAAAGACACACTCGGTCTTGTAGTTGATGCAGTGCGAACAGGCGGGCATCTTACCGTCGCACTTGATCTTCTTCTTTCGGCACATATCGCAGGCCTACATAACAAACAGCTCGTTAGTTTTACCGTGCCATAAAGTAAACTGGTGTTTGCGCAGGCAACCATGAGGCTCCATTGTGCATTTGTGCTTCCCTCCACCATGGTCCACCATTTGGATCTCAGATTCGGTCTCGGTGCTTGCTACGCGCCGAGGTTTTTGCGGATGGGGGATTTGGAAGAGCGTACCCGTGCGATTCTCCTCCTTTTGGCCTCATTGTTATCCTCGTAACCGGCGCCATCGAGAAACATCGAGGCCGAAATATCGGGCATGTTTGGGGGCATGGCGAGACCGTCGTGGGTGTAGCCGCCAAAGATGCGCGGCGGCGTGTTCGTCAGCGGCGGCGGATGGATGGTGGGCATGTTGAAGGGCGGGTTGCTGCTAGGATCGTCCATGGTGGGATGACAGACACCAAGAGAGCGGTCCTGAGGCGTTCACATGGAACCAGGTGGAGGTGGATTGAAGGCGTAGAGCGCTGGTGTACCGCCGTACTCTGGGGAAGGGTTTTACAGATGACGTTGGAAAATATGTTTTGTAAGCTCAGGAGAGTGTGAAAGGGCAGTTGGTGAGTTAGTCTGGAGTAGCATTAGGCAGTCTAGGCAGTCGAGGCAGTGCCGCAGCAGTCAACTGTGGCACATGGCGCTCGCAGAGGTCCAAGAGGGGCGCCAGACCCGCCACCGCACAGTTCAAAGGATCTGGGATGATGAATAATACAGGCCGCACTGTGAGGGTTTGGGAGACACCGCTTGTGGTTTCGTATTCGCACCCGAGTCGCATCGGGTTAGCGCGGCGCAGAACTACCCGTGGCCGCTTGACTGCGTTGGGCAAGCTCGGCCGCCGTGGAGGGCTGCGCTCTGGCTCCTGGCTCCGTGGCTCCGTGGCTCAGCGTCCCCCAGCTCCCGGCAAGGCGGCCGCATCCACCGGGGCCGGAGTTTACTACGTGCGAGCACTGGGCTCTGGATGCATAAATACTGTAATAATGGAGCACAAGGCCAGACCCAAAAATGGGACAAATTTCATAAATATGCAAATAATCTAAGGCTCCTGTTTTAAGGTAGTCCCGAGAACGCTGTTAATAGTTAACTCTCAAACAAGAAATGCAAAACCCACACATGATGCTGCTGCACAAATGAAAAGCCCAGTCGTCATATTCTAGCAGTGCAGGGTTGGCTAGGGCCGCGGGCGTCAGCAGCTTNGTNCCCTCGAAGGTAGCATTGACACACCGTAAGGGCGCAAAGCCCCGGGTCGGTTCGACGCTGAAGTCTTTCCACCTTCCAGCTATCCATCGTCTGATCGCTGGCGATTGGCCAGGAGCGGACAATCCGGCATCATGGCAACGAGGAGGTTTATTCCCGCAGTCATGACTTCTGGGCTGGTTATACGACAGTATGAATAATGGGGGTTTGGCCCGCCAGATATACCTAATCATCGGTAACGGAGCCCCGTCGACCACCGGCGCCGACCTCCTGTCCTGTGGTTGCTTAACGCCGGGTTGGGCCTAAATGGGTGCGAGCCCCAGATGGACGGGCGGGCAGAAATCATCTGGCCCCGTTCGGCGGACGGAGTTCAGAATCTGCAGCGGGAAAAATCCATTCGGTTTTTCGGATTTTCAGGGCTCTTAATACCGCCGACCTGCGTAGGCGTCAATCAATGATGCAAACGCTGGGACGATCTCGCGACCTTCATCATCCAGGGTTGGCATCGGCTGCCTTGCAAGGAATAAAGCCAGTTGGTTCCAAGCTGCTGTTAAACCAATCAAGCCTGATTATAGAGGGATCTTGGTGCTGGAAGCTCGCACTCGGATAGTTAAGCTTCGAGGCTAAGGCACGGCCGCCAAACATGCGAGAACGCCGATGTTATATCCTCAGGCACAAATGCCGAAGTTGACGGCGGAGTTGCTACTTTGCTACTGTACAAGGAGCCTACCTTTCCCAAATCAAGGAGGACGAAAAGAGAGCTCTTGAGAAGAACTCCTATTTTTGTGGGATACCATAAGACTATACGACAAGAGCTACGCATCCTTATTCTTCGCATTGTTCATGGATCAGAAATTAATTAATTACGGCGCCTCTGAACGTGCGTGACTGGTGGTGCAGGGTTGTAAGACATTTCGTTCCCTATCTATTATCCGAAATAGGAAATAGGAAAACCCTCATCGTACCTGCTTTAACTCCGTCTGAGTAATACCCACCGGTGTCTGCGCGCGTTTGAGAGATAAAGTATGTGAGACACTTTTCCATTTAAGGAAATCAGAAGAGGTTCGTATCAGATTAGTAGAGTAAAACCTGCTGTCGGATTAAGGTTTTTTATTTCTCCCCGGTACATGCATGATATGCATTTTGAGATTACTGTTGATCTTCTCCCGCTCCTGATAAGCAAGCTGGCACCTACAATTGCCTTATTTTTCCAGGATAAGATGGAAGAAGATAAATAAAAATAAATGACCTTTCCTGTCATACACAATCATAAACTCAAAATGAACCACAAACCTAAAAAAAATAGCGGTCCGAGAATCATTTCCACACAAAGGCCAAAAATAACACCCGCCCGCCCTAAACAGCCTAAATCCAACCTCCGATCCCAGGTTCCGAACTTAAAAATGCCCCTTTTTCAACTGGGGCAAGACGTGATCCCCACATACCGCGCTGCGACATATATGAAACTCCGAGACATACGTTTGCCCCCATCTCCAGTCCTCTTCCCCTCCCGTCCTCCCCGTGCCCTTATTTTTGCCCTAGAGACCAGCCACGGTCCCGGTGCCATGGTCCCCTAAAACACACTTGTGTACTGGCTATATCAACTACATGGAAAGGGTTTGCATCTACGTTAAACAGTTCAGCGGAGAAAGGGCAATGAGAACGGAGAATAGGTTAGGATGACTCGAATACAGGGGGATTCGCGTATGATCTTACTGATCCAATCAACCTACACTCCTAGAATTACGATTGGGGATCGATTCTGTATTATTCATCACCTGGGAGTTCACCAAATGTAGGTTTGTCGGAGCTGTCTTGCTTTTGAAATTTTTCCATTCCCATTTAGCATTACGCTCCACGATGCTATAGTAAAAAAGAAAAAGAGAGCATCCATGTCTCTTATACCCTCCTGCCCCCCTTCCTCCTTCCAACCACCGGTTCCGCTACCTCTAGGAATGTCCACATGGAACAACGACACTGCTATAAGACCCACTGGATGTGAGCCAGTGCCGATAAAAAGGTGAGATGATTCTCGGATCATCAATGTTCAAAGCAGAGTCCTCCGCTCTGGGCAATGATCTCAGATCAGAGAAGCAAAAAGAGAAGATTATGAGATTCCAGCACTCATTAGTAGACAGGAGGTAGTCTATGAAACCATTGGAAAGAGTGCTTTTCAACACAAAAAAATCGAACAGGAAACGCCCAAGTGGATGTGCCGGATCACGCAAAAGAAATAGCATCCAGGTCATCACCACTAATACTTCGGAAAACTCTTTTTTTTCTTTCTTCAAACGCCTCAAGTGGTATCCGCAGAACATTCAACGAAAAAAGCAATTCCCAACTACCCTCCTTCAATGGCAGAGTTTGTCTGAAGAATATGGTCTTTCAGACATCTTCCGTGAATCTGGAAGTATGGGACCCATCTTGCGAAGGGTGTGATCTTCCAAGAAGATCAGGCCGTCGCGGCGGATCGGACGGAGGGGTGGGTGGATCAGCGAATGGTCCTTGTGATGTTACAGGAGTTCGCGCTGGTCCTGGACGCACAACAGGAACAACACTGTCTCGAGGCCGTTGTAAGCCGATCTGGCCCAGCGGAGAAGAACTACTACCAGGGAACGTTGGCGTTCCAGGCCCGCCATAAAAGCCCCTGGAGTCTCGATAGAAAGAAGATCCTCGGAGGCTACCTTCCTCTGAAATCTCCTCGTCACCGTAACCGTCACCGCCTGATTGAAGAACGGAAGGGAGTTTTCGCCCGGACACTCTGTAAAAGCCTCGCTCATTTCCCGCTGCGGGGGCAGCTTCTGTCTTTTGAGAGAAGCGTTTGTAGAGAGGCATAGCCGAGAGAGCAGCTACCGGAAGTGATCGTTCAGTCATGCCGGGTGGGGTCTGCGGTCCACTGCCGCCTGAAATCTGAGCTTGGGCACCTCTATCATTCCGCCAACCAGGCAATAGAGACAGCATTGGCTTGCCCTTCTTTCTCCATCGCAGAAGGAATAGCAGGAAGAATAATATCACTGCCAACCCTGCTATGGAACCGACAACTCCTCCAATGACCGTAGGCGTGGATGGCGTCGAATTAGAACCTGAATCATTTCCAGAACCAGAAGAAGCCGTTGACGTGGCAGCCGGTGCTCCCTGTGATCCAGCTGGACCAAACACTCCGCCAACAGCAGTGGGGTCTGCCCCGTCAGAAGTAGATGCGGAAGATAACGAGGTAGAGTGCGAGACTGTGGAGCTAATAGTAAACGAGGACGTAGATGAACGCGAAGTTGATGAAATGGAGCTTGATGTAGAGTTCAAGAACGCTAGTGGCAAGCTTGTTGACTTGGAAATTGATGTTTCTGGTAATCATCATTAGCTGTTGCTCGACCAGTCGCGGAGGATAGACATAGACTCACTAGAAATTGAAGTGGTATTGGCACGAAAGGAAGCGAAACTTGTTGGAACAGTGGAACGACTGGAAGGAATGGATGTCAAGACCGTCGAATAGCTTGAACTAGAAATTAAGGATTGTGAAGCCGATGTATCTACACTGGCGGAGGAAGTACTGGAAGAAACCTCAGAAAAAGTCGAAGAAGCACTAGAAGAAGCAGTCGAGGAAGAAGAGGATGCGAAAAGACCTAGTACGGTGAGCGGCAGAGAAGGTAGTATCGGGGACGAGGTCGGTAGAATCGTGGGTAGAGTCGGAATCAGAGAAAGAGGAAGTTGAGGTGTTGCTGTTGCCGCTGGTAAGGTGAGAGGCAATGTTGCAACGCCCAGGGTATTCCCATTTGCATCGACGGTGATGTGCTGGACGACCTCGATGGTCTCGACCGTGACCTCCCCTACTTGCCTCTCGTGCAATGGCGCATGGTCGTGCTGATGGTGATGATGGTGATTGATGTTATTGTGGCTGTTCGGGTGCGAAGAGTGCGTGTGAGTGTGAGTGTGAGCGTCGGCGTGGTCGTAATCGTGGTCGCGGTTGTGCTCGCGATGAGCTTGGTCGTTGTGCTGGGCCAGAAGGAGTGATGACCCAGCGCTGTCGTCGTGGCTCATGGCACCGGACGTGGTTTCCCTCCCCTAGACTTCTATCTCTCCGTGCTGCGTCGCAGCATACACTTCTTGGTCGAAGTCGCGAGTTGAGCGCGCTGTCGCAACAAGGCGTCAGCTCATCGCCGTGGCAGGGCAGCAGACGGTTAAGAGGGAGCGAGAGGGAGCGACGAGAAATGAGGCGACAGGCGACCTGGCTCCAGTTCTCGTTGCCGTCCGCCCTTGCTCACGCTTTTTCGCTGGCTGGGCTGGCTGGTGATGGAGAATTGGGCTCCGTGCAGGGCTGGGGGGGCCTGACTGGTCCAATCTCGCTTGGGAGGTTGCTTGCTGGGGTTGTGGGAGGGTGCGGGGCCGGCATTGGCGAATGGGCTCCCGCACAACGCCATGAGGCCTCAGGGGCAACCGGGACTATCGTTCTGGAATGGGCTGCTAGTGGCTCGGTAGGGCACGTAATGTCCGCCCTGACAGCTCTAGCTCGCCTTTCGTATCCGGCCGGGTCTCGTCTTGGCGAAACGCCAGGCTCAATATCAACAGACGTGCCGATGGGTCTTCATAGAAATCAGACACTCCCAGGCTCCACCGCGGCCGTAATTTACTGTACTGTATCTTGGTTTTGCCATTCCAGCGTCGCATTACCACGACACAACACAGACCTGTCGTGATGTTATCTATCTGCCGTACGGGTGGCTGGGCGCCCGTCATCATCTCGACGATGCGTGGTGGACGATGTTGCGTGGTGCGTGTCCTGCGTCTTGTGTGTGCACTGCGTTCGGTCCGTATGCATGCCAGCTCGCATGGCGTGTCCCTCGCTTGTGTGTTATCGAGCACCTGTGCCATGAAATGCAGCCAGAAGAACACTCCACCATCCAAATAATACTTGCTCCATTATTTCAGGGTCGGGACGGTCGTCGAACGAGCATGAGTGGCTTGCACAATGCCAAGCATTCCTTGTGTTCTAGGACTCTGCTAGAGCAGGATTTGGGACAGAAGGCCCTTGAAGGTAGCTAGGGTAATTACGGTAGGTCTCTTTAGGCATCTTCAGATTAAGGCCTGCACCAAATGTTTGCGCGCCCATTGTTTTTGCTTTTTTTGGTTGGTTTCCGTCAACTGGGACGCCCTCCCCGTGGCACACCTGCCGTGAACCTGCAATAAATATAGAGGATAAGGCGAAAGTGGAATTCAGCAGCATTACCTGTGTTTCCTCATGAGGAAATCATGGCGCGCTGATACGCAATTCGGAATTCCTAATCTCTTCCTGAAGCAGTCCTTTGCATTCGCCTTAATTAGTTCAGAAAAAGGAGTGCTTCCCATGGCTAACCTAGCGCGAATATCCTCCTGGTGGTCCCGGTCTAGCAGAATTATAGTAGTAATATTATAAGAGGTACGGTTTCTGCTAGTCCACGATAATTTTATCTTGCCTTGAAATTGCCTGCCAAATGGATGGATTCTGTTTCGTTTGTCACATGTTGGTCCCACCGTAGTATTCGTGCCTGCACGGCATCTGGACCTCCCCTAAAAATAAATCCCTCCCACTACCCTGTCAATAGTAATTTCCAACCGAGTCGCCCTACTGCAATGAAAATCATGCTTGTTTTGGAGAAACTACTGCCTCAGGACTACGTAGGGATTCTCTACTGTGTAATTCTTCGTAGTGGTACCTTCGTAGTGGTACTTAGCTCACCCCATGACTGAAGAAGTTACAATTTGCCTCGACAGACCAATGAGAAGTTATAGTTGACAAGTTTTAGGGTGCTCCCGCCACAGTATGCTACACTGTTCTCGGCCAACCTTTCCAGCGTAGGGAAAGAGGGAGAAAGCATCGAACGAGTAAATTCTCGCACAGGTTCTGATTGCTTGATCCCAAGAACGGACAAAGAGGGGAATTTGGGGTGATGCTCACATTATTCGCTTCTAGTGTTGACACGTGCATCATCTCTTCATTGTTCAAGATACTCGGTCGCTGGTCAACAGCGCAAACCAAAGGTAAGACAAGCAGCATCGACTGTCCTAAAAAGGCCTTCATTCACCAGAGCCACTATTTGGTACTCCCACAGCCCATTATACAACCAACACGTGCAAGAATTTTTCAAACATTGTATAATCTGGAGCATTTAAAACCCGCTTTATGTAACGAATGAGTTTCGACGAGAACCGCCTGGTCATCTCATTGATTACTTAATAAACCTATAGGGGGCAAAATTCGCAAGTCGCTTGGCATACGTCTAAACATCGGGTTCACATGCGGAGAAGGCTGGCTTCTTTATTTTTTCAGCTGGTACCGGTATCTCTTGTACGCCACCGAGCGGCCCCTACTTTGAAACAATATATCAAGGCAACAAGATGGACAACTTCCAAAATCGAACAGAGATATTGACAAGATGGCTGAAGACCTTTGCTTCTTGTCTCTCTATTGTACTTGTCTAGAGTACGTGAGGTTAAATATTCTCGGGCCAATCGCACTGGAGACCTTATGTTACCAAATGCCGATCCTGCACTGCAAATCAACTGGTCGAGACTGGGCTGAGGAACAGCAAGATGCTTAGTCTCACACATTTCTAGCGTCGCGTGCTATTAATGGTTTGCATATTTTAGGTTTCCAGACTACCCGAGTGTGTGATGTCATTGCAAGCAACCAACTCGCTTGGTTCCGAGAGAGCAGACTTTAGTTGGATACTTCAACACTGTCTGCGTGCGCCACGACCCTGAGTTTGTCTGGATCTCCTTGGTTTCTTTTTACATGGGACACTAAGAGAGACACTGTGCCCGCGGGGAGTCAAATATGCTGGATTATACCAGCCATTTCGGACCTCTTATTGTGATCCACAATCACTATGGCGACTGAGAGAATAGACTTTCAGAAAGAGGCAGATAATCTGAGGTGGAGCGGGAAAGATGTGTGGCAGTACCCACCTGATCAGCATCAAGACTTTGAGCCCCAAGGCGCTGCCTACTATGACTCCAGGCATGCGTCAACAGATTCTCAACAGTCTCCGCTCACCGGCACGCATCGTGTCTCTCCGGTAGACTCGAAGTTTTCACCTGATTGCCAGGACACCCCACCGTCAGATGCGATTATGGCAGAACCTGGACATGAGGAAAAGAGACGCATCCAAATGAGACGTGGCCATAGCTATAATGGTAAGTATCCAATTACGATTGGCTTCTTCAGAGTGCAAATATGTCAATGGAGATGTTTGCCGACGTTCCCACTAGAGTGAAGCAGAATAGGGAAAGCGTTCCTACAACTGCCAACCAGTTCTGATTGAGCCAATTGCTGATTTACGCCTGACAGGCTTTAAACGGGCACCATCCTTCAGAAGATGGTCCTCCTCCGATGACGGCTGGGATGACGCATCGTTGCTTGAGATGACGGATGAAGCCCGAGAATCTCTGCAAAAGGGAACCTTATCGCCTATGATGATGGAAACAGTCAGTGATATATTGGAAGCGCTTATTTTCGAGGAATCGACCCCAAGAGCAGCGGAGTTTGATATCATTCTTAAATCACATCTCGACAAGCTTCTGGAAGATCTTATAACTGCTCCGCCATCGCACTCCAACCCGGGCCGGAACGTCTTTACGGATCTGGTCAGTAAAGCCAAATGTCTCCATAATCGTTGGCTCAAACGGTTTCAATCACGATATTTACATATAGATGACGTACGGATGAGAAAACTCCAAGAAGATGGCGCGTTGCATGATTTCGCATTAGCGTGTGACCTCAAGGAAGTTGGCTACTTCTACCAGAACGAGAGGACATGCCCATCCCAAAACAGGGACAGGGAAGGCGCAACAGAACATTGCTACCAAACTGGACAGTAAGGAGTGTTCCTAGCAAGATCATTATGCTGTAACTAATGGTAACCAGATGGTGGCTTAATTTGCGGAGTGCTCATCGTGACAAAATCGTCTCGAAGTCAATAGAAACCATTTCGAAGGGCCAGCACGGCATGATTACGTTGCCTATGTTAACTGGTTCTGAAGTAGATGGTGACATTCCAGGCACAGTCAGATTCGTCAGAACTGGACGGATGGTTGATATGCATATTGGATTGATGCAGCAAGTTGGACAGACCATTAGGGTATTGCGTGGCCATATGCTGAGAAGTAAATACGCACCATGGGCAGGCATCCGGTATGACGGATTGTAAGTCTCTCTGTTATGCCAAGCTCTTGGCTTATTATGACGGAGATATTGGTCATCCATAACTAATACGAAGTAGGTATGTCCTCAGACGGTATGGTCAGACTCGAGATCAAGGAACCGATATCTGTCACCTCAATATTACACTTGAGAGACTCGGAGGCCAGAGACCAGTGGAGGAGTTAATGCGGATACCGCTGCCGTCACAGCTTGATGATTGGTATCAGTATAAGAGGATGCTAGGTGCGGACATACTCACTCGTGAAGGCGAAGCCGCATTCAGTCAATGGAAGATGGAGCAGGAGGCCGAGGTGAAGGAGAAGGCTGACTGGCTCAAAGATAACCATTTTCAAGAGGCAATCAGAGATACCGCGAAGGAAATTTTTGCCCTGTAATTATTTATAATAATTAATACAAGAATATACATATGTACAGGCCTACGGAATAATAAGTGCAATTCTCAAGCAGTGACCTTTCGTGCAGTAACTTTTGAAACTGTGGCTGAGGAGGCCAACTGTGATCCACCCGCTACCGTCGCTAGTGTGGCGTTTAGAGCGAGTACGAATAAGGTTTGACTTCATATCAAAATCTCTGCCAAATTCGGAAATCACGAAAATAAAAAGTTCGCGAGCACGCTACTTCCCCAATTACCACCTGCAATAGCGATTCCTCTGGTCAAGTGACCTAGCGGGAAAGTAATGGCCTCAACGCGGCCGCTAAACGTAGCTGATATGGCGTCGTCGGAGGAACCTGCTGCCAAACGGCAGAAGCTCACCTCTGGCGCCGACCTTTCCTCCACGGTTTCTAATTCCCCAACTGCCAACACCGTTACTTCAACAACCGCCTCTCTTACAGGTGATGCTTCTGCGAGTAAAACCACTACCAACAAAATGAGCGTATACGGAGACGTGAGCATTGTTTTCCAGCCAGAAAAGGAGGCTGAGCACGGAATTCTGTGCTTCGTCAGCCCGTCTAACCCTGGCTTCTCTGGTATCTTGAAGCAGAGGTACGCATCCCATCTCTACTTGTGCACATTCTGTTACACTTTTATAAACATATTCGTTGTAAATCAAGCTTCTGTTATAGCTGTAAAGCTTATTCACTTTCTGGTTATCATTTTCATGTTACTGTTTCTTCTACTTCACTTTTGTCATGACATCTGACCTTTTACGGTTCTAAACGTCCACGACCTGCAAATATCTACACCCATAAACTGAATTTTCATTGGACTATTTCAATTGAAGCTTATATCCACATTCGGCATCTCGTCAGACACGGCTATAACTCCTTGCTAACTCTGTCTACAAAGATATACGGACTTTCTAGTCAACGAGATCATGCCTAATGGAACTGTTGTCCACCTTCTGGATGACCAACCCCCAAGACGGCGTCCTGCTGATAGGGTAATGTTCTCTTCTGGATCTACTCTAGTATTTTTTAATCAGCACTGCCAACTTATAAGCCAGTGCTGCAGTAAAGTCCGTGCTAACAAACCACAATAGACCAATACGGAGGATGCCACCCCAACTGCAGATCCGGCCACTTCTGATACATCGAGTGTCAAAGTTGCAACGGTCATAGAGAAGGAGCTTGAGCCTAAATCGCAAGTTGACGATGCATCTGTTACAACATCTAATGATGCTCCTGATCCGTGGGGCAATCTTGATTCCAAAGAAGGTCCAATCAACGTTTCTGCAAAAACTGACGTCGCTACGAAAGACGTTACTGTAGAGAACAATCCGGATGCTTCTTCCTCTAAAGATGAAGTTAACGAGACCAAAGCTCCTCCTTCAGTTACCAGTGTTGAGCAGACTGGCTCTGATATGGACTTCAACCTGGTCTCAGCGGATGATGAACTTCTTACCAGCTATTTTGGCCAAGATCTCAAAAGCCGTGTCGTTGAGCTGTATAAGAAGATCCTCACCAAGCCGGACGCGAAACCCGTAGTATTTGGCCATCTTCTTACCGAGCCGATCAAAGATCGAGCATATCGAGGCCAAATACATCAGAACATACGACGCATATTCCAATCCCATCTTGAAACCGAGTCGCTCGATGACGGGACAATCAAGATTACAGCCGCACCACGAAATCGTCGCAATCCACAAAACAGGAATAATGGGGCTTCAAGACGCTCTGAGGGTCGCGATAGGTCTGGTAATCTTATTCCCAAGAATCTTACCAAAGGAAAGCTTGGCTGGCAAGAACTCGGAGGTGAATATCTTCATTTTACACTTTATAAGGAAAATAAAGATACCATGGAAGTGATCAGCTATTTGTGCAAAATCCTGAGGATCAAGCCAAAAGATTTCTCATTTGCAGGGACCAAAGATCGGAGAGGTGTTACTGTACAGCGAGTTAGCGTCTTTCGACAATACGCTGAAAATATTGCGAAAGCAAACTCAAGCCTGAGGGGTGCTTACATCGGAGATTTCAAGTACGAGAAGCATGGCCTTGAGCTGGGAGAACTCCAAGGAAATCACTTCCAAGTTACCTTGAGAGATTGTCATTTTGACAATGACTCCCAGCTAGATGAAGCCCAGCGAGTAGAACTGGCCAACAAGGTTGTCAGTGAAGCTATTTCGAATCTGCAGTCCCATGGCTTCATCAACTACTTTGGTCTTCAGCGGTTTGGAAGCTTCCAGATCGGGACTGATAAAGTTGGAAAACTGATCTTGAAGGGCGACTTCGAAGGAGCTGTTTCTGCCATCCTCACAATCAGTGATGATACCGTCTCTGCCGCGGCTGCCAAAGATACGGATTCAGATCACAACATTGGCAGAGATGATATTGCACGAGCTCAAGCCATCCAGCTGTTTAAATCCACAGGCAAGTCAGCTGCCGCCTTGCAAAAGCTTCCGAGAAAGTTTAGTGCAGAGAACGCGATTATCCGGCACCTTAGTCTTCCAGGAAGGAAGACTGACTATACCGGAGCTATTCTGGCAATCCCACGAAATCTTAGGACCATGTATGTGCATGCCTATCAATCCCTTGTATGGAACACGGTAGTAAGTCAGCGCTGGGACAAATACGGGGGCAAAGTGATCAAGGGCGACCTTGTACTTGTTGAGGCCCAAAAGCCCTCAACTGTGGAGGCCGAAGATGAAGTAGATGAGAATGGTGAGATTGTAATTCGCCCCGCTGTAGATGATACAGCTGTCTCACAGGATGATCTCTATCAACGAGCACGACCCCTTACAGAGGAAGAAGTGCAAAGCGGCAAATGGACAATCTTTGACATTGTCCTCCCAACTCCTGGTTTCGATGTTGAGTATCCCGATAATGATATTGGCGACTACTATAAAGAAATAATGGCTACAGAGCGATTCGGCGGTTTAGATCCTGCAGATATGCGCCGTAAGCAGCGGGATTTCAGTCTCAGTGGGAGCTATCGCTTTTTGTTGGGAGCAGTTGGTTCTGATTTAAAATATGAAATCAAACTCTACCACAATGACAACGAACAACTCGTGGAAACTGACCTCGAGAAATTACGAAAAGCTCATCCAGAACGCTTTCCTACACATTCCTTCAACAGGCAGACTGGTCGCTTCGACAACAATGAGCACCGAAAGTCATCCGAGACAGGTAAATATACTGGCACCCCCGAGCATAATGCATGGTTAAATCTCCCGGCAAAGCTGGCTGCAGATGATAAAGCCGCCGCTGCGAAAGCAGACATGCAGAGAGAACTATATATGAGTGAATCAACAGAAGCTAAGGAGATCAAAGGTCCGTCTTTCAAGGAGACATTTATCGAGACGAACCCAGAGAATGGGGGCAAACGGACTGGCCATAGATCTATGACGGTTATCACCCGTCCTGAAGGCTCAGAACAGTCGGGTGCTGTTCTACAAGGTGACCCAGCAGTCAATGATTTGGCTCAGGAGCCTCAAGTCAACACGCCTGCGCCTGCTGAAAAGAACGGCAACGACTCCATCATGGAGGATGCACCAATGGAACCAGCGAAGATTGCAGTAATCGTTGACTTTTCTCTCGGTTCTAGCCAGTATGCAACAATGGCTCTTCGCGAATTGATGAAAGCAGGTAATGTAAAGACTTACAAGCCGGAGTTTAGCAGAGTCGGGTGAACGAGAAATGCATGTATATTATAGCAGAACTAATCTGCGATGGAAAGGTATCATTGAGCATAAGGGACGGCTTGAGTGTACTAGCTAGATGGGCTTCGTTTTACAAATCGTGAAAGACACTAGCTATGCTGTGATCGTGCGAAAATTCAAATACTGTTAAATTCTTAAACTGGAATCAAGTTCATAACTTCATATGGCGTGCATGTAGTAACGAAAGTCGTCTATAGCCTCCTCAGATCGAGATGGTGTTCAGGACCGTCCAACGGCCAAGAATTAGAGTGTAGCTGCGAAATTGGAAAGCCGAAGCTTTTCCGCATCAATTTGGCGGGGCAGCTTCGGGACCCCTCATCACTTCAGAACAGCAAGAACCTACTTCCAAGCCCAACCTTGGCCGTAGCCCCAAGCTTCTTAATAGGACAGATGGCTCCAAAGGGAAAGGCAGCCGAAAAGGGTGGCGCTGCAGCAAAGGGAAAGGGAGGCAAAGGAAAGGCCGACACAGATGACAAGGGAGGGAAAGTCAAAGGAGCTCAGCAGATCAATGTGAGGCATATACTGGTACGTGTAATGTCCTAAAAAGTCCAGAAGCAGTATTTCATTCTTACACTTGTCAGTGCGAAAAGCATTCGAAGAAAGAGGAGGCCTTGGAAAAGCTGAAGGTAGGCGCGAAGTTTGACGATGTCGCCAGAGAGTTCTCTGAAGACAAGGCAAGGCAAGGTACGTTCCTGAAGCTATCTGTGTGTAATGTTATTATTCTAAAGCTTTTTGAAACAGGCGGTGCCCTGGGCTGGAAAACAAGAGGGAGTCTCGACCCTGCTTTCGAAGCTGTCGCTTTTGAACTCGAAGCAAGTACAACGAGCAACCCTAAGTATGCAGAGGCTAAGTCAGGGTTTGGATACCACATTATCATGGTAGAAGGTCGAAAATAATCCCAAAGGAAATTTTATTCAGATTATGTCCGGAGTAAGAGGGGTACGGAGTTTAGGAATCACAGTTTCAAGATCGTCACGTCACAACATTTGAGTCCTGGAAGGAAAAAATCTCATTTTTTTTGTTTTGAGATCCCATATGCCAATTTTTCATGCCCGCCTAGAATGCACCTCCGAAATAAGAGTACACTGAAAGTATACCTCAGCAGATGGCCGAGTCCCAATAATCAAACTCCGATAGTCTAGACGGTACCCATATGCTCTCCTCTTTACTGCTCGGTCTGGAAGTAGTTGAGAAGGATAGATCGCTCTTGCGACTCCTCACCCCAGTCCTTGACAACAACGCAAGAGCAGTTGACAACCTTGCGCGCATTTCCCTCACGGTCCAAAACGCCTGCATGAAGTATTAGCAAAGAGAACCCAATTAACAGAGTTTTTCTTTCACTTACACAAACCAGCCCACTCGCCCAATTGCTTTCCGTCAGGAACCTTGATCAGAGGGATCTTGTGCTCAGAGCAGAGCGCAACAACCAACTTCTTGTATGCCTCTTCTTCGCAGGCCTCGTTGAGAACGCACATGTGTGCCTGGCGTCTATCGAGAGCCTTGGAAGCTTCGCGGAGACCACGGGCAAGACCATCGTGCATCAGAGCAAGCTTGAGGACACCCTTCAAGGCATCGAGAACGGACATTTGTCCCTTAGCAGAGGCATCTCCGGAGACCTCAACCTCCTCAGCGGCTTCGACAACGGTTGGCTCTTCTCCGTCCGACTATAAATTTCAGTCAGTATTTGGAACTGAGACTTTGGCAGGCACGGTCTAATAGTAAATTGCTGGGAATGCACGCAGCTAGAATGCTATAGGAAGCGCAATTAAACAGTGGTATACCTACCATCTTGATGGTATCTATTCAAGGGTGAGTCGAAGGATCCTCGAAGAGTTGGTATGGGTAGTTGAAATTGGAAGATGTATAGACGTTCAGTTGGGCCAGTAGATGTGCGCGTGGGACTAAGCGAAAAGTTCACTGAGATATATCGCTAGCACCTGTTAACCCTAATCGCACCAACAAGGAATATTTTCGCGAGCTTACTTTTCGCGACTCGAAACCTCAAACTTCGATCTCCGTTACCGACAACCAACGATCGCATATCTCGAGGTATGTACAACCCAATGAACCAGCTCCGGAGTCCTTCATGATAGGCGGGGAACGCAATCGGAATTTTCAATCTGCTCTGGGACATGAGTTTGATGGCATTTCTGATACGCTGTTCTCCTCAAACAACGAGCTGCAGAACCCTCGTGCGATCATGAGGGCACTCTCCATGCTCAGAGCCCATGAAGGCTAACATTTAGATTCATTATAGATACCTCATTTCCTCTCTCCACGATTTGAGAATCTTATTCAGTCAAGATGGTCCGAACCTCCGTCCTCAACGATGCGCTGAACGCCATCAACAACGCCGAGAAGCAGGGAAAGCGCCAGGTTCTCATCCGACCAAGCTCCAAGGTCATTGTCAAGTTCCTCAGTGTCATGCAAAAGCATGGTAGGTTTCAACAATTTTTTTGCTTTCCTTTCCAATATTCGGCATGATAACTAGATGACGGTCTCAAACCTTCACGACCATAGTCCTTTAAGTTGCCGATAGATCAGACTTTTGCGAGGATCTTACACGTTCTCTGATTTCTGCTGATGTACAACGTTTAATCTTTCGCAACATGCTAATTCAGTCTTGCAGGTTACATTGGTGAATTCGAGGAGGTCGATGACCACCGATCTGGCAAGATCGTCATCCAGTTGAACGGCCGTCTTAACAAGACTGGTGTTATCTCTCCCCGTTACAACGTCCGTCTCGCCGATCTCGAGAAGTGGGTTGTCAAGCTCCTGCCATCCCGTCAATTCGGTTACATTGTCCTCACCACCTCCGCTGGTATCATGGATCACGAGGAGGCTAGACGCAAGCACGTCGCTGGAAAGGTCATTGGCTTCTTCTATTAGATTAAAAAAATTAAAATGGGATTTTGGGATTTGGGAGTACCATGTATGGTAGGAACATGAAACGATTGGCAGGTTGTGTTTGCATCAGTTATTTGATAGAGATGCTCGACGACTTCAAGTATACCCTGGGGCGCATAATTTGAGTTCTTACGATCAACACAACTCTACACCAAAAGTCAATTCAAAACTCTTGATTTCTCCAAAAATGATGCCATTACCCATAATTTTTTCCATGTCTATTTGAATGCTCACTTTGTGAGGCGACCGTACCGTACTCCCAACTTGCCACTTTGGTACTCCCATGATTTGATTGTATTTACGCACACACATAATTCGATAAATTCTCAGGTCTCTACGTCAATAGTCAAGAAGCCTCAAGAATTCTAGGAAGTAAACAAGAGAGATGTTAATTAGGGTGCGGCGTTAACAATACACAGAATTTCACACGTGATATTCAGGTACCAAAATCGTGCCTTAATTAAAAGGCCTCAATACCACCATTAACAGGGGCTTTCTCCAGATTCAGGGAAGTATCTCCCCCCCGGCAGGATATGTAGCGATCCATCCCGCAACAAGTTTGCGGTGCTTGCTCTTGAGCTGAACATCAAAAGTTATGAGGCTGTCATAAATCTACGACAGTTACTCATATCATTAAAGGGGAAAGATGAGGTCTCGACAACTCATCCTATTCTGCCTCATATCCTTTATCGTATTGTCGATCTATCTTATTCGGCAGCCTGGTTCTCCTGCTCCTCCTCAGGTCCCCAAACCAGTTAAACCAGTTGAACCTCCACCAGCACCAGCACCAGCACCAGCACCAGCACCAGCTCCCGATCGAAGACCATCAGAGAAAAAGATTTGGCCTGCCCCTAATTATTCACTCGGAAAAGCCCATCCAATATGGCAACTTGTTAAAGACGCGGAACAAGAGTTTGAAAGGATAAAACAGAAGCAGTCGAAATCATTGGGGGAAGCAGTCGCAGAATACAGAAGGCGATATGGCATACCACCACCTCCGAACTTCGACAAGTGGTACGAGTTTGCTACGAGAAAGGGCGTGCAACTGATCGACGAATATGACAATATCCACCAATCTTTAACACCATTTTGGGGCCTCAAGCCTTCGACAATTAGAGAGCGGGCAAGGGAGGCTTTGGGGTTTCCAAATAATTTGATTGGAGTACTCATCAGAAATGGCGAGGTTAAGAGGATCATCGAGGGAGCCGAATGGCAACAAAATGCGACGAAGGGTATGATGGCAGACTGGGTCCAGTATTTACCCGACATGGATCTATGCTTCAATATACACGACGAGCCTCGAGTGGTCCTCCAATTTGATGATCTCGCACGTTTGGTCAAGAAAGCGACAGACACATCCATGCCGGCTGCAAACGCTGTCGCCAACCCGAGGAACTCATGGTCAGAACGTCCATCCGACATTGGAGAAGGAGTTGATATTGCGGAAGTGAAGACCACTCGGTTCAATGTCTTTGCTCACCAGCCTACATGGACGCATTCAAGAATTTCATGCTCTCCTGACAGTGCAGCTAGACTAGAACTTGATGACGAGCCAAAGGAGGATAATTATAACAGCTATGCTGTAGGCGAGCTTGGTTTTGTCTATAACCAGACTGCCTTTTCAGATATCTGCCAATCACCATCTCTTCAGGATACTTTTGGCTTCTTCGACCGTCCAAACGCGTTTAATATTGTTCATGACCTCTTCCCAATCTTCTCGCAGTCCAAGATCTCATCCTACTCCGATATACTCTATCCATCGCCGTGGTACTGGTATGGGAAAGTGCCTTACAATGCAAGTGAGGATTTTCCTTGGACTGAGAAGCAAAACAAGATCTACTGGCGTGGTTCAACAACAGGAGGCTTCAGCCGAAACGGAGGCTGGCGTCGTCAGCACCGGCAGAAGGTTGTTACGAAAATCAATGACGTTGGCCCCGTCAAAGTTCTTGCCAACCACGGTAGTGGATCCGGTGATGACTGGCAGTTGACAGAAGCTCCTCGAAGTGATTTTAAAGATCTCTTGGATATTTACTTCTCACACGTCGGCCAGTGTGACGAAGGTGACTGCAATGCCCAGATAGAATTTTTTGATATAAAGGAGACAGCGAAGCAGAATGATGCGTGGAACTATAAGTATTTATTGGATATGGATGGTAACGCCTTTAGTGGCCGGTTCTACGCTTTTCTCCAAAGCAAAAGCTTAGTATTCAAAATGGCCGTCTTCAGAGAGTGGCACGAGCAATGGTTGAGACCCTGGGTGCATTATATCCCTTGGAGCTTAAAGGGTGACGAATGGGTTGAGAGCGTGAGGTGGTTTGATGCGGATTCTGTCGGCCGAGGTGAGGCAGAGCGTATTGCACTTCAAGGCAAAAACTGGGCGGAACAGTCCTTGCGAAATGAAGACCTGGAAGTGTGGTTTTTTAGGTTGTTGTTAGAGTATGTTTCCTGCTTATATTTCTACGCTTGTCCTGATACCTTACTGACTTGTCTTAACAACAGGTACGGACGACTAGTCGATGATGATCGGGATAAAATCGGGTTCTCCTTGTAAATCAGTATTTTGTGTATTATAATAGCATGGTTTGTGTAGCATGCGCTTAAAGGTTCATATATTTGCTCTGGGTTCAATGGTGTAATGGAGGACGCTGTAACAGACTTCTTGGTAACTCGGTGGGCTTCCATATCTACATGGTTATATGTGCATTTGGAATACATAGTAAAGCATAATGCAGAAAGACTTAGTAAGGACCTGCACTGGTTTAATCGTTAGCGGGAATTCTTCGATGCCCGAGTTGTAATTAGATATTCAGTTGGTTTATGTGGTCTATTTAGAGAGAATTGGAACTCTGGAAGGTACATGTTTGTCCCCTCAGTTCCACTACCAGATCTTCCCGTATACATCATGAGACTATAACGCCAGTTCCAATGCCACGCCGAGAACTTTTGCAAACTTTCTAAAAGGCCTCCACACAGATATTCCAGCTTACAACATGCAAGGAGCTAAAACCAAACTACTCAGATTCAGCTTCCGCATCCGCATCCTTNGTCCTCATCATTTTCCACTTCCCTGTGAGACTTTCCATTCTGTGCAGACTCATCTTGGTCACCATTGGCATCCTCAGCACCCTCATTTGTCTCTTCCTCCGGTTTTCCATACGGGTATTCTTTGAAGACATCACGCTGACTCTTCATCTCTTCGGTTGGCTCCTCAACTTGCATATCTACCCAATCCGTGATCTTGGCCTCCTCATCAGCGGCATTCACCGCGAATCCTGGCCTGTTTTTCATGATATTCTTGGTGCGCTGCGGTCGAATAGATGTTCTTTGCAAGATAGGGTAGTAGTAGGCGGCCTTCTTATGGAGACCATCAGAGCCGTCGTGAACCGCGATGACAACTTCGTCGTCATATTTGTCAAGAGCTGAGCCAACCTGGGTAGCACTCTCGTATGCTCTAACACGCTTGAATCGGAAACATTTTGTTCCTTGTGCGGTAGTGTGAGTATACAGGTCGTCGTCATCTTTCTCAGAATCTAACACGTCAAACTTCCGCTTGAAGTTGATTGCCTCCTCTGCTGTCTCGGGAAGGAAGAACTCGTATTCCATTGACTCATCCGGAGGAGGATATCTCTCAGGATCGCGTTCATGAAGTTCTCTAGCTTCTTCCTTTGCTGCTTCTTCGGCTTCACTTGGAGGTATCGGTCGCAAAATACTGTGCTCGAGACGGTTGTCGTAAGTTGAACTTGGCGCGACTGGATTCGTCAGAAACTTAATTGAAAGATATCCACCAGCGTCGGGGAAAGCATTGAGATCCGGTAGGAGCGGGTATGCCTCTACCAGCTTCAAGTTTCGTTTCGTGGGATGTCGCACTCGGCTTCGATCTTTCAAGTTTTGTGCAGCAGTCACAAAGCTCTTTTCCACCTCACTCTTAATATATTCTGGTGATTCCTTGTCGAGATTGACAGGTGCTTTCTTAATGCGACCCCCAACATTGTCAATTAGGGTTCTCGATGTTGTCGACTCAAACCTGGACTTGGAGGTATGAGAGGAGATGTACTCAGTACGTCGGAGGAAAGAGACACCGGTATCTGAAAACTGCGGCTTTCCGAGGCTGGACAATGGGCGTAGAAGTGCTCGATCGTGAGGGTGAGGGGCTGGAGCATGCAGAGGAGCTTGAATAGCTGACCAGGACTGTTAGCGACGCGCAAAGACACCGCTCCATTCGCACTTACAACTCTCATCTCCATCGAAAATTCCTGGCATTCCAACAAGATCTAAGGGCATTCCCAGCTCAGCATCGGCCTCAACATTCAGAGGTTGCTCTCGTGCCAATCGTGAAGCAAAACCAGGCGTCGTGTATTGACCACTGGAAAGGCCAGTGTTGGGGATGTCGAGGAGCTTCGGAGGGTTTGGTGGAGGTGGTAAGGCATTGGAATATCGTATTCGTGCGATATAGTCCTGATGGACCATACGCTCAGAACCGCGAGATGCTGAGGAAGACATCTTGTCAATGCAAGGTTGGTTTGCGCTCGTGCTTGATGTTCCTAGACCTAATAATTCTTTGGAAAGGTGAGTTGTTGTTAGCGCGAGTTGACTAGCGCGAGGCTGAGAGCTGGGGTCGAGGCTAATTTTGACCTTGCGCTCCTCACCTGCTTCTGACTACATCCATGGAAAATAGTAGAGTCGAAACTCTGTAGAAGATTTAAGCAATCGAAAATGATTTTCGAAAGGAACAATCAATTGCCTCGAAGAATATTCCGAAAACTGGGAATTTTTATATCTTGACGCCAAATGCTTCTGCAACAGCGTCTGATACACCAGATCGTAGGCCCTTGAGAGCGATATATTGTCATTGGAAAATATATCAACATAATATCATAATCGTTGGAAGCAACTGTATCGCCCGGTCCGTTAATACGATCAATCAGGTTGAACTTTGGGGCCTCTTTCATGTGTTCGTATTTTTATCTATTTAACACTAATGTTGCCCTCCCTACCAATTGCCATCAATCCTCATTCTTCCTTACATGTAGAAGCCAAGACAGAGCCATTATTATAAAAATTTGTTGAAGTTTGCAGCAAAACCCAGCTGCTGTCCCGTTGCGGTTGCACCGAAATGCGGGTCTTTGTACAGAGTATGTAACGCCAAAGCACTGGTTGCTGACGACGTACTATACATATTCTAGCTTTCTTGATCCCAGTTTATTGCTCAATTGCTGTTCTTGTTGTACCTCGTCTTTCCGAATGAGAATGGAACGTATCGGTACTTAATCATGTGTTGGATCTGTCTCCGCACTACAAATATGTCAGTATCTGGGTACAGAATACTCAATCTGTTTCATTCGAGGGGCCTCATACTTGTCAGGATGAACAGAATGAACCAGTAAACGACCAAAACGGGCCAGAATACCGGCACATCAAAAACTGAGAACCAGGTGCAGACAAATCCAATAAGGATGGCCCTGGTCGCTGAATGCCAGAACTTGAATTCCGGCAATCTTCGGATGAAAGGTCTGAATTCTTCATCTTGCTTGGTAGGAAGAGTTCCTACGGAGCCATCTTCCATCTCATTGTCGACGACCTCGTTGGAGGGGTCAAATTTGGGTTGGAGGAAGGCAAGGAAAAGGTTGAGGAGATAGATGCCTAGGGAATATGCGACTACAAAATTTGTTAACTCGAAGCGCTGGAAAATCTTGAACGAGCGATTCCTCACCAATGTACCATCCCTGCGCAACGAATATCCTTATGAAAAAAACCACCAACAGCGATGCTGTTCCGATCCATCGGTATCCCACATGGGGAGTTACCTTATCCAGATATGCTTGGTATTGCTGATAACCAATAATGTAAGCAATGGTGGTCGCAAAGCAATATAAGTACTATATATAGGGCTAGAAATGGCTTACTCTTTGCAGCTTTGATGTTTGCGCGCTCACAGCCGCAAAAGGGGTCTGTTCGGGCTCCTGCGAATCCATGTCGTCCCTTAACCGCAGAGCAGATCCAGATATGTGGAGTGTCCTAAGTATGCTCAAGCTCTGCCCGAGAACCTTCAACGCAATTGATGGCGGCTACGAAGTCTAGGAGTTTGGGCGCGCCGAGTTCGGTATTTTGTTGGCTCTTTTCGGACCAGAACACCTGTTAACAATATCTTTTGAGTTTCGCGACTAAGCCACAACGCCCCTTACTGGTATGATAGTCACATGACAACTTCTTCGGGCCGCCATATTATCCGAATAAGGGTCTCGCCTTCTACTATTTCCTCTCATTTATCCCGTAACCTGAAGATCATGCGGAGAGATGGAACGTGTTATGGTATCAAGTTGAACAGTTGCTAGTATCACAAAAGTTATGATTATTTAATAGGCTGTCCAGGTTGCGCCCTGTGGTCCAACATGGCTCGGAAAAGCTGAACACCTAACCTTGTTAGATTATATGAACTTCGGTTCTAAACATTTACGGCAAGCAGTGAGTAAGATAGAATATCTGTTAAGTTTAGGAAACAAATTGAACATAATTAATCTGTAGAGGTCAGATCTCGCAGAAAATGACAGATCTTACCCCGTAGGTTAGACTTCTAACCGAAGCGGCACGATATATTTGTCATTCTCGGCAGAAACGGTGGTCAGCCCGCTGTTGTATTAAGGAATCCGCAAATTACAGTAGGACCAATGCACTAAATATGGAAATACAGGTCTGATGGATTACTATCCTAAGATTGTGCTTGGGCAGATTGCTAATTAGCAGTCCTTAGAATCCAACGTGCGCACTGCCCCGCTCCCGCTCCCGCAATGCGCGGGATTCCGTTGATACATAACCATGTCATGAAACTTAGTCGATCGCCCATCCATAAGCGCAATTTAACAATGTACAGCAGTATTTGTCACTATGTAGGATGGATTGTAGCAGCGCCGCATATGGGATGAACGGAATGTGAGGATTATGTCAGATCAAATTTAGGGCAGGACTGCCTGATTCGGGCCATCGCACTCTCGCGCTAGTCCAAAGCTTAATAATTGGATCTGTGGGAGGTCAGCGATCAGCCGAGGGGCATTTTGATTAACAATCATCAAAATTAAGGATTTCAAACCACCTCCTCAGGTGCTAGGGTTAGCTCCAAACAACAAGGATTACATGATCGATCCAGCATAAACTCTTATCAACCCTAAATCTTTCGATGTGTAGGAAGATGATCGGCTTGCAACATCATCCCGCCATCAGGGATGACTCCGCGCGCAAGAAATCCCATATACTGTTGCTGCTTGATTGACACCGGACACAGTCATAGTCCAAGACCACATGGCTGTGGCCCGTGAGCTGTAACTGTAATAGACGCTCAGCCCTAAGGCCTACAATAGTTATCAGCAAGACCTTAATATGGCCACAAGGGAGGTAAGGCGTGGAGTAAGAAATGAGGTCAGCCGGTAACCGATGAAAGCCCGCACTTATGCTGAAAGGAAGTGAAAGGATGCGAAACCAAATTACTGATCAAAAATCCACTCGGTCCTGTGAATCGCATTATAAGTGAAATAAGCTGCTTTCAGCGACAATAGTCTGAGCCGCGGAAGGACCCTGCCGAACCATTCGCCCGACAACCTTGGGTATGCAGGAGCAATCGAAATGGAGCTGAGGCTCTATCATGAGTAATCCAAAGCAGGGTCCTGTAGCTAGCATAACTGTAAATGACAGCATGGCTGTCAAAGGGGGATGAATAATCCAACGACCCTCGCGCGATCGGGGGTTGTGGTGATTAGACGACCCCCGAGTGCCGAATTGGCATCGCCGCCGACGTCAGCCGGCTCTTGAGACCCCCCGAGTCTGGACCTTTCTTCTGCAACGGCCACAGTTAAGCTTCTTTTCGGTGTTAACATACGCGATCCAATAAATATCCTGGTATCGTAGATCCTGAGGGGATAAGGCATACGCCCGTTAGTTTGAAGAAATCCCCGTGCTAAAATCCGCTCACGGGAATGCACGGAAAAAACCCGACTTTAGCGATCGTAACGAGAGCAAGTTTGATGACTCGATCGCTCTTTTGATCGCTGCATCCATGACATTGGCATGTGAGCTGTCGAGAACTAGACTATCTCAGGCACATCCATCTAGAATCACTACTTGGTGCGGGACCCTGAAGCATTGTCCATGAGTACGTTATCTAAGCACAACACTCGGAGGACGCAACTTCCGTTAAAGTGGGGGCGCGGTCACCCGTGATAACTAGCCTGGCCTGCTGAGATATCATGAGGCAACAGTTGAAAAGTCACGAGCGATCGTCTAGATAATGTCAAGCGGACACCGGCGGACACTGCGGGGGTCCGAAGAAAAGAATTCGGGCACGCGACGGAATGAAAAGTGTGCGAATCCTCCGCACATCCTGAGCCGTTTTCGTGCACATGGCCATCTCGTAAGAAACGTTTCATGCTCCATATCCGTTGCCGTGGCTCTGCCAGGCTGCGGTCGGTGGCCGTGGGAAAGGGGAGCGAGCGGCACGAACGTTGTCGGGGCCGGAACACAGTCTGGCGATAGATAGCATCCCTGCCCCGGAGATGGAGAGAGTCAGAGCTCCGTTCGCTTGTCCAGGAAGCTTCGCGCGATGAAGCCAGATCTGGTCGACTTCTGTGCGAATGCGAGCGGGAAGTAGAGTACTGCCTACGGGACCGAGGATTGCGGCGCATCGCTTTCGTAACATAAGCTACGTGTCCGTGCTGGATAGCAAGATCCATAATGGGGAATTGCGTGTCATCTTAGCCAGGGGATGTCAGGCTGCCAAATTACCAAGTCACCGCCTCTACCCCATGGCACGGAGCCCTGTTGTAGGCACTTTGTGCGAGATTGCGAGGCTCATAGGCAGCCAAAAGGCGGGATCAGAGGGTCCTACACGTAAGGCCAAGGGGGGGTCGGAGGGATGATATTCATTGGCGATTGTCGAACCCTATCAATTTTCGAAGGGCTTACGTACACTGCTTGGGAGTTGTGGTGTCGCAGCAACCAGCGCACAGCCATATCACTGCCCAGTATTATTTTGGCGTTGGGATTGCTTACTACGCGGCGCAATCGTATGTGGGCCAATCAGAGAGCCGCGATCACTCTTTGGTAAAGCGATCGATACGAAGCATAGGAATTCCTCATTGGGAATTCAATGCGCCAGGATGTGGCTGAGGCTGTTGAGCTTCGTGTGGAGTGGTGATTGCTTTTGGAGGAGCACACAATGCTGTAAGGTTAAATTGGGAGTCTCATATCGAAAGCGGTATACTGCGCGCATTGTCACCCAATTGAGCTGTAAAGACAGATCCCACCTCGTAAAATGGTAACCCAAAATCGGAGATACGCGACGACTGCCCCAATATCAAAGATGTACTGAATCGGACGCATCTCGCGAGCTGCTACCCTCCGTACGTTATGGCTGCAGAGGCTGAGCTACGTCGCATTCATTGCGAGATATGGTTGAAGAGCATTTTACGATGGCAGCGACGATCGCCAAACAGACGATCTTGTCTTAAATGCGACTCGCGGCGGAGATACACAATGGCTTTCGCTGTTTAGGTGATCCCTCGGGAACTTCGCCGAGCTCGCCCGCGCGTCCACCAATTGCCGCATTGGGCGACGATTGCGAGGGCAGTATTGAGACATCCTCAGCAGCGTCGTCGTCGCGAGTGGAGCAGCGCCTTATCAGACAGCAGTCAATTTTAACATGCAGCGCACAGTAGGGTTGGTTTCCCAACACGATTGGTCGCATCGTTACGATAGGAAAACATGTGAATCACGACATTCATTGCTCTGGAGCTCTTGCAAAAAATGGATGCGATGGGATTCCGCTGCATTCTTGAGTCACAACGAGATCTGCATGATCGAGGTGCTTGGTAACGGACATGGAATTTCGTGCGAAAGGCGCGGGTTTGTCATCTAACGCCGGAGGGAGCCAAGATGCTGGTTGGGAAGTTTAAAAGCAGGACGGGGGAGGATGAGTAAGAGGCTACGTAAGGTACGTCCGTAAGTCGTGAGGCCGCGCGAAGAGTAATCGGGGGAGCGCACGATGGAAGGCAATGGAGATACTGCGTGGAGTTACTGCGCGGAGTTTGAGTGAGCAGGGTGCCAAGGCGGCGGCCGAACCTATGACCGGGTGGGCTTGGGTGTGCCTCTGACTCTGGCAGTGTCGGATGCTTACGAAACCCGATGCGAGGGCGAGAGCGAGGAGCGAGAACGAGACGACCACGCGAATGGCGACGCAATGCTGCTCTCGTGCGGCGGCCTGGACCCTCTCACCTGCTCGGCTGAACCAACCCACCGAGGCGTGCGCCCTCCAGGGGCCCTGGCCACCCCACGGACTTTCGGTCTGCAGGGCTGATTCATACGACCGACAAATCCGTGTCGTCTGCGTCCAGGTGCGCAGGCAGCTCGAATACAAAGTGCCCGCTGCTTCCACCTGTGGACCGGCCTCCCTTTCTCAGCATCAGCATCCAGCAACAGAACCAATACATAACTACTGACTACTTCCACTTCGAGGTATTCACAGGTTCACCGCAAGAAGCAAGAAAGCACTTACCACGCCGGTACTTGAAAGCAGCGTTGCCGACTGCCGTTCTGCCGTCCACGATAGTCATACCGCCTGGCCCCGGCTCACCCGCTGCGAACATCGGCCTCGTCTAAACCAGAAGGCTACAACTTGACTCATACCCTCTGCAATACTCCTAATAAATTGCACAATTCGCACATATACATACAAGATGTCCTCACCACTTCCATCCACACATCTTCCCTCTCTGAAGAGAAAGACCATGTCTATCACCCAGACATACTACTTGGCTCACACGGCCCGAGGCAAGCTCTCACATGAGGCTGCCCAGGCCGACCACAACCTCCGCCTGCTCGTCGGACACGCCAACCTCTTGGATTCGTTGATGCTTGAGCTTGCTGAAGCCGAGCGGGAACAGGAGAGCTGGTTCAACCAATCGATCAAGAAGAGCACTCGCAGCCAGGAATCAAGGCACATCCAATGGGCCGACGCTGTCATCGAAGAGCCTGAAGAGGAGGACGATCTCGAGTCCGACTCCTCAGACAGCGAGTACGATTCCGAGGAGGAAGATGAGCTGGAAGCCGCTGGCCTCGTCTCTCTCCGCCGCGTCCCCTCACAGAACACCATCTCACCCGCACGACCAACGGAACTCGAACAAGAGCACTACGAGGATGACGGAGAGGAAGACTTGGAGGGTTTACAACTCCACCTTACTCATTCTCGCTCCGCACAGCAACCACCTGAGCTAGACCACGATTCGGACTCCTCAGAAGACGAGTCCATGCCTCCATCTCCTCCATCCACCGTCCTCGAGACCTTCTCCGCTAAGCAGAACTACTCCAAAACCGAAGACCACGAAGACGCCGCCTCGATACCACCGCAAGAGCGAGAGACCTTTCTTGAAGAGGGTTTCTACCTCCCTCAGCGGAATCCGGGCTTGATCACAGCCATCAGTGTGTACTAAAACTGTGGTTTGGTCTTCTTGGGAGTTCAAAAGCGGGGACTTGGAGCGATTTGATCGGTTTTATATATACCCTTGGGCATAGCGACATGGCATTGGCATCATCATCATCACGGCGGCGTTTATTTATTTTTCTACCTTTCATTGCATTGTATATTTGGAATACGGGATTTTGTGGAAATAGGTTCGCAAGAGAGATTCATGTTCACACCACTCATTGGAACAAACATCACGGGAGTTGAAGGGAGAACGAGGATTTCCGCAACCTATTACGGGATATCTTGGGTGGTTTTTAGAGCTCCCTCGATCTGAGGTGGAGCCGCATCCAAACGGATGCAGTACATAGTAACAATAGCTACACTCTTCAAAAAAATGGAAAAATCATTATCTGAAAATCACTTCCCTCTACAATGCATATTGTGACATGTGATCTGAACTGCCTTGTCAATGCCAACCATGTGCCAACCCGACAGTTCCGAAGTCTTCCAAGTCAGACGCATCAGTCTAGACCGGACCGGGAGCCGACGTGGAATCTAGATGGACTGTAGACCCTTCCAGCGAGGCTAACGCATGCCCGTGACTCATTGTGCCGACAGCCGTATTAGGCCAACCACAAAAGGCAAATGCAAACCTCCGTTCTCCGTTCCCCCCACCGTTTCGCGCACTTGGTGACCTTCTCACTAACCCGGCTTTTAACCCCTAAACCCTATTTCCTAACCAGAAAATCCGCGACGCCTGAGCTATTGTGGCAATAATATTCCTTCTCGTGGCAAGCGCTCTCAAACGCCGTTCCTCGCGTTTCTCCGACGATACCCTTTAGGGCTTCAGCTCATTTCCCTACCCATAAAAAACGGTCGGTGGTCGGCGGAAGGACGGCGGAAAGAAAAATAATAATGCCGAAGCCCTCTAGAGCCCCTATGGAAGGACCCTTAATTTTCATAACCTGGTACCCACAATGCGGACATTGATTACCTGAATTTTTTTTCAAATCCCTTTCTTTTCTCTTCTAGTCTACTGATTGATAAGATGGATTCTATCTTCTAGTCTCCACCGGTGAAAAAAAATTCCGGTAAATGAGTGAAACAAAAGCTTTTCAATTATTGCCAATATTGTTCGCTATCATGAGTGTACACCTTTGCGCATGTAACTAGAGACCGAGACCAGAAGGATTAGCCAAGGAAGGATCACCAAAATGCCGAGATGGTGGCTTACTTTGCCTTACCTTGCCTTGCAGTTACGATTATTTTGTGTTGAGTCAACAAACTGTGCACGAGTCTACATTTTACAACTGGCTGTAGGTCCCCCAACACAACATGTCCACTGCATAATAAGCAGTTGCAGGGCGGAATGCGGGACCCTCGTGAGCGGGAAAGTCATGATGGATTCCTTGAGCGGTGAGCGGTGAAAGGGAAGGAGGGCATGCGCACAAGCTCTGTATTCGGTCCACGTAGCCAGCAACAGCGACTATACACCTCATTTCATATGTTATAGTTTCAAAAAGCAGAGATAAGGGGGGAAACGGGAGCGGTGAGAGACCATCGGAGCGAGTTCCAGCCCTTGCTATTTCTTTTCTTTTCCCTTCTCCCCCATATCGAAAGAGATGGCAACGGGACGTGCACCCATCAGTGTGTTTTGCCAAATGAGAGCGGAGAAACTGCATCCGGCAAGGTAGAAACGAAACCTAAAAATCCCCCCACTCATTTTCAAACGGCCGAACTTGGTCGAATTCGGAGGGGCATCCAACGTGCAGTTTCCCGCGGATTGCAGGTCTTAGTGTGTAAGAAGCAACAACCAGCGCGATAACTGATTCGGGACAACTATGCATAATATGATTCCTTCTTTCCACCAAACACAGGCAACAGTGCACATGGCTAGTTCTAGAACTAAGATTACGACAAGACAAGACAGACATGCAGCGTAGAGCCGGCACGCATTGACAATAATAACAATACAACGTAGCATTTAGGCTCATTCTCTTTTTCCCTCGCGAAAATAATGGTTAGTGTGTGCTCTCCGAACCCCCACTGTCTCGGCATCTTCTGTTGAGAGTGAGAGAGACACCGAAGTGCGGCATACGAAGTGCGAGGCGCTCTGGAATCCAAAGAGCCTAAATTCGAGCACATCTACCGGCACCGTATCAGCCGTATCAAAGCGTAGTGGGGTTCCACGTTTTATCTGGCAGGATGAATTGTCGTCATTGTTGCTTTCGCTGGGGGTTGGGCGTGGGTGGGCGCATCGTATAATTTCCTTTACACTGCATATTTATACGACCCGCTTGGGCCACAACGACAGCTAGTGTCAACCACCACCATTTACCCATGGTCATCATTGGCTGGTCGAGGGATTTGAGTGTGGCTTGAGGTTGGGTTGGAAAAATTTCGATTTTGGGTAATTTCATGCGGCGGTCATCCAGGGTTGATAGGGACCTGCTTGAGGGCTGAAAATGATGTGCTACATATTTTTGATGACGGCAGGGCTAGAGCTGTTGGGTTTGCCAGACTTGGATTTGGTGCGATTACCTTCCAGTTTACTTAACTGTATTGCAACAGAGCAGGCATTGCAAGGAGGTCAAGTAACATGCAATTCTTTGATTTTCAGCCTGCGCTCGCTCATCATACCCCTTAATGGTATGCTCCAGGTAATAGACCGTCTTAGGCTGGAAACGAACCTTCTGCTTCTCCTCTGTATCGTACATTGTGAATTTGATATCCGGATTGGGATTAGCCCCTCATGATCATCACGTGTGGGTCCGTCCCGTGCCGCCAAGCAACACCTGATAAATCTTAATCTTATCAGATCGATCTAGGAACGTGATTTGTATTAGATCCGTAAGCCGGGGTCGCACGGCCATTCGGATATTCGGACAATTGCGTTATGACCGACCGAGCTTGCACAAAGCGGTCACAAGTCCACTACAGCAGTGATTCCCCGCGACTCCGGACGCAACTCCGACGATCGCGTGCACATATTCGCATCAAAAGTCTCTCCCGCCGGAGCCATTTTGTGATCCAATTTGAAGCCAGAGCCGACAGGAGCCTCGGCTAGAATATTAGACTGTTGTTTACATTCAGGGCGAACTAGCGATACAAAAATCGCGCATACAAGGCGGCGGAGATGATTATTAGAGGTCAGATCAGTGATCTGGGGTGGGGCTTGCATAACTCTGTATTGAAGGACCCATTCTGGCAAGATAATAACTGCTCTTCCGGCGGCCCTGTCCTGGACTCTTCTCGGTAGCACGGCACATAGAGCTGGTCTCCAAGGTCTTGTGAGCTGTCCATCTCCACAAAGAAAACGTATTGGAATGAGGGGAGCTCCACTGGATTAAAGCCGTGAGTTACGGCTCCGAATCCACGACTTTCTCCGCATATGCATCACGGGAATTGCAATTATCGTGGCAAACTATGGCTCTTCTCGTTGACAGCTCGAGGATTCCGATACAGCCGTTTTGCTTCCAAAAGTCTCCGATCTCGGATCTCTACTATTGATATAATATAGCTATATCCTTGGTTATGCCCGGGTGTTGTCATGTTGCATGCAATCGGGAGGTGTTGTATGCCTGCATGTCTGAAGGTTATCAAATCAGAGAAGACAGCTTGAAATTTGAAATGAGGCAGAGCGGAATTACGAGGTGCTTGAAAACCTTCAATATCAAGCTAATCTGTATAGAAGGCGATAGTTCCTGCTGTATTTACAATCAATGCTACGTGAATTGGCCAATGATAAAGCACCGAGTTGATTTCGGGCGCGCGGAACATATCTTCCTTGGTAGCTCTCTATGCAGCTTTTGTGCAAGCCACTGCCGTACAGAAGCTTACCAGCTTCTGTGTCTATTCTAAAGTGCTTCTTGGATCTGCGATGTGGAGAAGGCTAGCATAGGCTTGCGCAAGTGGCGCTAAAGGCCAAGAGAGGGCATGGTCCCGTGAAATTCCCAGCGAGCTTAAACCCAGGGTCATCACCGCATGCCGGCTGCCTATGACTAATTAGACGTCCACGGTGATAAGGTAAAGTCCACCTCTCGCGATCCTACAGCCGTTTGAAGGCTGGACCCGAGCTTTTATTTCCCATTTTCTGTTCCTCCTCTAGCCCTTCTCAAAGCGGAACATATGCCTGCAAGGTTTCTGCTCCTCAGGCAGAGAGACACGTAGGCGGTGATTCGAACAGACAACACGACAACACAACAACAGGAAGGACCCCACCAGCACATAAATTGGTTCTACTCTCGTGACTAATCGTGAACCGCATTGTTTCCGCGGGCAGCATCGCCACCAGATGGCCTTCCAGAACCCCGCCCCCAGACCCCGCCAAAAGCATGCTGGGCTTTGGGAAAATGAAAGCTCTCTGTCACGTGTCCGAGATACATATCCCTTCATTGATCCCCGGCGTTTCGAAAACCGACTCGTGGGCAAAGTTGTCTTAATTACACATACCACCCGAGGCGTGGGCCGGACCAGCGCTCTCGCTTTTGCCGCAGCCGGAGCTTCCCTTGCGTGCCTCGCTCACAGCGCTCAGGCACTTGCTCCTCTCGTCTCAGAGATCCGACAGAAGTACAATGTTCCTGTACTTCCAGTTATTGCAGACCCATTGTCACCGGCTACTCCACCTCAGATAGTGGCTTACGTGGAAAAGAATCTGGGACCCGTCGATATCCTCTTGAATCTATCACCGCCTGGCTATATACGCCCAATTGCTCACGAGCCTTCCTTCGCCATCTCCTCAGACTGGTGGCGGACACTCTCGCTCTGTTTGCATGTTCCACTAGCACTTACTCATGCTGTTCTACCGTCAATGGTAGCCCGTCAGTCCGGGATCATCATATCCACAGTCAGCATCTCGCCAGCCCTCAGCATCCCCTTTACATCAGCTGCCAGCGTCGCCAGGACTGCCTTGCTCAAATTCCACCAAATGCTAGATTTGGAACTACGTCCTAAGGGGATTCTGTCATTTGCTGTACATCCAGGACTTATTCCGAGCTTCATGCATGAACCGTTAAGTGCGGAGTCCCCGTCGTTCAATTCTCGTTCAGAAGCGGCTGGCTTTAACTTGGGTGAGGGTCCATCAGATATGATGAAATACCAGCAAGTGCCTCCGCGTCCTGCAGATTTTGCTTATGAGCCCCGCATGAAAGAGGAACTCACATCTAAACTTGGCATGGTGGAATGGTGTTCCTCTGGCCTTGCAACAGGAACATTTGTTGCTCTTGCTGCTGATCCAAGACTTGCCATACTGAGTGGCCTGTGGATTAATGCAGAGAGAGACCTTGGAGCTGTGGTTTCTGAAGTGGAGAAAAGGGGAAGAGAAGCTATAGACAAAGAAAAATTATATGTACTAAAGATCGATGAGTTTTGAAGTGATGACATTGTCAACATTGTATAAATTTGGGCAGTTCAGGCGCATGGAATATGATCCGATGAGTCTGGACGGGAAGGTTTAATATGCATTGGGATGGTGCGTTTTCTCAGATCAGAGCATTTATATAGGTATTTAGTACATGTAATAAATTAGATAGTACGCTATACAGATAAGTACTTGGCCGATGGAAAGAATAATCCTTCCGTCTAGATCGCGGAGAACGCCAAAATCACGTGCGTGTTCACGTGAGGACCCCTGGGCCTTAGGCGAAGATTCCCTGGCGATCCCAAGGAGCTATGACATAGCAGATAACCTATCTATCCAAGTCTCCACAATATAGAAGACAACTATCTCTTTGACATTCTATCCTCATGTTGCCCGCCAGTCAAACAACGTGGCTATAGTCCTCACGCATATCAACGTACCACAAGCTCAATGCTTCCCTCACAAAAATGTACAGAGGATACTGGCGATGAGTGCATGGCACCATCGTCTATCAGGTCCTCGAACTTCGCCGCACTGACGATATCCTCGATACCGTTCTTTTTCACGTTCTTCTTGGTAGTCCTGTTGATACTCTACAAAGTGTTCCCTGCGTTGTCGCGACTCCAACAAGATAAGGACGAAAACAGCACCCACCTCCCTAGTCACGCGCCTCCAGGTCTGCAAAAAGCATCTGCTCAGTATGGCGAGCGCACAGCTAGACGTGGGATCGTCGCACTTTCTTTCGCCAGCACCATTGGTTTGGCGGCTGTCCTCGCTGAGTTGATTCTGTGCGAAATCTCCAACTCGTTGGATCCTGCCGCGCGGGCATTGGCGCTTAAAATAACACTTCCTACGCTCATATTTCTCCTGATCATCCTGATTCCGTTTCTCGAGCTTCAGTCTATTATATCTGGTTTTGGTTGGCATTTCCAGAGGGCGTCGAATGGGAAGATTCCTAAGATGCCCTGGCTATTACAGAGTGGAGGATTTATCTTATGGCTGATGGCATTTTGGTGGCTCGGGCTGGGAATCCCAGGCACCTTCGTCCATTCGGCCGTATCTCGATCCGGTAAAGATTTGGGGGAGGCATGCCTTGAGAGGATCGGTATTGTGGGAATATCTCTTATGGCTCTACTCTCTGGATTCGCAGCGTCTTCGACCATTTGGCAAACCTTCGGTTCCAAACAGAAACCAGTCACTGAGGCCGATATTGCGCGTAAACGGGCAGGATTAGATGCTACGAATGATATGTTAGCGGCTAAGAGAAGTCGTCTACGAGCGTTGGAACGCAAAGTCAACGATGCGCCAAAAGAAGGATTGATGAAGAAAGTAATGGGTAGCATAAGAGGTGGCGGTGACGCTCAAGAGATAAAGGCTTTGCAGATGGAGATTTCCGGACTTGCTTCCATGGCGTCCAGCCTTTCAGCTTCCTTGAATATCCTAGAGAGCCGCTATGCTACATCCAAACGGGCATCTTCACCATTCGGCAAATTCTGCATAACACCATTCTCCTACACTTTCTCACTTTACTGTGTATATCGCATACTCACCACTACTGTTGCTGCCATGCGTCGACTCTTCTTTCCCTCCCCCACTGCCTTTTCGTCGTCAACCACGGACCCGATAAACAGAATCCTCTCTGTTCTTGCGAAGCACGTAGATCCATCAATGGACCAACTAGCGTGGTCTCGGCAGATTTCTTTCTTACTCTCCGGCATCATCCTTCTCGCGTCTTTCACTTCCGTCCACCAGACATTCCATATGCTTACCAAGCTTTCACCTTCCCTCCTCTACCAAGCTCAAGCCAATCTGGCACTCATCATCGCTCAGGTCTCGGCTACATATGTCATCAGCAACGCCTTACTCCTTCGGAGCAATCTTCCTGTGGAGATGAGAAGCGTGATCTCAGATGCGCTGGGTAGCCCACTTGAACCGATGTTCGTGGACAGGTGGTTCGAAGGATGGTTTCTGCTTGCTAGTTTGGGTACAGCGTTTGGAATATGGTTTGGAAGGAAGGTGGTTGGCAGAAATGACTGGGATGATCTCGAGGATGATGTAGAATTAGGTCACAAACGTTCTTGATATTCATTGTCTTGTGATTAGCTTATGGCGTTTAGGAACGGCGTTTGGGATATACCACATATACACTATCTTAGAAATTCAGAGATACGGCATGTTAGACTGCCTCCTTTGTCATTTATGTCTATATGTCAAAATATCTTACATTTGAATAGCTAAAGCAATTGATAGTTTTTTAGTGAAATATTCGCTGTTTTGCTAAACCAGAGATCCCCCAATACTATTTGTGATACACTAGAAATAGAGTTTAGTGCCCCCACCTGTAATATTTGGCGCTCGTCTTTTAGCGTCTTATCGCCTACAATTAAGCCCAAAATGATACAATTAGGCTTTGTCTCTCTTAAACTTACGTAGCATAGATGCTATCAATCAAACTCATTCCATAACTTCCATTTTGCTTTTCAAAGGGTCTCGTGATCGCGTAAGAATATCTGTAATCATAACGAGCAATCCAACAAGTCTCAAGATCACTCAGGGTTATTTAGCCTGGTGCAGAAGTCAATGGTGTCTAGAAATTCCAACCATGATCGAAACGGCTCCTAGGGGGAACGCACCATATGAAACGGGGCTTCACAAGCATTTTCGATTTCAGACCATTGAATTAATCAGTTGTCGTCCAGGCATAGTCCCAGCGCCGTCGAAAGTACCCAACTGCACAGATGTGCGAAACTGTATTCCCTGCAGCTTCAACATCTAATAAGTACTTATATGCTATGCTAAATCGAAATATCATCGCAAATTCAAATGCCTATTTGCTGATCTTCTTTTAATGCAATCCCTTGAAGGACTACTTGTCGACGAAGTTCACAAAGCATTACGTAATCACTTTGCCCTGCTACACGTGACTTAGAGTTTTAAGCAGTGGGCTGTCTAAATCCTGGAATGTATTGTTGGCCTATTTATAGTGTATACCACAAAATTTTATTGCTTAAGTTTTATTATTATTCGCGGTGACGGCAGTGATTGCAGCGCTTTGGAGTTAAGAGGCGGAAGCATTGAGTTTTGCTGGTCTTTAAGAGGTCTTTAGGGCTAATTTGATAACCGATATCGCGAGTTTCCAACTTTGGCAGATTTGTAGACCCCACCGTCAAATTTGGCGTCACCATCAGCAGAACTCAACAACCATGAGTGCCTTCCAGAACGGTGTGTCGGCGGTCCGCGCCATGGACGACGAGTCAGATGTTGAGGAGGAGGCCCTCGTTGCCGATTACAGAGAGCAAGTTCAATATGAAGGAATGGATGAACTGGAGCAAGTTTCTTCCCTGGGCATGCAGCAACAAGCAGATGATATTCAATCAAGACTTGCAGCTGCAGCACAACCCCTGGACTTTTCTGCTTCCCTTGAAGTCAAATTTGCCAGTTACGACAACTACTGCAGTTTGTTCCATTTTATCTTAAACTCGGATGGACCTGTGGATCTGGAACCACCATCGGTACGGAATTTATGGAAAATTTTGGAAGTCGACGTGTTCTAACTATTGTTTAGTANCTACTGGGCCTGGGACGTCATTGACGAGTTTATTTACCAGTTCAACTCCTTCTGTTCATTCAGAAATCGAGTTGCGCGACAGGGAAGCAATGAGGAAGAGATTCAAATATTGAGAGAAGCACCAAATACTTGGGGTTGTTATAGTGTGTTGAACGTCTTATACTCCCTGATTCAACGCTCTCAGATCAATGAGCAGCTTGCTGCCATGAAGCGAAATGAAGATCCCATGGCTGTGGCAGGTGATTACGGCTCGAAACCACTATATCGTATGCTCGGATACTTCTCGATCATCGGCCTGTTACGAGTTCACTGCCTGCTAGGTGATTTTAGCCTTGCTTTGAAGACGCTGGACGATATCGAGCTCAACAAGAAAGCCATGTTCGCACGAGTTATGGCCGCACATTTCACCACCTACTACTATGTAGGTTTCTCATACATGATGCTCCGCAGATACGCAGATGCCATCCGCATGTTTAGCCACATCTTGATCTACGTCTCGAGAACCAAGAACTTCCAGAAGAATGCTCAGTATGACTCGATCTCTAAGAAGAACGACCAAATGTACGCATTGATTGCTATTTGCGTTGCCTTCCACCCCACTCGACTCGACGACACCATCCACACCGCATTGCGGGAGAAATATGGTGACCAGCTCCTTAAGCTGCAGCGTGGTGGTCCAGAATCACTCCCCATCTTTGAGGAGTTGTTCCGCTCTGCCTGCCCTAAATTCATCTCCCCAACTCCTCCTGATTTCGACAATCCGGAGATTAACGTGGATCCTATTGAGCATCACTTGGCTATCTTCATGGATGAAGTCAAGGCAAACATGTGGAGCCCAACTGTAAAGTCATATCTTCGACTTTACACTACTATGGATTTGAGAAAGCTGGCAGGCTTCCTAGAAGTTGAGCCGGAGAAACTCAGGAGTTGGTTGTTGGTTAACAAGCAGAGAAGCCGACAGATTAGATGGACCGATAATGGACTGTTGGATGGTGAAGTCGTGAATGCTAATGATTTAGATTACGCAATGCAAGGAGTAAGTTATCCAGTCTCTAGAATTGCTGTTTCGAGTGTACTAATATGAGCGTCAGGATCTGATCCACATCTCGGAAGCAAAGGTTGGCCGCAAATTGGTGGACTGGTATCTTCGTAACTTGGCCCGAACATACTAGATATTCCTGTTCCATTTCTCTTGCGGCTGGGTTTCAGGGACTTGCATGGTATGGCGTACTGGTTGAAAAGAGGGTTATGATGTGCGGGTGTAGAGGGATATGCAGAAGATTGCAATAGCTACAAAGTAGCTATGTGGAACAATATGGATGTTCAATAACTGATTCACTGGGATGAGATAGCCATTATGAAGTCAGGCACATTGTATACCTAATTTCGTAGAACACCTGAGGTTTGCGATCTTGTGACGAGGCTGCAAGGCGCGGCTGGGCAAGCTGTGCAAGGCTTGGCGGGGCAGCAATACAGAAACACATTGTTCACACCGACACCTCTTCATATATCTCACAACACGCCATACGTATCATCGCCTTATGCGAAGGCTAGAAAACACATTCATATCATAAGCCAGATATCTATTTGCTGACGCGTTACGAGTCTCTTTAACAACTGTTTGTCAGCTCGCATTCTGCTGGCACTTCGATGTACGCTCGTCCGTACAGACTCCTCTCTTGAAGCGCTACTTCTCGAAATCAGTCCATCTCGAGTTGTAACGTCTACTGGAGACACCAGCACTGTCATCAAGTCTAGAATGTCATCCTCACCTCCAGGAGCCAGGCAGTCGCCATCCAATACCCCTCCCCCATCTCCCCTCAATCTGGTGATTAGCAGCGGGGAGAATTACACCACCTCTTCAAGATTGGATCCGATTACAGAACATGTGGAATCTCATTACCACAACCATGGCAGATCTGGATCGATATCTAGCATCAGTATCTCTTTCCAAGACACAGAGAAACCCGAGAAACAGCAATCCCCAAGCCCAAAATCGGGGCCATCGAGACCATCACCAGTAGCTCGGAAATCATCATCTCCTCCACCACCAGTGTAAGTTAAAATACTTTTCTAATGCGGTTTTGGGTCATCACAGAGAGGATGTGCCTATCCGAGTACATAGTTGAACCGACTTCTCTCATCCTGGCAAGTCTGTCTATACTCCAAAGTTCTCGCGACTTGAATTCGCTTACACAGGTAGGTTGATGCGAATTCGAGTCTAGTGACGGGAGCTCCCTGTGACCATGTGACCAGAGCGGGGTTTATCCATTATCACAGCTATGATGTACATTCAATATCTCTGTGTTTGTTGGGTTCAGTTGCAACATTTGTAACAATGACGCTAATATTAGATCCGCCAACCAGCCGATTTCAGCCCCATGTCTCCTTTGACAACTTTGCCGGAGGAGAGCCTACTGAGAAGAATACAATATCTTTTACGCTAAACGTTAAGCACAAAGGCTATCAATTCAAGAAACGTTCACGGACATTTATGGTCGGTATTGACGAGAATGCATACTCAGATATTGCTTTACAGTGGATGCTAGAGGAGCTGGTGGACGATGGAGATGAAATTATATGCCTTCGAGTAATCGATAAGGATTCCAAGATGATGGGTGACAGGAACTTGGAAAGAAAACAATATCAGGAGGAAGCTAGGTTACTGATGGAGCAAATACAAAAGAAGAATGATGAAAATAGAGCAATTAGCATTGTGCTGGAGTTTGCGGTTGGCAAGGTCCATAGCACATTCCAGAAAATGGTGCGTCTTCCTCCGGAGCCGATGAATCAGGGAATGTTACTGTTGTTAAGGCTAACAATTGGAACCAATAGATCCAAATTTATGAACCTGCGATGCTCATAGTTGGTACTCGCGGTCGTAGTTTAGGAGGTTTCCAAGGGCTAGTCAGCAACCGAAACTCCTTTTCCAAGTGGTGTCTCCAGTATTCACCGATCCCTGTAGTAGTAGTTCGACCTACCGAAAAGAGACTGAAAAAGAAGAAAAAGCGAGATGCAGACCCTACAAGGCAAGATTATGCTAGAATATTACGGGAGAGTGGGATCGATGGACACGAGACAAACGCTGGCGCTAGGACACCAGTGCTGGAGGAAGCAAACGATGAGTATGGTGAGGCTCATGCAGTAGCTTCTGCTCTTGGGCTGCCAGCGCAGTTTGATCCCACAATCAGACCGATGGCTACCGAAGGTGCATTCCCACATCGAAGCCGGGGATCAAGAACGAGCGATGCCACGGATACATCAAGAGAAAGTTTCTCTGTTGATTCGCGAGCGACCAGCCCGGAAGAGTTCCTAAAGATCCCCGGTTCTCAGCAATTAGAGAGCCCGGCTGTCAGCGGTGATGAAAGCAGTGGGGATGAGGAAGGAGAATTCGAAGTCGTGTCTGGACAGACACTTCTAGGCGATACCGTTGATGCGGACGCCGTGGATCAGGAACTAGAAAAGAAGAAGAAGCTGGCGATGATGGAGAAAGGTGAGGCTGCAGCTCTGGCTGCAGGTAGGAAGGCATCTATCGCATCGGATGCTTCTGGGTCGGTAAGACATGGGGACGAGGAGGACGAGGAAGCAGAGACTTGAAGAAGAAAACGGATGCCAATGAATGGTTTGAATGCAATGACCGGTTCGGGTGGGCTTTTATTAAAACGAGGAAACACATTGTAGTAGGTTTTGAGCGTTGGCGTTTGGATTAAGGGCAGAACTGGCGGGATTCCGGGAGGAGTTTTGTATTGTAAAACAGATTGATGTCTTTGATACCGACTGAGAAGCCCAACCATGGCACGGGCAAAATTAAAAATATCCGCAGAAGGGCTACTGTTGCACATGATCAGCGTGATCACGGTACATTTGGGTATGGGGAACGAGTGTCTGGGGATACACGCTGGGTGCTGAAGAGGTAATATGCTGGAATGGTCTTCAGCACTGGGATAAATTATGAATTGACCGTGACAGGCTGTTTGCATACTGTTTGTGGTTTATGGAGAATAACGACTTCACGGATCTCATGGTTATCACTGGGACGATGCGGCGGCGCGAGGGGGCTGTGATGCCAAATTTAGGAATCGCAGACCCCACTCAGCCGCGAACACGAGGTCCGATTCGTGCCACGGGCAAACCGTGCACCAGCCAACCCCCTGAATCCCGCCAAGAATACGATCTTCTCCACTGCCTCTTCCAAGCAAAGTTTCTCTTCACTTCGCCCGTCCTTTCTCTCTGCCATCATCCGTTCTAATCTCCATCGCTTCTTCTTCTCTCGCTATCCACGGCCTCACTCGTTCGGCCCTTTTGTACCTCTCCCGTTCTTTGGATATTCTGGGCTATCCCTTGGACGGTGGTGCGGCTCTCCAGACAGCGGGTCTCGCGTCAACAACAAACGAAACACCCGGTCTCGAATTCTCCGACGATCAAAGAGGGATCTTCGAAGGGGAATCCTAAAAATCCCATCCATAATTCTATTCGAATAATTCTATCCTGGTGACAGGCTAGAGATAATCAATCTTCGACCGACTCCGCTCCTCCACGTGGTAGCTAGTGTAAACAAGCACGATGCGGTCCTGGGGCCTTCTCTCCGTTCTCCTCCTTTCGACATTCGCTGCAGCATCGCCTTCACCATGGGCTGGATTCTTCCCTGAGTTGGATTCCATTGTCGTACGGCAAAATAATGACAACAATAACAATAACAAAGGCGGGACCAGTTCTGCACGTTAGTAGCATTCTTGTCCAGAGTAGGCTGATGAAAACATGGACTGACACTCAAATGCAGCACAAGCAACCCCGGGGCCTTCTGGTTCTAGTTCTAGTGCTCCCCAATCGGAACCACCATCATCTGGCGGGTCCAAGACCACGTCTCACTCGGGCACCCAGAAGACCACTGGAAAGGGGACTACAACAGCCAAACCGACCGGGAAGACCAATGGTACCCAAACGCATCACACCTTGTTTGATCCCACCGATCCTGCTGGTGGTATCGAGATGCTGACACCTGCCGTTACCGCTGGTTCCCAATTCTACAAGATTGGTGATTATGTTACCTTCGTGTTCAACATGACTTCCGTCCTTGCTACACCGACTGCCCTAGATGTTATGGCGACTTGCACAGTTAACAGCCAACTCTACCCTATTGCTATGAACATGACGGTTCACAACGCCACGGCTGCAGTCACCTGGGATACGTCCGCCTATCAGCAGACTGCCGCCTCCAACCCACTCCTCACCGAAATCTACACACTTATTATTTATGATGCCGATAGTAGTGTTAGTGCGACAGCAGAGCCAGGCTACTTGGCTGCGTTTGATCAGTATGCTTTTGGCATGTATGTACCACAGTCATACACACCCCTGTCTGATTACGTCTGCGCTACTTGCAGTGGTGCTATGGGTGATATGGAGAAGAGGGCATTAGGGATGGTGTTCGCGATGGGTATCATTACGGTCTTGAGCTTTACCTGGTTCGTGACGGGCTTGGGTATTATCTGGTAAATCTGGTGTGCTAAAATTGGCGAATGGTGATCTTTCCTGGTTATTCTTGGTTGGCTGCTGCATCGAACTCTCCTTTTAGACAGTGGGATACTTATTTTTTGATGGTCGGAGTTTGGCAACTGGAGGTTTTATGACTGGCATATAGCATCAGAGCGTTTATTGTTCATATTCAGATAATGATGACGCAGATAGTAGTCAACCTAAAAGAATTAATACTATTTTTCCCGAAAAGCAGTCTTAAGATTTCGAGTTCATGTCTACAAAATTCTTTCCAATGTTTTTAGTATTTCTATATGCGCTAATATGATACAACCGCTGAGTACACTCTTAAACCAGCTTGAGGCTGAAGCCACCACCCTTTTCTTCTTCCTCTCTTCCAGCAAAAATTCCGCTGAAATCCACCGCATGCATATCGGGCGCCGCTCCTCTGATTGGAGCGTTCGGCGTAACTCTCCGTCTCCTTTTCTCCTGTCCTGCCTTTGAGGGGAAAGTAGGGAACAAGGCTGTACTCTTCGGCTTTGGATCTTCGATGAAGAATGGGTGTTCCAGCACCTCTTTTGCTGTAGGTCGCGATGCTGGGTTTAACGATAAGAGCGAGGTCAACAGGGAACTCCCGGCAGATGTCAGGAACGGGAATTTAGCTCGCAAAACAGAGCCTTGGGTCATGGGATTGCTGGGAAGGCGTAACGAGCGAGCGTTCGGTAATCTTTTAAATCCAGGCCATGTCTGCTCACTTGGGATGCCGCAGAGCTCAAAGATCTTCGTGAGCTCATCTACTTCGTTCTTGCCCTGCAACAATGGTTCCCTTGTTAAAAGTTCGCCGAATATGCAGCCTACGCTCCACATATCTACAGCTGTTCCATATCTCTCTGCCCCTAATAGCAGCTCTGGGGAACGGTACCAGAGCGTGACGACTAGCTGGGTCATCTTAGGTGGCGGATCTCCAAAGTAACGTGCCATTCCAAAGTCTGCGATTTTAAGCTGCCCTCGGTTGTTAAGGAGTAAGTTCGAAGTCTTTAGGTCTCGGTGGAGAATCCAGTTGTTATGTAGATATGCCACCCCGGATGTTAATTGCTGCAGGAGGGTTTTCACTTCAGAAGTCAGGAATGGTTCGGACATGTCCTCCAGCAGCGTTTTGAGATCGTGTTCTAGGAAGTCGAGTACCAGGAAGATGCTAGGACTATGGTTAGAATCGTGTGTGGACACTGTCATATATAGAATTGATCAAAGGAGGGTCTTACTTCTCAATCTTCGATGTATCCTCCCCAACCACGACTTCTTGCAGGGCAAGAATATTTGGGTGGTCGCAGTCCATCAGCGTCTGGATCTCTCTCAAACCAGTCACAGGTATTCCATCTTGAGCGTTATCCATCTTCAGCCTCTTTAACGCAACCACTTTTCCAGTAGCCGTATCCTTAGCTCGTGAAACCCAGCCATAAGCGCCTTCTTCAATATCGTTCAATTTCTCAAAGTCCTCCACACTTCTGCAGCTTCGCCATCCTTTCTCGGGAAATCGTAGGAGCTTGCCTGCAGGCAGTTCATCTCCAGCTGCCGCCGGCTCGGGGGATAATCTTCTTCGTTTGGACGGGCGGGAGGCGAGGTCTTCGTGCGATTGAACNGTCTGCGGACGCTGCAGGCGTGCTCTCTTGTTGTTTCCGTTGTTGCTCCAGTAGCTGTCGTGCACGCGCCTCAGCTTCCTCCTGCTTGCGCTGCTTTTCTGCCTTTAAACGCTTCTTCTCCTCCTTTTCGCGTTTGCGCTGAGCTTCTAGAGCTGCATCTTCTTCCTCGTCTGCCCACCGGGACTTCATTTTCGTCGCCATCGCTTTTTGCTGGGGGAGGTGTAGGATGTGAAGCGGGCTTTCGTTATCAGTTGCTATCCGGTTAAATTGGAGCTCCTACCGTAATCGCAACTCAACCTTTACAACTTTTGAGGGAGGAGCGCGAGATGAGTCAACAGCAATTATGACTACTATTATGAAGACTGCCTTGCAATCTCAAGTTAGGAGACAGCTAGTTGGCTCTCTCTGCAGGAGATCCACAGCGCAATGTCTATCCGCGAGGTGGTCTTCAACGGACACAAGGAAGTGGTCAACACCACTAGCTAAACAATTAGCTGAAGCTATTACAGTAGGTCTCATGTATGGTAATACATATTCGCGGATGATAACTTAAAATCCAGGCTACTGGTCCTGTCCCTCTGGCTTCATACATGCGGATGTGCTTAACGGCAGACAGAGGAGGATACTACACATCAAAGCATGAAGGCCGAGACCCATTCGGCCAGAAGGGCGATTTCATAACATCCCCCGAGATATCACAAATATTCGGAGAATTAATTGGCATATGGTTTGTTGCTGAATGGATGGCGCAAGGGCGGAAGACCAAAGGCGTGGAGCTGATTGAAATCGGACCTGGTAGAGGGACTCTAATGGATGATATGTTGCGAGTACGTTTGGATATTTATGGTTACTATGAGGCGAGAGGCCTATTAACATGAGTTGCAGACGATTCGAAATTTCAAGCCAATGGCTTCCAGTATTGAAGCAGTATATATGGTAGAAACGAGTGAATCTTTAAGAGAGACACAGAAACAGTTATTATGTGGAGACACCCCTCTTGTTGAAACAGACATTGGATACAGAGCTTTGAGCAAATACTCTGGAATCCCTATTATATGGACCGAAAATATTCGCTTCATTCCTACAAGTAGGTATTCATTCGAAGGAGTTTTACTTCCCAGCTCTAACGTCGGTGCTAGCTCCGGAGACATCTCCCTTCATTGTAGCTCATGAGTTTTTCGATGCCCTTCCAATTCATGCATTCCAGTCTGTTCCACCTTCGGAATCAGAGTCAAACACTATTCAAACCCCTACAGGGGAGCATACCCTGGCACCAGATGCGGTAAAAAATCGACAAGCAAAAGAGCCACAGTGGCGCGAACTGGTTGTCTCTCCCACTCCTCCAGGGTCTACTCACTCATCTCTCGGCACTCCTAAATCGCAGCAACTCTCAGGGGAACCTGCGGAGTTCGAACTGACGCTTTCTAAAGCTTCGACACCCCACAGCCTCTACCTTCCTGAGCTTTCACCCCGTTATCGAGCGCTGAAATCTCGCCCTGACTCTCTCATCGAGATCTCGCCCGAGTCCCACGTCTATGCCCAACAAATTGCCTGTCTCATTGGTGGCTCGAATGAGGCACCCAAGAATTCACCGTCTGGTGCCGCGCTCATCCTCGATTATGGACCATCGGACACCATTCCCACGAATTCCCTGCGTGGCATCCGGGAGCACAAGATGGTTTCTCCGCTGAGTCTGCCAGGATTGGTCGATATATCTGCTGATGTTGATTTCACGGCGCTAGCTGATGCGGCGTTGGAAGCTTCTCGTGGAGTCGAAGTCCATGGTCCTGTCGATCAAAGCACATTTTTGCGTGCGATGGGGATCAAAGAGCGAGCTGAGATGCTAGTAAGAGGGTTAGCAAATGATGAAGAGAAGCGCAAGCGTGTTGAAAGTTCTTGGAAGCGGCTGGTGGACAGAGGTGGTAGCGGTATGGGTAAGGTCTACAAGGCAATGGCTATTATACCGGAATCTAATGGTCAGAGACGACCTGTTGGATTTGGGGGGGATATCACCCCTTGAGATGAGCTCGATGTATTATACGATATATTGTATACTATCTGTGTGAGTGGAGGCCCTCCTATGTAACATAACAATGAACGAATTTCATGGGTTAGCTCGAATAGCTGTATGGGTCCTTCAATTGCCAAGGCTCTCTCACGTTCCTCGATAAATGGCACACGTGCATGACGATGGCAAACTACCGCACCGGTGTTGACCATGATCAAGAAATGTTATCTAGCTATTCTTCTTGGATATTCTAAGAGTGCTTTAAGATATTTCCACATTCGCAGATGTCCAACTTTATTAGTAAATTTAACTACACTAGAATATTATCTCGGATTTTTATAAAATTATATTATAAAAAACATGTATTTGATTATTGGAATTCTTTTATTTATAAATATCATAACAGCAATATTCTAAGACAATGACTTCGACGAAGACTAGTACCACAAGAAGGCAGAATCAACGAACAGGCAGATACTAGCGGAGAAAGAGAAGGTGCTTGGGCCAGAGCATCCTTACACGTTGAAAACCATAAGTAGCTAGGCAGGGATACTAACCAGCAGCATAATCCATAAGAGTTGTGGGACTTGTAGAGTTAACACAAATTACACTCAGGTGTTTGCAGAGCCAAGAAGAGGCAACATCAGCTTGCACTAGGCCCGTGTTTGATTATATTATAACCTCAGAGCCAATTAGATCTTAGATTTGTCGTTTTGGTTTATCAATTTCCTAACCCTTTTGAAGGCCAAAAATCCATCGAGAGTTAGAAATATAACCCTTCATCCTCATGCTTTATATCCACCATGAATACCCTTGCCCCAGAAACAATCTGCTGTCTTACTGCAATCGATATCCCATCTTTCCTAAGAGGTATCTGCCAAAAGATTCGATCAGGCTCCTTCTTCCAAGTCCTTTTGTGCTTTGCAGTCTTCCTATTGTCAAACGACTGAGCAATATCTTGTAAGTTCTCATCTTCCATGGGCGTTACTATATTCGCATAGAAGGCTTCCCAGTACATATGAACGTGATGGCTTCCCCACCCTAGAACAATAACACAGCTAAATTTATGATCGGCTATGAATTTATGATCGGCTATGAATTTTATTGCATATGTAGAGTCACGATCTCCCTCAAAATGTATATGTCCATCCAAAGGCATTCGACTGCTTGGATAGACTTCACTGATCGCAATTCCACGGCCGGGCAGCCCTGTTATTCTGACAATATACTTCTGGTAAGGTTTGTACCGGTAGTAAAAATCATTAAGACTGTTTATTTTGTGACCTACCCAGCCATGTATGTCTTTTAATCCAAGTTCCTGTACTTCTGAGGCAGCAGTAGTAGTGAAGTACTGGCTTCGGAATCGGCAGTACTGGCCGTTACTTTCAGGAATCACGGCCAGCTGAATACCGATTATCTGGTCACTCTTGCCAGCCTCGTGACAGTCTAAAACTCCTACAAACACCCGATACTTGGTGGAATGATCTCTGGAGCGTAGTTGCATCTGCAGCCCTTTGTTTGTCATGATGAAAGACATGCCAGTTTCCGTCTTCGATCGAATTATGCATCCGGAATCACGGAAAAGCCTTGGAGATGGGGCAAGAAGGCCGCGGCAGGTCGATGTACTGGGGGTAAAAGCTGAGTGGCCTTTCTTGTGGCGCGATATCTCCCGCCATGCAAAAATTGTAGGATCATCAGTAACTCTCATGATCTCTTGCTGAAGTCTTATGAATGCATTCTCTCCTTCCCCATATAACATCGGCATGTTAATGCCGAATATTCCTAGCAAGCAATAAGCACGATCTTCTAACCTAGCCGTTTCTCGAGTCGAGGCCCATGATAACCGCTGAGCGATGCTAAAAGTAAGGAGAGTATCAGTTTCGCCTTGGAGCGCCTCCATCTGGATGTTTGTGGCTTCTGAGATGGCTTTCTGAAGACTTGATCTCGTCCCAACTTCTTGCCAATCACTACCGTAAAAGATCACATTAAAGGGTGCTATCAACTCCTGAAGTGTCCATCCTCGGGTGAACCATCTACTTTTGGAGAAGGCAGATGCTTTAGTTGACGGATTTTCGCGAGAGGGCACATCCAACAAATAGACGTAGCACACTTCCGCTCTTTTGTACCACTGATACATTGAGTTGATGGCTTCTGACAGCTCTGAGCTGCTTGTTTTGTCTATACAGCAGGTATCTATCCATACATATTCAAATCCGTCAGTGGCAGCGATCCTGCAGCAGTGCCTGATTTTGTCATAACCTGCTTTCTTTTGTATATCAGAGCTTTTCATGTCTTGGAAAGACACCTCATCTATCCCCCATGTATGTGAGAGTATGGCATACGGTGGGNNATTTTGTCGTCATTAAACTCTGCGAGCTTGAGGGTCTTTGAGTGAAGAAGATGCATGATAACCGCGGCTGTCACGGAAGATTATAGTTCGATCCAATGCTATGTCATCAGAAGTAGGCTGTGAGTAGGTGGCATATTAAAAAAAACCCACTGCTTTCCGGTGAGAGCACACTGGCAACGAGTGGTATAGTCCGGCATCGTCAGAAACTGGTCGCTGGGAAACAACTAGCAAATGAAACCTACCAAGGTAATACTCAAGAGTCGATTAATATCCCGAGTACGAGTGCCGGTGCGCAACTCGATCAATCAGTGGTCAGTGATGCAGGGTGTCACTGCTAGCTGTTCCGCCGACTCAATGCTGCGCGACTGAAATATGATTTGCTTCTGCGATATATGAGCATGAATATATGAGCATGATCTCGGTGGGTGAGCAGGACGATGTGATCACGGAAGCAGAAGAAATCAGCCAAGAGCGGGGGACCTGATCTCAATTTCTTGATACGGAACACGTGCCCGTAGCCTTGCTAACGTCGCGTCTTCTCATCCAGCAGTACAGTACGTCACTCAATTATTATTGTAATTGTTGGAATTCCAGCTGTATTAGTATGTTTTCAGTATATACAATCTTTTTTTGCTTCGAGTAAATTAAATTGCCACCCCTTCCTATGGACCTTAGCTGATCAGTCGCAGCATCCACAGGAACGATATGTAGGGACAAGACAATGAGGGATCGAGCATAATAGCGAGCTCTTCATCAGGAAGCAAAATACAATACTGTATGAAAATATACGCCAAGCAAAGGAAATGTATGTCTCGACGAGGCTCGCTGTTGAGCTAGCTAAAGGGTCTCAATAATAATGAACTGGCTGATCACTGGAGCCTCCTCTGGCTTTGACCATGGTCAAGAAATGTTATCTAGCTATTCGTCTTGGATATTCTAAGAGTGCTCCAAGACATTTCCACATTCGCAGATGTCCAATTTTATTAGTGGATTTAACTACACTAAAATATTGTCTCGGATTTTGGTAAATTAACTCCGTATCCTAGACAAATAACTAAATTAATTATAAAACTATATTATAAAAAAATACTTATTTGTTGAGACTTTTCTGTTTATAAATATTGTTTTTGTTTAAATATATCTATAGGTATCATAATCTAAATATTCTAAGACAATGATTTCGACGAAGACCACTACCTGGCTGATCACCGGAGCGTCCTCTGGCTTTGGCAAATCGCTTGCATTGCAAGCTGTCAAGGCAGGCCACAAGGTCATTGGCACTAGTAGAGATATAAAGAATGCAGAAGAGAGTTGCCCTGAATTTGCGGCGAACGGGGGAATCTGGCTGCGCTTGGATCCGGGCGAGAAGGATGCGTATGAGCAGCTCTCCAAATCCTCGCAGCAACATGACATCGATGTATTGGTGAACAACGCAGGTTACGCATTCATTGGAGCTGTTGAAGACACTAGGTAAGTCTTCCACTTCAGAAAAGTTTGTTTCAAGGAAAGGAAGTCTCCAAAAGCCTGATCATATGTGCACCTAGCGAAGATGAACTGCGTGCTCAGATGGAAGTTAACTTCTATGGTCCTCTCCGTACTGTACAAGCAGTCCTCCCTAGTATGCGGGCAAAGCAATCTGGCCATATTGTGCTCATCAGTAGCGGAGCTGGGTAAGTTCACTCCCTGTCTCTCCTTTTTTGCCCCCTTTTTTGCCCCCTTTTCCTTTCTGCTTCTCAAGCAACCTCGTCTACCATTGTATATTCACGGAGCCATTGTTTTCTGACTTGTGGCTTTGCACAATCAGGTTTATCGCAAGACCAGCACGAGCATCATATTCAGCAAGCAAATTTGCCATTGAGGCTATTCACGAGTCGCTTTCCTACGAGCTTCAGTCGTTCGGCATCAAGGTATTGATTGTCGAACCTGGTGCATTCCGCACCCCCTTTTCCTCCCGGATCATCACGCCCGCCCAGTACAGAGAAAGTGGTGGCCTCAGTGATGCCTATCGTGGCACGGTCGTGGAGCAGATGCTTGTTGGAACGGTTGAGATGGCTTCAATGCCGGATTCTGTGAGAGGAGACCCTGAGAAGGCAGCTCGCGCAATCTTAGAGGCTGTCAATAAGGGCTACGATTATCTCCGGCTTCCATTAGGAAACGATTGTGTGCAAGCCTTGGAAACGAAGATTGGTGAATTACAGCACGATCTCGACTCAACAAGGGCCGTGGCTACATCGATGGATATTGATTCATAGTCTGAAAGGAACAGTTAACTATTAATAGTAGACATCTGGCGGGTGTTAGTCGACCAAAAGTAAAACAGTTCAGGCCCATCAGCGTATACAGATGTAGGCCCTACATCCCTCTCTCAGCCCGTCGACGAGTCTCTCACCGTGCCGGACTCCCACGTCCTAAATGTACCAACTACTCTCTTTTGGCGCGGCCTTCTGGAATAGCAAGTTCGGCCGCCTGCTCGCCTAATCGCTCTGCCAAATGGTCGCCCTTGCTGTTCGTTTTAGCGAGTCTGTTTATTTTGGGCTATACAGTAGCATAGTGAATTGGGTCGCTAGTGAGACAGCAAGTCCAGTTCCCACTACCAAATCAGCATTCCATATTTTGTTTAATGACAACGCTTGTGATCATCGGACTTTGGGAATAATACTCAAACATATACGTATATTACTGATCCTGATATACGTATTAGTCTTTACAACAACAAGGAGGTGATGCACAAGCCAGGCTGGCTGCCGACTTCTCGTGCTCCAGCTACCTTTGAACTAGCAACGAGCTAGCCGCAGACCAGGAAGTGCAGAACACTACACAACCAATCAAAACTATAGTATTCCCAGAGCCATTTTAGACCTCGTGCAGAAAGATATTTGATGCTTGATATGCTTCGCTCAACGCGGCAAAAGAATATGTGATGCGGTGTTCTGTCATTCCCTTTCGATAGCTGTCCTCCAACCAGGGTCGGAATCCTGAGCTGGGTACGCTATTGGTGTCGCTGTCGGTTGTGGAAGGCGGCCTGGCCCGCGGCACTAGCTTCCCCGTCAGGTGCCGTCGTAACCCCAGAAAGGCCCTGGATCCACTCGTAACGCCCAACAATTAGCGTGTTCAAGCACTTGATTCCATGCACAAGCAGCACCTCGGTCACGTCTTAATCTAAGTCCAACATCATGTGTTGGAGAGTGGGTGTACTCACACCCAGTGCTGGCTTGTGTCGGATGCAACTGCTGTTTTGCCATACTTTACACTAAGCGCCCGTGGAAGTTGAGAACCTCTCGAACCCTGCCCTCCTCCTCCACCTGATGGATTTTGGCAGACTCCCCGCACAACGTACCGAGGAGGGGGTGGGGGAAGTACCCGGGCATGATGTACGGCTAGATCTGGTGTATTGAAGACAGCGTAAGTTTGCAAGTCGATCACGTTTTCGCTATACAGATATTGGGAAGAGGCCTCGATTCTCTACCCATCTTTCCATAAGCAAGACACTAGATCGGGTGTAATCAGCCAGGTTTGGTTAAATTAAAAGGTATCTAATCCAAGGTCGTCACAACCATGCTGGCTTGTCTTGTCGTATCGCTTGCCGACCATACGTGTAGCACATGAAAAATCGGCTACGAAAAGACATATTGATCCTGGCCGTGTAATCCGAAACATTTCAGGGTGAATGAGCGGCCGAGACAATACATAGTACGGGGTGTGAAGATCATGTGGGCTGTGGCCCGGTGAGCTGAATTTAGGCTACAACAACAATGGAAAGAGTGGCTCCAAGAACGGGCAGATAGAGTTGAAAAGCTGGAAGTGAGGGTGAGGTCTGGTGCTGGATATTCCATTTCAGATGTGCACTTATGGTTAGCCAAGCTTTTGTTGGCGCCGTGAAAGAGGTGAAATAGACATAGGACACTCGGGCACTAATGACAGTGCGTAATATGCAGGTCCTGACCAGGATAGACAACATTGGATCGACTCGAAGCTACTTTCATCGTCCACACTATATGGATAAGTTCCATCACATGTGGTGGAATTATGGGTTGACAATGGAAGCTCGAAGGAGTGGCAGCGCCCGATGGCACACGCCTGACTCCCATCCAAATCGATATCAGAAGCCTTGCTTCGTTGGATCGATTGCTCCTGTATTGACGCCACATCCGCATCACATGCGGGACGGGAACTGAGTCAACCCAATAATGGCTGGCTAGGATACTTATGGTCTAAGGACGCGTATCTACCAGGGTTCACCAGCGAAAGCGTGTGACTCGATCGTTCGCGAGTCAAGAGGAGGGTATGAGTGGGATACCAAAGGATCTCTAAGATGCAGTATTCTCTCGCCATCGCACGGCGGCTTGCAGCTCAGACATTAATTGGATGTGGTAACTTTGAGTGTGGCACTCATTAGAAACTGTCCCCAAGGCTAAATCGAAAATCCGTGATGTTTGAGATCCGAGGAGCCTTGGGATGGGGTAGACACCACAATCCACTGTATCTGGTTGTGGGTGTAGCACATCCCTGGAGACGCGCAAGAAACTATCACTTTGCAGACTTCGCAGTTGCCGAGCGTCAAAGTATATCGATTAATGTTGGTGATAGAATGCATACTCGTCGGGAGGAAGACTCTCCAGTTGAGCGACTCATCGATCTCATTGACAGAAGTGGGACTCAGGAAGAGCAAGGGAACAAAAGAACACAAGCACTGCTGGGTACGTGAGCTACAAGGGCTGTACCCTCCATAGGGAAAGGAACAAAGAACGCCGTATGACGACCGAAAGGGAAATACACGAACCCGTCTCCGGTGCCTTCGGTCCGAGCAGCTGTTGGTTCCCTGGTCGGCTTGGAGGCAACCAACACCGGGGGCAGGATGTGTAACGGCGGCGAGACCAGGGGCCGCAGCACGGAAGACGAGATGCCCTCTCTTGGTTGGTCCATGATTGAAATCCGCTAGCAGATGACCCTGCCCATGGTGATATGCCTGGTCCAGACAAATCTCGACCTCGAAGTTCCACAGCAGATGTATTCCGAGACGGGTAATTCCATTTCACAAAAGACAGGGACAGAAGAAGGGGAGAATGAGAATGAGGAGAGGAGTCCCACCTGGAAAACAGACAGGGAGAAGAGCGGCATACCTCCAGCGCTGCAGTAGATCTAACAAAATGGTGACATTGTACCGTTGCACTTTCCATCCGCGCCAATATTGTTGATTCCAGTCCAGCGGGTCTGGAAATGCATCAACACGTCTCCTCTCGCGATCGGTGTCCTGGCAGAGCCACATCCCCGCTCCAAGCATGGCATGAGCGTCAATCTACCGTAGTATCGGCGCACGACAAGAGCATCAAGCGCTGGTGCCGCGAGCTTGGGTAGATCTTAGCTGGCTTGGGACATCAGTGAGTAGCATCCGCGAAGAGCAGCTTCACAATTCGTCTTGTGCTCCGCCTCGCCGCGCCTCTCCGCGCACATGCTTGCACATCAGCAGGAGTACTGTGGTAGAGAGGCCTCCCTCCTCCTCTTCTGCCGGCGATCCGGCTGATTAGATTGCGACTGCGTCTGCAAGCCACTATCACACATTAAGCGCAGCCGCCCGTTTAAAGGCTAGCGTGGACATTAGACGCAGCAACTTGGGAGGGGCCCTTATTGGAGTGAGAAGACTTGGCTCATGAGCTGTCATCCGAGCCAAGGTTTATGCGGCAGCAATTGAGTTGTGTCATTTGCTCCGTTATCAGTGGCAAAAACACCGTTTGGCAGGCACAGATTATCGGGGCATCGGGGCATCAGGGCGAGCGAGGCAGCCGTTTGGGGGGCCGTCGTCACATCGCAGCAGCTGCGGCGGCGAGGGCAGATGGCGAGCAAAAGGGCAATTAGGCGATCTGGTTTGTTTGGGCGGCCTCCCGAGAGGGTGTGCAGGCGACGGGAAGTTGCATTCCAGCGCCTAACTCGGGGCCTGATTGGGGTCGCCTGGCGCACGGGTGCAGCAGGCTCCACCACTGATACCTCGCCGTTGCGACCGCCCGCCCAAAATCGCGCAACTCTCGCGTCTTCGGCCCCTCCACAAACCCCCTCACCCCAGGCACGCCAGGGGTCTGCGCTGCCCTACCGTGCCTACCGACTGCCTACACCACGCCCTGTCAGACATACACACACAAAGGAATGCTGCTGTGTTCAGCCCCCGTCGGGCGGACAGACCACCCTCTGGCGTAGGCAGGCAAGGACAGAACATGCCGGCCCCCGCCCAGGCGACCTCGACTGTGCCAGCGACTGGACCCAGTGCTCTGGACCGGGGGGGTGACATCCTATGCACTGGCAGCTGGAGAGAGTCGGCGAGTGGCTGCCGACGCAAGGACCAATGTGGGCTTGCGGCACGACAGCAGCAGACTCAGGTGTGTCACCAGGTGAGAACCGTGGACTGGAGCNCTCCTGGTATCTTGGCCCTGCGAAGGTACTGAGGTGGTACTGTGAGGCACGTCCGGAGCAGAGCAGCCACCCCAGAGGCGTAGCAATGGTAGGTGGGCGCCATCTTCTTCTTCTTCCTGTTCTTCTGGTCTCCTGTGCCTCTCCACTGCCGGAGCTGCAGAACGCCCGGTGGCCGTTCAAATATATCTTAGCTCTACCGCTCTCCTAGCTTCCCTTCTTTTTTCTCTCCCATCCTTCAACCATCACTTGTGTAGCTACAAGTGGCAAAGATCAAGCAGTTCATCAGTTCTGTCCTTGGTTTTATTCCTATCGCTTCCCAGGAGAAAGACAGACAGATCTTCTGGCCTGGCATATACTTCGACGAGTGACATCGTCGGGGCCAGGCTACGAGCTTCGAATTGGCACAGAGCTCTTCCAATGGTGCTGCCTCATCATCAACCAGGAACGACTCTTCCCGTTCTTTGCTGAACTGATCCAACATGGCCATCCGCCGAGGTCTCTGGATTGCGGTGCTCGTGGCACAGCAAGCTCCCGCGCTCCAGGTTACCCCCAATTCACCTTGCGCTCCCGTGTGCATGAACGACCCGACCCAGGACCCGTCTGACCCGAATGTCTCCAATACATTCGGCAGTGAGATCACATGCAGTGATGCATCCTACGCAACATCTGCGGTTGGGCAGAAGTTCGAGTCGTGCGTGAACTGCCTCCGAAACAGCTCGGCATCGAGCTCCGGAGAAAGTGACCAGTCATGGTTTCTGTGTAAGGCCTATCACTGAGCAAGTTCATCCTCAATGTAGATATACTGATAGATGCTCCGTCTTAGATAACGTTCGATATGCCGTGGATACCTGTCTGTTCAATTTTGCCAATGCTACAGACCAGCCTCCAGATTCCCCCTGTAGTACGGACAACGCCTGTGGTCCTCTGCAGGCTGCTCTTGAAGACGGGAATCTCAATCCCAGCAACGAGACGGAGTTCTCGTACTGCACGGCTGATAGCAATGCTATCCTAGGCTCTTACCTGTCCAGCTGCCAAGCTTGCCTGCGAGAGACCACTGATGAGCAGTACCTTGCCAACTGTATGTGCAATCTAGGCGTATTCCAGCATCCAAGCATCCACACAAGCTGACTTTCAGCATCTAGTTCTCACTGCACTGCAAGCTGGCTGCACGCAACGACCGTCTCCTTCATTGATGATCGGTTTGCAAGGCAGCATCTTCTCCACAACTCCGGTGAACGTCACTTATCCTGGTGACACCGGAGTTCAACCTAAACACAAGGGCCTCAACCAGAGCGCCATTATCGGCATTGTCGTTGGCGTCGTGGTGACTGTCCTGATTCTTGCCGCGCTGGGACTTATCTGCTATCGGAAACGACGTGATCGAAAACTCCTCAAAGGGCTCAGATCTCCCTTGGATCCACGGTTTGGCGCTCCAAACATTACAGCTCCCAACGATGGATCGTATGCCACTCCGTCAACGAGTCCCGGATACACAATCAAGCCATATCATAACTCTCTTCTGTCATCCAAGGAAGTGGATGCCTTAAGCGTGATGCAGGGTCAACAGAGTCCACCGGGTTATACGGATGCTCATTCTCATCGAATAAATACCCTCCCGGACTACTCGCCCACGCAAATACCAACTCACAAAGCATATATTCGGAATAGCCGTCACAGCAACGCCATCTCGCTAGCAAGCACGGCAACCAGAACCGAAAACCCATATCCGCCCGAGTCCTACCGGTCCGCCGAATCCTCTCCCAAGAACTTCCCCTCCCCAATAAGCACCACCATCTCTACGCCCTCGACTCCAAAGTTCGAGCTTGGTCTTCCTCCACGTCCAAACTCTCGCCTTAGTTCCAACAAGATGTCGCCAAAATATTCACCTCCGCCCCTCATCACTCCATCCAGCATCTACTCCCACACCAGCGTATCAAGTGCTCAGGGAGCAGCAGCAGCACTCTCACAGTCTGGCCCTGGAGCTCTCGCTCCAATCCCTCAGAACATACCACTCTCCGCGGTCCGAGACGATGAGATGAACCTTCCCACACAGCCGTCCGACTCCTCTGCAAAAGTAGGCCGCTCATTGAGCCTTAAGGGGATATTCCACCCCAGATCTAGCTCCTCTCAAAATAGCCCTCCCTTGGTGATATCAGGCCCGATCGTCCAAGCCGACAGACGATTTGAGCAGCATCTTGGAGATAGAGAACGCTGGGAGATGGAGGCTCAACAACAAAACAACGCACGCACGCCACAAAGTGCGGAGAGCCAGCCCGAGCAGTGGCCAGGAGCATACTAAGAACACTTCATTGGAGGTTAATTCCTTTTTCATGCGTTTTGTAGTACGCCAATACATTCTTCTCGTATATAATTTATTTACTTATTTATCCACTCGTTCATTCACCATTTATACGTTCGGGTTTCCGGTATTTCAGGAGGGAAATGGGCGGCTTGCTTTGTGTTTTTTATTTGGAGGCGGAAATGAGATATCTCTGTCTTGATTTTCTTCGGGAGGGAGAACTATTTTCTGTTATCGGGGTAAGGGGGGCGGCAGCAATGAAAAAAGGAAGCTGAGTATTCCTTTTTGACTAGACTAAATCTAAATCTCTACATCCACAGAAAGGGAAGTTCAAATTGATCAAATGTCACTATTACTCGTGAGAGAGATATCTTGATTCATATAATCTTGCTCCCTCTCTGAACTGGTTCAGCCTGTATCTGTGCATCTAAATGTGTCTTCTGCCTTTTCTCCATTCCTGCGCCTCCTCGGGGGCAGTGATTCATCTGGAATTCAGTAGATCGCTGGAAACCTCTCCAACCACTACCTCTCCCATACATCAATACCACACTGTCCTATACTCCGGTAGCCCCGCGGAGAAGGGCCGTTGGGGAAAATGCGGCACAGACGAACACCTATCTGTACGTACATGGTAAGCCAAGTGCATTTTTCCCGGAATGGACCAGACCCGAATTGCTCAGTATAGAGACCACCCAATCAGTGTCGAATTTCATGGGCCGCCATCCATCCAATAAGGAGGGGTAGCAGCCTACACATTTGAATTACACTCTCGACCCAATCAAGAAAGCCAGATAGGAAATGGTGGGAAAAGGGGGGAATGGGCTGACACAACTGGCTTTTCTCAAACGCAGCTTTTAACCTCGGGGGAGTTCTTGTGGCTGATATAATGTCTCTATTAACTAGTTATCCAGGCCTCATCACGTAATGCCCAGCCATGCATGATATATGGATGTACCTCTCGGAAAATCTCATCAAGAGATATGTGTGTGCGTGCGAATCTTTCTGATTCGGGGGGAATCCTTGTGGCCCAGCGCTCTCTCCCGGTGCCACTCAATCTCAAAAATCGCTCGCAAAGCCCAAACCCAGTCATGATATATACAAAAAAAAATTAACGCCCATAGAAGATCTCTCACGCTGAGATGCGCCAGCTCTCCCAATTATAGTCATGCTCCCATAATATCCCTCCCGCTGCCCATTAAAACAGAGCAAAAAAAAAGCGTGCGTTAGTCCCCTTATAGAACAAGTTATATGGCGTCGCCTCTCTTAACGTCTTCTTCTGTTAAGGGAGTCCGTAGGAATACCCTTCCCGGACCAGGTTGTGCAAGCACTGGTGGCGGGCTCATGTGCTTGACGGCCTGCATTTCGATGCGTTCTCCAAAAGGCTCGGGCTCCGGTTCCCTCCTGTCTCGTTCCTTGCCGGTGTTAATGCTGCCCTTTCGATCCAAGGGCCATTCTTGCATTATCGGTTGCTTGATATCATTTGCAGAGACCGGGCTGGAGTATTGACTTGTGTAGGGACTAAAGTAAGCCTTTTCGCCCATGGCACTCGCTGGAGACTCATCCTCAATGTGCCGATCAGCCCACGGACGTCCCTGGTTCAACGGCCTCTGGCTTTGCGGACTATCGAAGAAACCACCGGCGCTGACATCGCCACTGCTCATGCCGGTTCCTCCATCCTGACCGTGCATCTGCTGCTCTTCAAACCACTTGGCGTAACCACTTTCTCTCTGGTGCCGAGCGATTTCGGCACGGCGGCGTCTCCTGCCTCTGCAGATGATACAGAAGCCCGCAAGGAATAAGATTACCACGACGCCAGCTGCGGCGATACCCACTTTCGCTCCAAGAGATAGGGATCCGCGATCAATTGCAGGTATGCTGGCTCCTGATGGCATCGGGGTGGTGATGTTGACCGGAGTGGTGGAGAAAACAGATCCTTGAATGGAGAGTGAGACGCCTGGCTTTGGTTGCTGTTGACATCCTGCCTCCAACGCGGTCACAACTATGAGAGAAGGGTCAGTTGCTGAAGCCTGGGTCGCATATACGGTATAGAGAATACGCACAGTTGTATAAATAGTACTCATCGGTGCTTAAAGCCAAGCAGTTCTGGCAGTTTGCGAGCTCATAAGCGAACAGTTCAGAGCAGTAGCCATATGCGCTAGTGGTCTGGGTGAGGTTATCGTATTCGAAAGCGGCCTGCTCCAATCCACACGCTCGGCTTTGGCAAGTTAGCTTGGCATGATCATTCTTCTTGCATATCGAGGTCATGTGGTTGGTGTGAACTTACCTTGTGCTGCATGGAGAAGTGCCGATCTGGGTATTGTTGGGGAAGCCAAACACACACCAACTGACTGCGTACCGTAGATTATCTGTCACGGACGCAGGATGTGAGCTACATGTTCAGGCGTAGAGAGGAACCAAAAGTGGAGGAAGTGGACAGAAAAGGAGAGTTGAAACTAAACTTTATAAATGGTAAAGGAAAAGAAAACAAGAGAGATAGACTGTTGAAAAAAGTAAAAAATAAAAATAGGAAGAAGGAGGAGGAGTCTTACATAAACCCAGTTGGAGATCCGTCAAGCCGGTTGGGGAATCAGTTTCGTTGCTGGTGAGTTGACAAGTGAGGCAGGAGGTGAAGGTTGGACCGACGGAGCCACCATAGCCCCCGTAACCCGTCCCGGCCGAGTAGTCGGAGATCTGACATGGGATTTCGTTTCCCGAGGTGCCGCCCAAGCTGTTGCCGCAGACGGTTGCGCAGTGCGTGTTCACATTTGCCCAGAGAGCGTTGCTGGGTGAGATATGCAAGGCGATGGCCGCCAGGACGGCCGAGGCGAGGAGGGAGGGCATCTCGAGGGTGGGGAATCGCACTACCGGAGCGAGATATGAATGTTATCTGTGTCTGTCTCCCTCTCTATCAGAGAGAGGCTTGCGTATGCCAACGTATGTGTATGTGTTGCAGAAAGCCGGGAGAATATTTGATTCAAGGTTAGACCGCCGTAGAGAGCTTCGTCGATAAGCAGTCCTGCTACTAAGCTTGGAAGACTCTCTTTGGGGAGGATGCTCTTTGTTTCTGGTGCATCAACAGTTTCCAAGTGGCGGTGCGTCGCTTCGTCCGAGAGGACGCATCGAGGCGTAAATCCAGAGGCAGATGCCGGGAGGCTCACACCGAACGGCAGAATATCAATGTCCAAGAACTGACAACCCAAACGGTTGTCGCGAAGTCTCTGGAGGTCATATATGTATATCACGGTGACAGTGGGACTGCCCGTACATAAGCCGCAGCTCCGCAACCAGCACTGCAGCTGCGGTGCCCATGCGTATGATTTTTGGTGTGACTTTCTCCGCATCAACCAATGCCTGGGCGAGCAGTGGGAGGAAGGCGAGGAAGGGCAGCAGCCACCAGCAGGTGAACCAGGTGAAAGTGGCCACCCCAGCTGCAGGGTCACCTTGGGGATCAACAGCATCCAGGCTTTCCTCCCCAGCACCCGCACGACCAGCACTATCTCAACTGCCAGTGGGAGGCGGCGTGGGCTGGGAGCACCTCCTGTGCCCTGCGTGATGGCGGCGCTGATTCGCCCGTGGGACATCAGCCCAATGTACTGTAGAAGGGGGCCTGGTCGCTGGCGAGCGCGGCGGGGGCCTCCTTCCGCTCCTTCCACCGCGACGAGGGCCCGCCGGTGTCGATAGGACAGCAGCCCTCACCGCGGCTGGCCCGGATTTCCACCACCAGGGAGGAAGACTCCACGTACGTAACTTCTGCTGGACTGCCGAGACCCCGTGCTGGATGACCCGTTGTTGGGCTGTGGTTCTCCCCGGCCGAGGGTGTCCATGATAGTGGCCTTCCTCCGGCCCTCCCCAGGTGCGGTCCACGCAGCATCATTGGCCGCGCCCACGGTGGCATATCACCACACTAAGCTGCCGGACTCGTAAACCATTGAGTAGGCACTTGCACCTCTAGGATCTCACGGGTACAGCGCACTGGGCAGGTTCAGGATGATCGCAGTGACACCAGATGAAGGGCCGCCCCTGGTCGACCAACCGCATTGCAGACACACCTGTAGCTCGTAAATCGGGCTACTCGTAGATTCCCCTGGCTTGTGTGCTTCCATACCACCATAATAATCNATGCCTACAATCACAAACACAAGACACAAACACAAACACAAAAAGCGTCACCTTTGTGTCGCCGAGATTTCAGATGTGCCCTCGGCATGATCCTCTTGTCGCGGGCGTGAGGCCCTTTGACGTGATGAACATGCTCATTGGGCCAGCACGTGCGGGGCTGATGCTGTGTGCGAAATACCAGTAATGCCATGGTGGTTTCTGTGGTGCTGGGGAAAATGCTGCGTGGGACTGAAAAGGGCAGCACGCCATGAACGACTGAGTGTGTGACCACCGAAGCTTTGCGGCCTCTCGGCGACTAGTGCGGCCTCCTCAGTGGCCGCCTGTGGCCCGGCCCTGCGACCCTCGACCCCCCTGGGTGGTGGCGTGCAGACCAATACTTCCTCCCGCACGCACCTTCTTCGTGAACTGGTGCACCGATGCATCAAACTACCAACTTTTCTGGGTGGAAACGGTGAAAAAGCAACACCAAGCCACGGAGCAGTTCTCCTGTTCGCCATGCTCCACAAGCTGCAGAGACAGAAATCACTTGCGCCATGACAGTGCTGTACCTGCGCGTTCGCTTCTCCCCTTTGAAGTTGTCACACCTACCCGAGCCAGTGGTTCCATAGCCCTAGAGAAGAGCTCCATCCGTCCACTCATCTTGAGCGGCATGTCACTCACTCGCTCCTCATCTCACCAACTTCTCAAAATGCCACATATTATTTGACCAAAAACATGCTTCGATCCTGTTGCGATGGCGCTTGGAAAAATTATCCTTGGGATGGACTCTCAATTTTCCATAGTGGTATCGGCGTCTCGAGTCTCCACCTCATTCTGGATTACTGTTTTTGTGCCGTGTAGTGTTGTCTACTACTCTCTCTTTCTGGTAATCAAGCACACATGTACATACGTACATGTACACACACCAACAGCCCTCGGCGCCTCTTCTGCAGTGATAAGAAAGCACTTGAATTACCGCCTACTACATGGACATCCTGTCCATTCCATCACTCGATAAATCATACTCACTTCTTGAGGCCCAATATAACGCATGCAGTTTATGTTGCTCCTCCAACATTTCAACCCCGTCACGGCAAACCCATAACATGGGGGGTGTCTGTAACCGAGCCTGCAACATGGCAGGTACAGCAGCACCAAGCTAAACTAACGCAATGCCTTTTGCAGTGGAGATTGACAGGTTCCCGGCGCCAAAGCTCTGTGACGAGATCCCCCATAATCCAAAGCACCTTGCATACCCGCAATTTACTCTGTGTGATACCGTATGGCCCTTTTTCGCCTCGGGTAGCGGCTTTTTCTCTTCAGGAGAGATCCTGTCGATCCCCCCAACGCCCCCTATCCCCGATGGTACAGTTTATCAAATCCCACGCGGCAAATCTCATTATTTCGTCTGGATCTTACGCACGGGTGATACGCACACACTTCGGCGGCTAGAAGTGATCTACACTTTTGGTAGTGGTGGTGGTGCATATGAGATACGGTTTGATATTAGAAGAGACGGGAAAAGCGGAAATAAGACTCGGGAGAAAGGGTTTTAGGGGGGCAATGGAAGGGAGGGATGGAAAAGCTTCAACGTAGGTTTGATTAACGAGCACATCATCACTGGAGGTTCTCTCTGGCTTCTTAAAAGGTAATGTGCAAAGCGGTTTTCCCAGAGTGAATGCTCGCAAGTTCGCCCTGTGTCAAACTCTCTTCGGTAGGAGCTGCGGGGATACCAGAAAAATTGGCTCTAGTAGTGCGTGAGGTCCCCCCCACCAAGGTTTCGTGTCATTCCAACACCCACAACCAGAAATACAGAGAGGAAGACATTGCTATTGTTGCCTGATTTAGTATGGGATATCTCGAGGACATCATCACCCTGAAATGTTTGTGTGGCAACTCCCGTCATCCTACTGAACGGGCCAGATCTCGTGATCTAATACTGTGTACAAATATATTAGTACTTTAGTTACCATGTTCATTCTTGTATCAATTTTTCTATTTATTCATGCTGATTGGCGGAATACTCTTCTTATTTTGGACACTGTAGCATTTATTTTCCTCTGTATTGGAACCCCAGGTATCGCTGGTGAGATTTCAATAAATACTAATTTTTTACTCCTTTGTATTTTATTTTCCACGAGCATGAAAAAAACCCACCAAAGACGCACGCAGCCAAGACTACCCACCACCCTTCAAATATAAATTCCATACATATGGCCATTCCGCTCTCCTCGACTTCACAAGCAGAAAAACAATATTCTTAAAAGGTTAAATCACCCATGCCTTCTTGGCTATGTGGATGGTCAGTATTTGAAACATCAGCGGGGGTTGTTGGTGGCGCTGGTGGCAGCGGGTCGTCCCGACTCTCATTCTGTTTCTATTCCTGGGGCCCCCCTCATTCCATTAATAGATCATGTTGGCACAACCATTTCTACTATTCAGAAGATATAAGTCCTACAATGTGCACCTGATGCAGTACTGTCTCGATGCTCTGTATGTTTTCACGTGCAAACAACATGGCGCTGCTAAAGCGAACCTCAATTCAAAGAAAAATAACCGATATACGATGAAGGAACGATCTCTACCCACACGAGTTATATCACCTTACCGGTACACCAAACGCCTCACCATATCTTACCGCTTCTGAAATCATGAGATCAAGCAAGTACAAGACTGATATCCATTTCACGTCTAAACTTTTACCAGATAGCACTAGCAGGGCGATTCTTCTTGATGGGCTTCTCTAAGTGGCTTGGTGACTTCGATTGGACATGCATCCTTATTGCATCTGCATCCAGCGGAGCATTTTCTGTTGCGACGTCAATGTCAATGGGTTCCCCAGAGCAAACATCGTTCTGTGGATGCGACTGCTCATGAAGCATAATCGGGATGTCGTCTTCCACATTTAGATCTTGGGGGCCAAAATAGACTGCTGGAGAATGTGGCTGCTTCGGAGAATGGGCAGGTGCAAAATTGCTCGCCTCATCATCGGATTCTGGTGTCGTACGAGCAACCGATCCCGTATGTATGCTCGACTCCGAATCCTTCGATGCCATAGAATTAGTTGATACATCAGAAGCGTTAGGGGCAGCTGGAACGCGGTTCGCTGGTGCCAATACGAGTTTAGCATGCGGAGGCCCCTCGGTATCCACAACAAGAAGGCGTCTTTCTCCACGACCTAACAGCCCGTACACCGTCACTTCGCCAGCATCGATACCAAGTACCGCGCTCGTTCCGGCGTATACCGCCTCACCCTCAACTCCTGTCCGATTCGCAAATACCACGATTATCTCACCCTCAGTCTCGCCTCGAATGAGAGGTTCAATTCTCGTAAGCCAGTATGATAACGTATCCATGTCTGGTTCTTTGGCGTATAGTTGTTGGAGCTCGGGACCATCATGTGTCAGCCACGCCATGGAGAGAATAACGAGGTTCGCTTGGCAATCCAAGACGTGGTAGGCAAACTCGCAAGCGTCCCAGGGAGCTTCGAATTTATAGGGGTTCAGATCCATGCAGATTCCCATTGCCACTGCTCCCAGACCTTCCAGGTGGCCGCCAAAGAATCCACGACCCTCAAGTGCCCATGTTTCATCCGTATAATACAAGAAGGATTTCCGATAGTTAGCAATCACGTCGCCTGTTCTGCTGACTGTGACGGCGGAGTTGTAATACTCTGGAGACGTAGGCCATTTTGCGCTCACATCTACCATTTCGGGGTATCCAACGGTGACGGCGCACCCATACTTGAGTGCTGTGCTTTTAGCCCAAAGTGTACTGATCCCCGCAGTGGTCTGCTCTAAGAAGGGACTGATGTGGCTCAAGGATTTGAAATTGTATCCTGGCGATTGTCAGTGACATTTGAAGGCAGGAACACGCGTGGAGGAATGTAGTAAAGACTGCCAAGCAATCGCAAGACGCAGGTCGCACTATCCTCTTCCACGAAGAATAGGAAAAGAGGTTGAAATCAGCACCATGGGAAAAGGATAAGGACTGCTTTGCGGTGTATTGCATCTTGCTCTCTTACCGGTAAAAGCCAGTTCCGGGAGGACCAGAAGATCGAGGTCTCGCGGATCGGCCTCCTTCAGGATGGCATCAGCACGATCAAGATTGTTCTCAACATCTCCAACCTCCGGCGCAAACTACGTCTACAGTTAGTATTGAGAGCATAATTCGCATCAAGGCATGCCATGGCAATCTACCTGGAGGCATGCGATCCTCATATCGCTATAAGCGGGAAAGAATGCACAACAGATGCATCAAGTCCGGTGGGCAATGCGAAACAGGTCAGGAATAGTGTGACCAACAGCAAAGATTTCGCCGACTATGAGAGAATACGGTTAACCGGACAAGAACAGCAGTAAAAATCATGCAATCACGAAAATCGGCCGTTAAACTGGGGCGATCCAAACAAACTCCGGATATGGAAAGCGGGATGTGCACAAGAGTTCATCACAACTACCGGAGCGAGGGTGGCATTTAACAGCACCAGCAGGCTGGCACGCTGGGTCCGAAGCGGATTAACGCACATCACCGTTTGAACTGCACTGCGCTGTGAGTGGCTCGTGAGAGATGTGAATGCCTGAGATCTTGGGCGCTGGGCGCTTAACTGTAGAATTCGCTTGGTCGAGGGCGCTGGGCCAATGCTCACCACCCGTCACATCTCCATTTGGTTCCAAAGAAGACCAAAAGGTGTCAGCAGCAACGGCGAAGGAACGTTTCGAAACGTGGCACAACTCCTGTTGCCAATCACATTCTTTCAATGGTAGGTAAGGGGTCCAGGAGAGTGATCATGAATCCCCACCAGAATCTGAATTCAGCACACGCATGACCTCGCGGAGTGCTTGCTGAGGGATCCCAGACCAGCATGAGTGAGGTTGTACAGACGAGAATGACAGCGGACGACATTCAGCAGACAATGTCTGCATCTCACTATCTCGGAATGAGTTCGGCTGCAAAGGATCCCGGCGGTAGGGGTTTTGCTTGCCGAAAGATGGCGTACCACCTCAATGGGATGGGATTTGCGATCAAAAATGCCAATAACTTAGATGGTTATATAGAGAGTTGGGCTATACCGTAGCACTGGGTTCCGGGAATATTAAGCCACCAAAGTAGCGCATAACATTGCTTAATGACGGTGACTGAGCTCGGACAGCGCCCTATGCCATAGCTTCCATATGATATCTGCGCCCATGTCAATAGTCCCGGAAACCTATCAGACCTGTATCAAGATTGGGGGCGCCTCAGATCGAAACCCGCATTCCACGGCTGAGCTGGACACAAAGCTTGCAGTGCATGATTATTGAGAGGGGAGCTCGAATCGACCGATCTTTGTGTCAATTGTTTATACAATAAACCATGCCGCAACAACAGAGTAAACAAGTGATGTAATGTTTGACCCTAGAACAGTGCATTTTGATTTGATTGTCTTACTCACCGAGAAAGAATTGGAGCATTGTTCCGATCTGAAGCGGCACAGACTCCCGCAGGTCCAACACGTAAAGCGATCAGCAGCTTCTACAGCACCATGTGCGACTGAATGTCTATATGTATACTGATGATAAAGTGTGACGCAAAGCATCCGCAAAAAGAAAAGAAAGACACTGTCAGTGACAACCAACGTTCCCCAGCACCGCGTAGCGAGCGGTGGAGGATGCAACGCTGGCGAGCTCGAGATGACAAAGACATGCTGCAGCATCACTACATCAGGTGCTTTGACAATCGAGGGCCTGGAGCGAGATTACTGCGGAGCTTTGTGTACAAGTTGATGGCGGCAGGACTGAGAACGGACTCAAACATCACAGACTTCCATCAATGCGAAATAAGGGAAAGGGAGCGCACAGAAGCAGATGGATAGATAAGCTTTTGATGCAATAATGGAGCAGTCCAGGGCGGATGGTCGGTGTCCTGGGGTCCCATGGATTTCAGGGCCAACGAGGGGCTCCGGTGGACTGGGGCCTGCGCCCGTGCTCGCCGTGATAGGGCTTCGACCTCGGCTAGCTCGCAACGCGTGAGCTCCGCCGCGCTGCATGATGCCCTGGACGCGACGCGGGCAGTGTGGCTGTTCGGAGATGAAGAAGGGGGCAGAGAGGAAGAGCTGATTGCTCGAGAGGCTTCCCAGAAGAATGAATTATTGAGTTAAATTGCAGCCGTTAGAGATGGTGCCATAATTACTTTTTGGGTGAAAGAAGCAATCGACGTGTTTGGAGGGGGGTTCCCAGCCAGCATGATCCAGCGTGATCGTCTTGTGCGGAGGAGGGATGGGGTCGCGGGCAANTCAAGGTTATATATCAAATGTAAAAATACTTGGAAGCCTCCCGCGACTTAAAAAAGATAGACCTGCCCCCCGTGCGACCGCCGCCTTTTCTTTCAGAGGCCATTATTGCCACGGCCAGCTGTCAATCAATCCAGCAAGTGCTCCACCTCATCTGGCGCCTTCTGAAATAAGTAAGCAGGCGCGAACTAGGAGGTCCAGCGCGATTGCGGGAGAGATCGAGTCGTGCTTGGAATCAAGACTATTGGGAGCTGGCATCGCGCCAAAGCATGGAAGCAGAGGCAACTGCGTCTGTCCTGGGCTGCTACTATTCTTATATTCCTTCTCGACCATCCTTCTCTCTTTCTCTCGGCCCCTATTATTCTCCTGCACCTGCTGTCGCCAGCGCCCCCATCGCTCGCCACTAGAGCCTTGTTGGCAGCGCCGAAACGCAGACCGCCTCTTCCCAGCATCGAATTATCTTCACCAAATCCACCAGTACCTGCGGACTCTGGGGGGACTCGGGCCAATTCCATTGCTACCCTCGCTTCCGCAACAGGAACTGCTGCATGCACAGCGCATCAATTGAGGGTCTCTTCCCCTGATTGCCCTTCTCAGCAGTCTTCATCGGACAGCGGCTCGTGAGGTGCAGTCGCTGGCATCTGCGCTCGAACCGTTGGACGACAGCATCCGAGAGACACTGCTGCACGACCCCGACCCGAGACGCAGGCACCGAAGGGCCTCTCTTCACCACCTCCCTCTTTCTCGCCTCCTCAGCGACCTCAGACTTCTTGTCTCTCCTCTCAGCATTTCTCCTCCAGTCCATCTGCTGGCCCACGCTCGTTTTCTTTTCTCTTCTTCTTGACGCTCTTTGACGACTTTTTCCAATTGAACTTCTCTTCTTTCAGCAATTTCAGGCACGAAGATATACCTATTTTGGGGGAATTTATTTTCACGCCAGTCTTACGAAATTACCACGCTCATTTTCGCTCTCTGCGCTTGACGACAAGGCTTTGGGAACAGCTTCACATCTGCCCTCAAACCGTCCCTCCACATACGGAATAATTCATACTAATTTCATCAATTGCTTCGACCTCGACTGCTTTTTACGATATTCTGACCTTTCGGTGGCCAATGCTCTTACAATCGCACAAGTGATCGGCTTATGGTTTGGATGGAAGGTTTCCCGGACGAAGCCGAGCGTTCAAGATGCCCCGACAAGTCTCTCCACCGCGCAAACCTTTGCACGACCGCTCCAACCTGACGAATACTCGAGCTGGTATACGTCTGGTCCCGAATACTCCACCTCGACTGCGGGGGACGAACGATGACATTTACTCGCGGACTGCGCTACCGACCCTGCCGTCGCACATTCTCTCGCCTGCGAAAGTAGGCCAGGGGTCCGCACTAGATGTAGCCGTTTCAGACATCGCCGGGTCGCCAGACTCGACAGGCGCTCCCAGATTGTCTGTCTCGACTCGTTCTCAACCCCCTTCTGCTGATAACTCTGCGACGAACTCACCTATCACCAGCCTCCCTTCTTCGAAGCCGCGGCCCCCGTCTCGGAAACGCAAGCAGGTCGTCGCCGTCCACCCTGACAAGACATTCTCCCTCATTGACCGCGACGAACTCGAGGTTCTCGACAAAGAACAAAAATCCCCTACACCCTCCCTCTCACGAAAAAGCTCATATAGCGTCTTGGTCCCCTCTGACGCAAGTAACACACCGCCCAGACAAAGGACATCTTCCACTTCATGGATCACAAACACAACATTTACCAACTCAACATTCACTAGCTCTACATTCTCGCCCGCACCTGAAACACCTGCGCTAGACAGCAACAAATCTGCACCTGAAGATCCTACGAGTAGTTCACCGTGGGCCTATGAACTAGTGGGTGGTATCCGCAAGGTCCCAGAAAGTCCAAACCCAAATACTCAAGCGGAAAATCAAGCTCTTCCACCTGAAGAGTCTCACGCAGATTCTGATATCGCAGAGCCTTCAAGCCCACTGGAACCTGTTCCAGAGCTAATTGACCCGCTGGATTCCTCTCCGGATTTGGGTTATTCTCCAGATTTGTCTGCAAACTTCTCTCCAGGTCTATCGGGCTTCTCTCCAAACTTGTCCACAAAAGGGTCTTTTCAGTCAGCCGGCACGGCCACCACCACATCCGAAAACACCAACTACAAAATTTATTCAGCTAGCTCTCCGGTCATTCCGGACGCTGAAATCGTGCCTGTCTCACCAACCAATTCAAATTACGAGATCCATGCTGCATCATCAGTAGCTGGTTCAGTGATCTATCGGCCACAAGCTGGTGACACCGGTAGTGAGGTGGGGGCTGAGGGCGAGAGTTATCAACTTTACGCTGATTCCTCGCCTGCCCCTTCCTTGCAAGCCGGCCCCGCATACCCACCGAAGGCTAAATATTCACAGGAGTCCTTGGTCGTCCCTCCATTAAATCCAAATCCAATAAAATATCGAAGATCCAATGAACACTTGGGCTACTACAAATCAAGGTCGAGAGAGTCGCTCCGCACAACGGGTTCAATTGCTTCGATCTCCACCGTTATCAGTCAACAGGAAGCCTCACGGGCCGTTTCAGGAACCCCTTCCCTGATAGAGCTGTCGGCATTGAAATCTACAAAAGCGCTTTCCTCGTGGGTAGACAGCTCGAATAATACACAGCGGTATCGCATGGAGGAAACTCCACATCAATGGAGCTCGCAGTTATCTACTGTGCCCTCTGTATCCGAAGAAGCTTCCGAAAGAGGTTCGGGATACTGGTCCGACAGGAGGAGTAGCGGCTTTGCTAGTAATCCAAGCCGTCACAGTCTTCATGTTCTCAGTATCGGATCCTCCCTTGCTCCAGACGACGTTCAGTCGAGGTCTGGAAGCGCTGCTCTCGAAGCGCCTCTTCGTCCTCCGCCAGTCTTGCACCGAAATGGACAGCGCCAACAGAGCACTTCCTCCGCACATTTAGTTGCAGATCCAGACGAGCATGGAGACACTATCACCGACATGCAGGACCTGCGCTCCTACTCGTCCAGGACACGGTTAAATGCCATGTATCATAATTCTAATTCCCTAACTGAAGGACGGGGGCGCAGCAACACCACTCGCTCCACCAGCAGCTCTAGGTCAAATAGTTTGGTTGGGCATACTTTACCATCTTGGACGAAGTTTTACTATGGAGGTGGTGAGAGACGATACCTGATAACTCCTAGGAGCTCCATCAGTGGGGATGATAGTCGACCAAGTAGCTCTTTCCAAACTGGATCGCCTAATACTGATCTCTTCCCTACAAGCCTATATGTCCCACGGCGCCGCCCTCGGGACCCTCGGGAAGTAAATCAGGAGCCAGATGCCAGACAATCCCTAGAAAGCTCCCTTCAAATCACTCCTGCTCCAACGTCGGGCCATCCTTCGCCTCAGATTTCCGATATAGACTCTGTTCAAGAAGGAAAAGCTCCTGTTCGACGCTATCAAGGTTTTCGAACTTGGAGCATGTCGAGTATCTGGTCTCCCCATTTGCGTGTGGATAAAAGGATGACAAGACAGAGTGTCTGGGACCGTCCTCCATCCCTCACTTGGTCAACCGAAGGAGGTTGGTTTGGGAGACGAAATGTTCAAATATTAATGTTTATTTTTGGATTTCTTTGTCCTCTTGGTGAGTTGTGGAATCCACATCCCTGAAGTCGTGTCACGTGATATGGTATATCCTAACCGCTGCATTCATTAGCTTGGATAATTGCTTCGTTCTTACCTCTCCCGGCAAATCCACTATCGAAACTACAATCGCAGACTCCTAGCGAGGTTGAAGTCTCCAATGACTATGCTCGCGAGTTTGGGCCCATGGATGAGGCTCGATATGAGAGCGCAAAATGGTGGCGGGCTATGAACCGTGGGATGTCTGTGATTGGAGTATTGGTCATCATAACTATTGTGAGTCTTCGGCTTTCTTTTGATTTTGGATGCGTCTAACTTGGCATAGATCATCTTAGCTGTTTTGAGCACAACAATAGGCCTATAGAACTGTGTGCGAACGCGATCTTAAATAACGAAACTAAACGCCTTGGATTTTGTCCACAATCAATCCGACATCCCTTCCCATATCTACACCACATTCACCTATTCGAAAATCTTCTATATTCTTCAATCCTTGTATATCATTGGTTGTGGATCACACCACAACATGCACAAACCCAGACTGGGAAGCTATCCTTCTTGAAATTCCTTTTCACATTCACAAAGATCTATTTATATATATGACCTTGTATATTAGATGCCCTTCTATGATTTAATGTATGAGTCGGACGACAGCGCTATTTGCTTTTTCTCTTATACCCATTCCAGTTATGAAACAAGATGGATGGAAAAATTCTTTTTTTAGTTCGTACCTTATAGGGGGAAGTCAATATTTATGGTACTCTTCTATACNTATCCTCTTTTCTTTTTGATTCTGATTCTCATCATCACATTCTTGTATCTCTTACAAATTAATTTCTGACTTAGAATGAGAGATAGTATGTTTGCAAAGAGAGTTATTTAATCTAGTGCACTATCATTTCTTTTTGAACGGGGCTTTCATATGAAGATTGTCACAGTTCTAGTGTCTCAAGGGTGATAGAATTATGTGCTGCTTAAGCGAATGATAGATGCTCTATCTTTATGTTATAGATAGATTATTCTCAATTAATTGATAATGGAGACATTCTAATTTAGGGCTGATCCCCGGTATCTTGCGTTAAATACAATGCTATTGAATCTGCATGTGTGCAACAAACAACCTTTCCATACTTGCTTGAGGAAGAAAATGGGTATCATATTCGTTCCTTGTAAACTCGCCTAATCGACATCGAAAAACTTCATCAGACTTGTCTGTCATTCCCATTCCACCCAATGCATTCTGGAGTGCTCTATGAACTCTTCGCCTTCTCAGAGGGCATGGCTTCGGCTCTCCTGAATCCCATTTTATGCATGGCCTCAATGTCCTCCCTGACCTCCTGAACTATGGCGTCGAAATGTTCCGGGTCTGGTGGCAGACCTAGAACCGGCTCCTCTTCCTTTCCATCGACCGATTTCAACTGCTCCTTGGCCAAGTTCTTCGCTCTATCCGCTTTTCCGGCAGACGCCGCAGCAGCTCTCTGATTCAGTTGCTTGATTAACCACGGTTTTGCAGGGCTTGCGAAGAATGCCATGCTCGCAGCTGTGCCAATGATGCAGTAGAAGTATACGCGCGACCAGACTAGGAAGCTGTTTGACAGGGTCAAGAGGATGAATGGTGCTGCGACGAATGCAAAAGCGAGTTGTGTAGTCAGCCAGGAGAAAATATCGTAGTATATCTTGAGCGGAGTAGGCTGAGTGGTGCTGCCTGGCTCAAGGAAAAACGGGCGAAGGTAGCGGCGGAAGTCTGTTAAATGTTAGGAGGCCGATTTTGAAGAGCCATGCATAAAAACCTGGAGGATAATGGAAAGAGGAGAAAGTAGGACTTACTCTTTGCCACGGTTTGAATAAAGCTGGCTAGGACAAAGGTCAGGTAGTAACCAGGGTAGAAACCGTGCCACAGAGCGCTGGTCACGAATGTTGCCATGCTTGCTCGGAAGCCAGGCTTCTTGCCCCTGGGAGTCACACGGAGGTAGATGTAGTTCCGGAGCCAATTGTTAGTATTCATGTTCCAAAAGCCCAAAAACGCCCTGCTATTTTGAGCCAGCTCTACACCCCATGGGTCCACATTCTGTAGCCTATCCCAGGAGACTTTTCCAGTAGTCGGATCTACCCCTTTATATCCCANTACCGGAAAGGATACAGGCACCTTCAGTTAGGGACCACACACCATAATATTTGGTTCGTGCAGTGACCAAAGCAACGTATAGGATGAAAACCCGTCGCAGAAAACCGTATTCATTGAACGAGTCCGCTATTAATACCTCTGGGCCGTACCACCCTGACAGCTGAAGGAACACAAGAATCCATAATAGGCCCCCGGCAGCTTTCCAAGCGGCTGGAGTGCCGCTTCGAGGGATCTTTCTCTTCTTTCTTGTCGGCGCTCTCTTAGATGGGTCTACTCCTGGAGGAAGCTCAAACATCGTAGTCTCAATCCAGCGCTTGTATTCAATATAGTCAAATGCTGGCCCCGCAAAAAGTGAGGGGAAGAAGAGCACGTATCCAGCGTAATCGAGAGGACTTGGCAACGTTCTAATCACCCTCTCCTTCTGGAAGTCAGACAGATCCTTATCTGGCAAGTACCCATCCGCAACGTTCCAGCAAAAGGCTGAAAGCTTCATAACCAGTACCATCTGTGCACCCGTGATATCGATCACTCCGGGATCATTCAGAAACTGACGAGTGATCTGATTGATGGACAGATGGCCCATAAGGAAGACAAAGCCGATCCATGGCATAAAAGGGCTTTTGATATACTTTGCTATACAATATGCACCGATTGAACTGATTGCAAGCGTTTGGACGCCATCCCATAAGTCAAAGAGGCCAACTAGGTAGAATGTAGAGACGCTGATTATGAAGAGGTTCTTAAACGCTGGTCGGGCATCAGGCACTCGTTTTAGGACTCCGGCAAGAGGATAAGACAATAGAAAGGAAGTGATAAGTTTTACTGCTGCATGTGAGTTTCCATTATCTTGATGGAAGATGGGGTGATATTTGCTTACTCTCATCCGGCGAAGCTCCCAGGCTGCGAGCAAGATATTGGAAGGCTATTTACGTCAGATTGAGTCGCCTTGAGCTTGCATACTGCTTGGAGCTTACGGGTATCAATATATGGTAGCATTTTGATTTATTATAAGTGAATACGAAAAGAAAAAGCTAATGCTACCGTACATCCATCTGCCAGGTTGAGTGTCAAGTGGGCTGAGGGGTCCTGTTGAATAAAGTTGGACACAGGCGAGGCAGGGCTGGGGTTTTTTATTTATGCTGTCATCTCGGCCTTGCGCTCGGACCCTGGTCCCCCCATGTGGGCTGCCTTGCCAGGATGACAGCTGAAGCGGAATGTGGATTCCTCAATCAAGCTCAACCACGAGACGTGAAAACGGTCCAAATAATCTATTTTCGGCAAATATCGACCTCCAAAGCCTGCTGCGGAGTGAGGGAGCGGGGCCAGTCTGGCGACTCTTTCTGTGGCGCCCTCGTGAGATGACCACATCACCTGCCCGATAGCACCTGGAAGCTCTCAACCCGTGGGCATCCTACAGCCACAATGGATGTCGTGCAAGCTGTGTCAGGCTACATTTCGAAGATGGTGTCTGCTGGAGATAGTGCTTCAGGGACACCATCAGGGAAAATGAAGGTCCTGCTGCTGGATAGCGAGACAGTCTCCATCGTATCCACAGCGATTACGCAGTCGGCGCTCCTCAACCATGAGGTATATCTCATCGACCGATTAGATAACCAAAATCGAGAAAAAATGCGACATCTGCGCTGCTTATGCTTCGTACGACCGTCCTCAGATTCTATACAATATCTCATTGACGAATTTCGAGACCCGAAATACGGTGAATATAATATCTATTTCAGCAACGTGGTCAAGAAGTCCTCGCTGGAGCGACTGGCGGAAGCAGATGATCACGAGATTGTGAAAGTGGTCCAAGAGCACTTCGCAGACTATTTAGTGGTCAATCCTGATCTATTCACATTAGATTTGGGCTTCCCAAAACAACGCATATGGAGCGGGAATCCGGATACTTGGAATACAGATGCGCTGCAAAGAAGTACGGAGGGTTTAATAGGCGTCTTACTGTCTCTGAAGAAGAAACCGTTGATAAGATACGAAAAGAATAGTCTTCTAGCAAAGAAACTAGCTTCTGAAGTGCGATACCATATAACGCAGGAGGACCAGCTTTTCGATTTCAGGAGGGTGGATACTCCACCCATTCTCCTCATCCTAGACCGAAGAGATGACCCTATAACACCACTGTTAACACAGTGGACATATCAGGCTATGGTCCACGAGCTGCTAGGAATCAATAACGGCAGGGTAGACCTGAGCGACGTCCCAGACGTACGACCCGAGTTAAAGGAGGTCGTATTATCGCAGGACCAAGATCCCTTTTTCAAGAAGAACATGTACCTCAATTTTGGAGACCTTGGTAGCAACATTAAGGAATATGTTGAACAATATCAGTCTCGGACCAAAAACAACGCGAATATCGAGTCCATAGGAGACATGAAGCGCTTTATTGAGGAGTATCCCGAATTCCGAAAGCTTTCGGGGAATGTCAGTAAGCACGTTACGCTGGTTGGGGAGTTAAGCAGGAGAGTTGGGGAGGAGAACTTGCTCGAGGTCAGCGAGGTAGAACAGAGCTTAGCATGCAACGACAACCATGCTGCTGATTTAAAGGTATGGCTTCTTAAGACTGTGTATTTGTGTACTTTAGGCAAGTGGCTAACTGCCGATAGAATGTCCAACGCCTCATTCAAGCACCTAATGTCACTCCGGATAGCAAGCTACGCTTGGTCGCGCTCTATTCATTACGATACCACAAGCACCCCTCCAATGCCTTGTCTGTATTAGTGGATCTTCTTTCGGCTGCTGGCAATGTACCTCAACGGCGGATTGATCTCGTAGCAAAGCTTCTTGTCTATCACTCATCACTGCAACAGGCCCAGACCGCAGGAGGTATCTCCGATATATTTGAGTCTGCAGGAATATTCTCGGGAGCTCGAGATCGATTCAAAGGACTCAAGGGTGTGGAAAATGTGTACACTCAACATTCTCCGCGGCTCGAACTGACATTACAAAATCTTATTAAAGGTAGATTGCGGGACCAACAGTATCCATTTGTTGAAGGTGGTGGATCGACGAAGGATAAGCCCCAAGATATCATCGTGTTCATTATCGGGGGAGTTACGTTTGAGGAAGCAAAAACGGTCGCGAATATTAATGCGTCTGCACCTGGAGTACGGATTGTGCTTGGCGGCACTACAATTCACAATAGCACAACTTTCTTGGAGGAAATGGAAGATGCTGTCTCATCGTGGCCAGAGCCCGCTCCTTCAACAGCGGCTGCAAGATTGAGGAAGGAGACAGGAAGAAGATAGAACTGTTAGCAGCCTATTGCCAAGGGAAGCCTTACAGCCTGGGTACGGAGTTTTTGGAGTATGGAAGAAAGTCCAGATGCTTTCCTACGGTGGATCCATTCTAGTAAAATGTGCAAAAGCATTGCTTCACAGATAGGGTATTTGAGATAATGATATCCGGTCTTCCCGCTCATTCATGGAGTTCTGTAACTACCCTTGAGACGCCCTTTATTTGACGCTCTATGTCAAACTGCCCCTTGATGCCTAAGGCTTTTAATGACATCAATTCTTGGCATTACTTTTCCGTCAACAATTATTCTTGACTTCTCTTTGGGTATTGTTCCTATGTTTCATTTGTATATTAGTTAACTTCTAGAGGTACCTCACCTGTTACATAGCATGAGGACACGACTATCCTCCCTGCGAGTGAATTCGCGGCTCCTCGGGCGAGGATATGCAACCTCTGCGAGAGTCCGGTTGGCGTATGACCTCCACGAACCTTCAAATGCGACCTCTGGTTCGAAGAATGCTCCGATAATCTTTATGCATGGTCTATTTGGATCCAAGCAGAATAACCGGGGCATTAGTAAGTGAGCACATCTGCTCCCCCGTTTTCAATTGAAAGGTATATTAACAGCGTTTTCTGCGAAACAGGGCGTTAGCTCGAGACCTGCAGCGACCTATTTACGCAGTGGTTAGTGAATACCACGACATATGAAATCGAGAAGACACTTACAGGATTGGAGGATCTTCGAAATCATGGCGACTCTCCGCACGATCCGGAGCACAATTACCTTGTCATGGCGGAAGATGTGGCTCACTTTATTGAACAGCACAGGCTGACCGAACCTACTCTGATAGGACACTCAATGTGAGTCTCTTCTAAATGCTAAGGTCGAACCTATTCTGAATAGACAATTCAAGGGGTGCAAAGACTGCGATGACTCTCGCATTGAGGTCTCCAGATCTCATACGCGATATTGTGTCAGTAGACAACGCTCCGATAGATGCTGCGCTACTAGGAAGCTTTGCCAAGTACATACAGGGTATGAAGAAGATCGAGCAGCAAGGCGTAACTCGGCAAGGCGAAGCAGATAGGATCCTTGCAGAATATGAAGAAGTATGTGGATTACGGAAAGTAAATATGCTCTTCTGTCTTAGCTGACCATTTACGTTGTAGAGTCTTCCTATCCGACAATTCCTCCTAACCAATCTATATAAACCGAAGGGCGAGACAACTTATAAATTCAGAATACCTTTAAAGATCTTAGGGACAGGTCTAGACAACCTCGGAGACTTCCCATACAAAAACCCCGACGAGAAGAGATTCAATAAACCTGCTCTGTTCGTTAGGGGAACAAAAAGTCATTATGTCGCCGATGAAGCGATCCCAATCATTGGACGATTCTTCCCGAAGTTTGAACTTGTAGATATAGAGGCCGGACATTGGGTGATCTCCGAGCAACCAGAAGCATTCAGGAAAGGTTCGTTCCCATGTCTCCCTCCTCTTTGCCGCAGAGGTCTTTGTTCTAACTGATCTATTTGGACAGCGGTCGTGGAGTTTCTAAAACCAAAAGAATAGACTTCTAATAAAGTGTTGTACTATACCGGGTATAATCGTAATAGAGCAAACTCAAGTTCCCCCTCTTCTCAGTAACGCCATCTGATCCCAAGAAGCAAAATTAATCTCAGTAATAATCTAACATGAGCAGCCGTAGCCCATGGACTCGTTCGACCCAGTCATATTAATACCTCCCGACCGCCTTGATCCACTCAAGAGCTCTGGTTTCTTGACGATCTCATCCACAATATCTACGAAAGGGTTTCGCACGTTTTCTCGTGTCTTGGAGCTGACCTCGCAAAAACCAGCACCATGTCTTGCTGCTAGCGCCTGCCCTTCCTCGTATTTTACAGCCCGCGATGATGCGGCCTTGTCAAGCTTGCTGCCCACGAGGTACATGACTGCGCCCGGCATAGCATTTGACTCCGCTTCCTCAAACCATCCCTCCATAGCCTGAAAGCTATCCCTTCGTGAGATGTCGTATACCAAAATGACGCCATGTGCACCACGGTAGTAGCTATTTGAGAGTGTTCGGAACCTCTCTTGTCCTGCGGTGTCTAATAGATTCAATCGATATGCCTTTCCATGGACCGAGAGCTTCTTGATCTGCAGGGACAGGTTAAGACTCGATGTCCTGTTTTGAAGAGGCTTCAGTGGCTTTACTCACTTTGAAATCTACACCTATCGTTGCAGTGGAAGATTCCGAATCGAACTGATCATCGCAATATCGAATGAGCACTGTATGAATGAGTGTTCCGCTAGCAAAGAATACTGATGGGGCAAAATACATGCAGACTTCCCAGCGCCAGAGGGTCCGATCATCAAGATCTTCAGTGTAGGAAGAGACTCGTCGGACGCCATATCGACAAATGCGATACTGTTATTGAGGCTAAGTTTATTATATTATGTTACAGACATGGAGTTGGCCGTAGGAAACTGGGCAACATAAATGAGATGCGAGGGCTAGATCACCGACGTCAGATGTCGCGGTCATACTGTAATCCTCGGTTAAAATGGTAGCCTGCAGTCAACAACATATTGGTTTACGAGACGCCACCGAACACTACAAGGCTTCAGTAGGATTAAGAAAACTTTTTTGAAATACTTGGAATTTGCTTATAGCCCTATGCCAGACAGTCATAAAAGTCACGCCCTATGCCCATCGTAAGACCTGACATCCAGCCATTGACCATTCAAAACCCCGAAATCCACAACGCAATTTTGCACATTTATACTGATTCGAGCACCTGCTCCTTGAACTCTCTCTCCACCTTTTGTCCCTGCTCATCGGTGTTTGACTCGCCGTGGAGGGTAAGAAGAGCACCGAGATCGAACTTGGGTGACTTCAAAAGCTTGACCTTGCGGATGTGGACCTGCGACGAGTTAGCATCATTATTAATGAAAAGCTAAAAGAATTCTAGGTTCACGTACATTTTGTAATGGGTAGATGCCCTGTGTGGACTTCTCGATCTCACGACCAATAACCTCGGGGATGAGCTTAGCGGTGAGTTGTGTAAGGGTGCAGCTGGAGGCCTCGCGTTGCATGATATCGATCATCTTTCGGCGGATGGCTCGAATCTGAGCAGTCTGAGCGTATGTGGTCTTCTTGATCTGGTTTGGTCGCTTCTTGGTGAAAGCGATGGCAAAGATGCGGAGGAGGTAGTCATCAGTCGTCTTGACGGTGACGTTGGCCTCGATCAAAGATTGCCATTTTCGGACGAGAGATCGGAGCTTGTCTGATGTGAAATCGAGACCGTGGAAGTTGGTCAAGCAGTTCTTTCCTTGGACCTCATCGACACGGAGCTTGACCTTTCGGAAAGAGTGGTCCTCATCCTTTTGGAGATCGGCCAGGGAAACCTCGAAAATTCTTCCCTTCAAAGCATCGTTTGCGTTCTTGAGACCGGTGGTTCGGTTGACGAGAGTCTTACCGACGCTGCATAGGTTGTCAGTTAGGAGCTTTGTAGAGGATTGGGATAGGTATCTCGTACTCTCGGACGTTGAACGACGATGGGGCCTGGTCAAATAATCAGCGGACGGAAATAGAATTGAAAGCGCCAATAAAGCATACCTTGATCTGATACCAATCCTTACGGGCGAAAGGATCTTGGGTTCTCTTCTTGAGACCCTTCTTTCCCTTTGAAAGGCGCTTGTTCCTGCAGTCCGGTCAGATTCGAGGTCCTTGGTATCGAATATTTGAATCCTGAGTGCAGGATTCTGCAACCGCAATTCCATTCCATCTATCAATAACAACTGTCGAACAGGGAGTTAACTCACTTTCCGACAGCCATGATTGCGATAGGGCACCTAGTCGCTGGGCTGTAAAGTTGAACTTGTTGTCGTCGTGAATTCGTGAGGACGAAATATTTCAATCGAATATTCGTTGTGCGTTTCGTTCGCTTAGCGTGGGTTGAAATGCCGCGCTAGCCAGATATCGACTAGGGCACCTCGGATGTTTTTCTGAAGTAATGCTGCTTACCTACACAACCTCGCTCTGCTCGCCACATAAGTGGTACAAAATGGGTAATGGGGACTATTGAAGGCGCTGAAGCACCCAGCGTCTTCAGTGAATTAACATGAAAAGATCACAAGTGTGCCATATATGTAATTTTGAAAAATAAATATTATATTATCTATACATCTGGTAGCCTTGCTCTATGCTAGCCATATATTATGTACCCTTCAAGAAAGTCTCTTGGCCCTGCCAAAATATCTCGGTCATTAAATACTGATAAAGTTGTTATACCGACGGTATATATGGCGAAATAATAACTCCTCAGAGCGATGGTTGGCTCTGTCCGATACTCCGTTGGGAATAACTCCGTACTCCTAGAACACCTCACGCGACTCAAATCGCGGACCGGCTTTTGTGGTCCATCCCGGGCCATGAACCAAATTGCGAACACTCACGCCTCAACAAAATGACGACGCGCCCTCAGAAACTCCGTAAAATCGATCCCACGAATAAAATCCAAACACTTTGCGTTCTATCGGATGTTTTCTTTTAGCGTGAATTTTCAGATCTGTGGTCTAGTCCTTCATCAAAATCCTCGAAGTTGGGGAAGCTGAAATAGTTCCCAGCTGAGGCAGACCGTTAGCTACTGTACTTGGATTCTCTGCTCGCTCATAGACACGACTTACATTGATGTATGGACAAATCAAACGGTTCCTTTCGCGTCCCAAATGGCGAGTCCGCGGGAGACGGTGACCGCATACCCGGGCTGGAGCAAGTACTGTGCGGTGAGCTTTGGAGATTCTGATCGCTCTGGGATCTCGAATTGCTCGCCATTCTGGCTAGTAACGTAGTCGCTCTGGAGGGTTGGAGATTTGCCAGATCCTTTCTGGAGGCATTGGATGTAGCTAATGCCGGAGCCGTGGCGGTTGCTCGCATGAGTTTGGGACGTCGAGTCTGCGGAGTATTGGGTCCTGTTGCTCGAGATTGAGGCATCTTGTCATAATACGACGGAATCTGAGAGTCGGGAAGCACAGCGATGGATGTTCGAAACGATGCAAAAGGGGGAATCATCTACTACGATATAGCCGTACACAGAAAGGAGAACCATCGATCAGAGACAGATCGGCTTCTCCGCAGTTTGAGCGATCATACCATATATACCAGCGATCAGCTTAGCGGGAAAGAATACGATGTCTAGAACAACAGAAGGTCTGGAGGGCGACGCCACCCACATTGACCTTTCCTTGAATCGAGCCCTCCAGGCCACGCCAACTGATGTGGAGGATTGCCATTGGAATACGCCGGCTCACTGCTGCAGGCAGGCAATGGTAAGGAGTGGGCGAGCTTACTCTGCCAGTCTGCTACGTCGGCGCTCCGCACCCCCCTTCAGTGACCTGACGCTTCGGCTGTGCGGTGTAGGCCTTCCCGGGTACTGACACCGTCTCCACCCGGAAACTCCCCAGAGGGCCGGTGTCATGGCTGCCCCAGGCCACCTGCATGCTTAGTGGTCGCCCTGCCTCCAGACCTCGCGGTGTACCTGCTACATCCCTTCCCCGTCACGCCCATCAGACCAGTGAGCACGCCAGCAGCAGCAGAGACCAAGGCAGCGCGGAAGCAAAATTAATTTATGTTCTAGACCAAATGAGCGACACCGCTTGCAGTCCCCACTCTTCCACTCCCAACACGTGGACAAGTCACCCAAGGCTGGAGCGGCATGGTCGCAGCCGGAACCCCAAATGTCCACTGTCTGATCCACCGGAATACCCAACTTCGGGGTGTCTCATGTCATCTATCCCTTCTAAATTGGTCGGGCACGGATGCAGGTACAGCGTATACACACACCTGCCGGCCCCGTCCTCGCTATTGCTGCTGTGTGATTATTCTTCATCCAAAAGCCCACCCCCCGCAACCAGCGAATCAGTGATCCACGCTGTTCCACCGTCAGTTTGGAATCGGAATGGATGGCTGCGAGGTGCAGCGGAACGGGCAACTCACTCTTCCCAGGACCGGCCTTTAACGGCTTCCAGCTCCTCTTCCGTCATTCGATGACCCGTGGTAAAGTATCCTTACACTCGTGATTAGCGTGCCTAGATTTGGAGACGGGGTCACGGGTAACATACCTGCATTAATCTTTGCATCTATTTCAACCCTGGAATCTGCCGGTATCCAGGACTCAGGGAGCTCGACCCGCTCGAGGATGGGGATCCTGTGTATGCTGTGTCAGAATGCCGTCACGGAGCATGAAAGTCAGCGGCTAGCTTACCCTTGACCAACAATAGCATCATGTTTCATGCTGTCCACACTGTCAGTGTCTGACGCTAACCGTGATCTTCGGGAGTACGCACTTGCTCATGCTCAACATCCTGTCAATCTTCTTGATTCCAAGCCAGTGAAGAATATCCGGCATCAGCGCCTGAAACCGCATGTCTTTCACACCGGCAATATTCTCGGTCCGCTTAAAGTATTCTGACGCTTTATCCAATCCGCGCTTGCGTGCATTATAGACAAGGTACTAGCGATTGAAAGATAAGTAAAGTTACGTATGAGAATGGCAAGATGGATTAAGTGACTTCAATAAAGCCCGAACCCGTTCAGATAGTAGGGGGGAAGGAAAAGCGTTATGCTGCAAATAATGAAGGGGTCGAGACTAAAGAACACATACTTTTGTAACTTCTCCTAATGCGCGTCCCTCTTTCCTGAAATAAATGACAACGCCACTGCCGCCCTTCTGGGCTTCTTTGACGGCTTCCTCGATACCGAAGATCAGGTATGGACGGCATGTGCAGATGTCTGAGCCGAATACGTCACTTCCATTGCACTACAGCCCAGTTAGATTGATCGAACAGTGCATTGAATCTCACTCACTTCATCATGTATTCTGAGCGCTAAACGGACGCTCTCATCCGACATCTTCGCCGGATCTCCAAAGCAGTAGACGGTCAACCCCCCTGCAGAATTTATGAGCTAGGCTTTTTCAACTCGCTCGGTTGGTATTTACCTATCGGCGGCAAGAATAATTTGATATCGCCCCTCGTGATTAACTCTGGATATGAACCTCCTGTGTGCTCGAAGAGCGATCTGCGAAGTGCTCCTTCATCTGTCTCTGATATCAGCTTGTACGACAAATAAGGAAATGAGGGTACCAACCAATTCCGAACCTCTCTGCCACTCCGGGAAGATACCAAACCTACAGTGGGATTAGGATGTGCAAAGCGTACGCAAAGGATATTACACGCACCGGCTCTACCGCGAATTTGGTTACGGCAAGTTCACCAGAATCGTTCAAGCAGATTTTTCCGTCGGGAACACTAAGACGTTGCTTTAGGACAAATATCTTTAGCAGGATAGGTAAGGATAACCAACATTCGTCCCTCTCGTACGCTTTGTTCCAATTCGGGAATCTGGATGGAAGATGTTAGCTTTACAAAACAGCATAGTAGAAAGAACATCTCACCTTCATATGAGCCCTAGTGATTGCTTAAATCTGCCATTAGTGGAAATCACAACAACCAGCAGCATCTTTCATTACCGATTGTGGGCCTAATATCGACTACGACCGTTAGCATAAGTGAATCGGATCCCAAGTGATAAACCTAATTACCATTTTCTTTTTCCATAACACTCTTGAAAAGCCATGGAGCTAGATGTCCAAGGGGGTCCATAGAAACAATCTTCTTCTTGTCAGACCATTGTGGAAAGGGGCCAATATTTGCTGCGGGCTCGGTGTTCGTGAAGTCCGGTCTGATGCAGGCGAATTCAGTATTGATTATAGTATAACCGTACAGCTGGTAATACTAGTGCTCTGGGGCAGGCGACTTACTTATGATCTACTTTGATTTCGTTGCTAGCAACTGCAAGGGCGTAGTAAATGGAGTACGATCCTCCATGTGCTAAGATGCCCTACTATCAGAACGTGATCCTCACCGCCGCGGTAAATAGAACGTTACCTCCAATAGCATTTCTCCTCCTTATAGTCGTCTTCGACCTAGACACGACCACGGGACCTCGCTTCTGGAAATCACTGTTCCCCCAATCCATAGGTAAGGGCTCGATGCCAGCTTGTCCGGGATAAGTCCTAAACAATATTAACATTGTGGGAATAAGAAGCTGGCCTAAGACATGGGAGACTCACGTCAGAATGATTCTGGAAGTGCCGCCGCTGGCCTTTCGAACATGGGAAACTGCTGTAGGATGACTTTGGGATAGTTCACTAGCTGTAAGTGATGGAGAGTCCGGGATATTGGCATCCTCCTGGGCATCCTCTTTTATGCTGTCTGGACTGCTCACTATTTTGGCTGCTCCATTGGTTGGGCCTGCGGCAGCAGCATCACTGACCTCTCGGATGCCGGCCAGAACATTAACTCGACCTGTGATGGAATCTACATTCGACGCCAGCCGAGCTTGGTTTATCTGTAATGTCTTCAGGGATTCGAGAATCTCCTTCATCAACGCCGTTTGTTCCGTACCCGTGGAACCCATGTTTCTATATCATTCAACGTCAAGACGAGGGGATTCTGACACTTGCAATACGTAGGGAATGGGAACAAGAAAGAACACTTTATCTGGCAGGCGATCAAAAGGATGAAGAAGCGTCAAAGGGATTGAAAATTGGAAGGGAACGAAAGTAATGCAGGTAGCTATTTGAGACAGCTCTACGAATCCGGTATACCCCTCTCACGTGAAGTGGGATACCACAGTCCAGGTGATCTGAGTTCAACAACGAATAGAATTGTCAGATAAGACTATCTGACCCCAAAGACTGCATCTCCTCAGTGGGAATGACACATCTTAATTCAACGAAAGCAGCACAGGCTAGCTGAATTGTCCTATCATTGGTTTCAATGCCTAACGATAAATGCTAGTTATCTGACTGCGCATCGGAGCTCACCGCCACCAGCGAAGGCGAAGTGAGCCCCAGCGCCTCTGCCCCGCCTCTTGCGCAGTTATTGTCTGGTTGCGTAGCTACGCGCTAACGAATCGGGGAGCTGATACCGGATTCCACCGTCTAACATCTACACCGTCACTGAGCCTCGTGCTTTTTTCTTGGGTATCGATTAAAGCTCATCACACGATGGTAAAGACACATAGCGTTCCGGATGGGGAATCGGTCAGTCGCACAAGCTAATTCATTCTAGGGTAAACGCAAGAAGTCTTCTGCGAAGCCACAAGGGCCGAAAAAGGTATTGTCGCATTCTGGAGTTATTGGAACCACGCGTCGAGAATGCGCTGCTAACGTGCCATGGTGCCGCAGAACGAACCACTGGCTACCGTCTTCCCTTGCCTCTTCTGCAACCATGAGAAATCTGTTTCCGTTAAGTTAGACAAGAAGGCTGGTGTCGGAAACCTCTCCTGCAAGGTGTGCGGGCAGAAATTCCAATGCGCCGTGAATTGTACGTATACCGGTCGGAACAGGCTGATAGGCTTTCTTGATGGAGATGTCATGATGCTAACTGGTATGCTCGCAGATCTCTCCGCTGCAGTTGATGTCTACGCTGACTGGGTCGACGCCTGTGATGCGGTAGCAAGGAACGAGAACGAAGGCGGCGGTTTGCTACCCGGTTCAAGAATAGGTACAAGCGCTCGTAAGGATGAAGATGAAGATGACAACGATATCATCGATGATGAGGATGAAGAGAGAGCCAATGCCGGCTATGAGGGAGAAGGAATCGTCGGAGACGATGATGAATATTAGGTGTCATTTGGGTTTTGCTCTGTGGCATACATATCGGTGGATTATGGATTTAGGCCATGGCGTTATCTGAGGATCACAAAATACGTAACATTTATCAGGAATAAGCTTGTAAATTAGGAATTATCCTCACTGAAGGCTGCGTAATTCAGGGAGGTTGAAATACACATTTGGTTCAAATTGACATTCTCGAACATGGTTATATAACGCGCTGTGTCAAGAACCCGTTGGCATGTATCTGGATTCTTTAAATGGTGTAGAAACGATCGCCAAAATCGCCAAGTCCCGGGACTATGTAACTTGAGGGGTGGTGATGTTAGTAGAATATAATATAATAGGTATGGCACTCACTTCTTCTCATCTAGTCCCTGTTCCGTTACGCTGATTAGCAATGATCTCTCAAACCCCATATAATGACGTGGACCTACCTGATCAATGAAGGCTGTAACGACCCTCACTTTAGGGAATCGTTTTGAAAACCTTGCGATTCCTTCAGGGCTAGCGATTAGATTCAAGAAAAGGATCCGATTTTCAGGAACCCCTCGGGCTATAAGCACCTCTACCGCCATCATGGCAGACCCTCCTAGAAAGAAATTCTCAGTTTGACTTCGTCTACCAGAGTTCTGAATGTGAGGTCCCACCTGTGGCAAACATAGGATCTAATAGCAAAACCCAGCGTGTTGCTATATCCTCTGGGAGCTTATCATAGAACAATTTAGGCTTTGATGTCTCCTCGTCCCTCTGGATCAAGATTTTCCCTATCCTAACAGACCGGCAGCAGTCTCTAAGCCCTTGTTCCATGGCTTCACCTGCTCTCATTATAGAAACACCACAGATTTTACCCTGGAACATAACCCCTGCATATGTTCTCCCAACTGGGGTGGTGATCGTGTGCTCGACTACTGGAAGATGGTTTAGCCCTTCTTCTACAAGCAGACGAATTATACGATTGGAATAGAAAATGAAATCAGCCCTCTGTGTGTTCTTGTCTCTGATCATTCTGTTGGAGAAGAGCTGTTAGCAGAAAATCTACGGACGATTCGTAAAGTCAGACCTACGTCAACAGAGCAATAAGTTGTGGTGTTTGTGGCAGTATATGGACATTGTCAAATTCCACTTCTGTTGAGACAGTTGCGGTGGGTTTGTGCTTCTCTGATCGATAATCCGGTCCCACGCAGGCAGTAGGGGAACTAGCTTTTCCCGTGGACGTAGACATCGCGGCGTATTTAGCACGAGGCTTCGATTTACTTTTAAGACTTAGGAGGAGAGAAGGTACGGTGCTGCAGAGAGAAACGCCAGGCCGAGTTAATGAGCTCTACCACATGATCATCTGGGGGTGACCTGTTATCGCGGGGTGAGGTCAAGGATGCGGGCAATGCGAGCGGTGAGTTTCTATCTCAGGCAAATGTTTGAGGCACGAGCTGAATCTCAAAATAGCGAAAACGCTCTCACGAAGCGGGGAGCCCCGCTGAGAGATGACGGATAAGACTATAGTGGGCGGATATGCGATTCCAATTTAGCTCGATCTAGTCATGCGCATGTGCGTGATACTTTGCCAAGATAGGACTTAGCTGTGGCCTTTTATCTGATTAAGATGCAATCCCGTAATTGTTAATGTGTCTGTTACTCAGTAGTGGCAAGAAACACTGTACCAGGTTTAGCTAGACCCCGGCATTTTGGTTTATCCTCCCATGCGTGGTGCCTTGAGTGCGGCCGCAAGCCTTCCGGGGAAGGCTGACAATCGCTGATTCAGGGTGGGAGATCCGAAGGTCATCGACCTCTGTGTGTTTACCTCTGTCGCAACAAACCGTCTAAGATTCTATACGCGACATTTCCTGCAACAATCCCAGGAGTTCCGTGTGATGAATGAATACTCAAAACACCTCTGTTGTTGCTAGTTCCCGTTGTTTATATGCGCGAATATTTGTATCAACTTCTGAAAGCCATCTCAACAAGCACCGCACTCTCTTTGTTGTGCTAGAATTCCACCATTTACTGCGGTACATGCTCCGAGCTCGCCTCAATATATGTCAGCGAAACACCATTGAAGGGGCCCTGAATATTGGATTCCTAGGAGAGAACCCGCGACTGAGAATGAGGCCGGCGGTGGTCCTGGCAATATAAGATCATAATCCTACAATTGACGTTACTTGATACCGTATTGATTCCTCAGCTATTTGCCAGCAGCAGATATCATGGCATCGTTTGGGGATATAGCAGCTCCTCGAAAACGAATTGCGACCTACGGCAAACTTGCGCGAAGACGAATTCCCGAGTACGCCGTCCCATCTTTTGACCGTGATTCACAAACACCAGAGGAGCGACAGGATCATAATGGGCTGGAGGGTTCAAGTACACCCTCTCCTGAGGTAGCAGGCTCGGGAGATCACTCATCGTTGCCAAATCCACCAAATAATACTCTACCGACAGTCCCGACACCCCCAGATATACCCTCCACTGACGAAGAAGGTACACCTCGAAGACCGGCGTTACAAGTTCAAAAGCGGAAGAGGTTGAAAGCAAAAAACCCAATTTTAGCATCAAGCAAGTCTGCCACTCCGGTTTCTACAGAACCCGATGTATTCGACCTTCCTGGGAGCGACAACGATCTGTCACCTGTCAAAATACCCCAGGTGCCGAAGCCCTCATCAGGAGCCAATACAACTATAAAGAAGAAATCTAAACCGAAGGCCCCATCTCCAAAGCCGAACCCAGAACCAAGTATTTATGATTTTCCCTCGGCGGATAACGAGCCTCCTCCAGCTTTCAAGCGATCAGTTTTAAAGCCGCCACAGAAAATCGCGCAGATTCCCAAAAACAAGCCTCCTATCACCCAGAAAATTCCACTCGAACCTCCAGAGGACTTGCCAAGTACTAAAAAGAGGAAACTTACAACACACCTTGCCGCAGGTTCGAAGTCGGCGGCAACTCCCCGATCCAGCGTGAAAGAACAGAGCCACTATGCTGAGCCTCTCCAAAGAGTCACCGAGATCGTCGCAAAGGATACAATTACATCAGGGCAGTCAAAAGAAAGACAACAGGTCACCCAGAGATCAATATTTTTAAAGTCTGCATCGTCACCTGCCAATACTTCACCCTCTTCGTCGCCTTCCACCAATCAAAGTGATGGTGACAGAATGGACATAGACCACCGTGTTATAAATACATCTCCCCGTGGCGTAGAGATGTGGAACGGTCTCCTGGACTTGACCATAAAAGATGATCATAGAGGGTTGAATACGGATGGCGAGCTATCGAATGAGGGTATAGTGGATGAGGGTATAAACAAGTCTCCAGGTTTAATAACCAAGGCGTACATGTCTAAAGGCAAAAGCGTCTTTACTAATGATCGAGCTCGAAAGCTGCCTCGTCGTCGTTTAATCGACTCGTTGGTCGAACAATCTCAGGACCAAAGCATGGATGAGGATTCTTCGGAAGATTCGGAAGATGATAGTGAACAGGAGTCTCCAGAGGATCCTCTTGGTCCATCGAAGCCGGAATCAAGTATGCCAGGATATCTTGGCTTATCCTCCCAGTCCTCCAATGTTTCCGCCACGGCATCGAACCAACCCTCTCAAAATGCTGGCCCGAGATTCACATATAGTAGGCAAAGATCTATGCTTGCTGAAGAGGATTTTATGCAACAGCTCGAATTTGATATGCCAATCCAACCTCCTCAAGCCACTGAATCTAAAAGGTCTATGGGGGGTCAGATCCCAAAGCTTGCCCCCCTACAAAGCTTCGATGAAGAGGAAGAAGACGATGATACTGCAACAAATAAAGCTGTCCGTAGCGTCCACGAACTAAGGCAAGCTGGAGCCAACAATCGTTTCCTAGATGAAGTTGAAGATTTACTTGAGCGCATTGGACAACCTGCCGGTCACCCTTCATCCATGAGAAGAGGGGCCTTGCTTGAGTTAGCCACTAAGATGAACGACAAAGCGTTCTCCCGACAGTTCCGCTCCAATGGTTTGGAGCAACGGCTATTCCTGCAACTGGATCAGGAATCGGATATCATATCGGGCTTCCTAATTGTAGTGGTCTTGATGACTGAACTTTCTGAAGCACCTATACCACATATTGTTGCTCAGCTTCGCCGACAAGGCATTACGGCATTATTAATCCGGCTTCTCAGTTTTCGTGAAAGTATCACCCACATCAGTAAAGACCGCAAAAGCAATATGTCGAAGAACTCTCAGTCCATCCTGGCGGAACTTCACCAACTGCTGATTCAAATGTCTCTGTGGGATGACTGGAAACCCTCTTATATATCTCCTAGGATCGCGTCCTTGAAATGTCTAGAGCTTGTGGTGAAACAGACACGGGATGCGGGCGAGTCTGGTGATATATTTTCTAGAGAGATGATATCCAGTCTCTTCGGCATACTACAGTCTGGTTCCGATGATAGCGTATGGGATCTTACTAAGGGGAATGATGCAATTGATTTCTATCTTGCTCTATCAACACTCGAATGCCATTCTATTTCATCAAGGAAGGTCGAAGAAGAAGCCATTTGGATTGCAGAATACTTGCCAATTATCGCCAAAACCGTAGAGAAATCTCTAGCGCAGCCTCCCGATCGATTCGGACCGTCCCAAATTCTAATTCTGAGACTCACTCTTAATGTCACTAACAACAATCCGAATGCGTCTGATGTGTTCGCAAATGGGCAGCTGATGGCAACTGTAGGCCAGGCCATTAACTATAAATTTCGGAAGATATCGAAATTCTTGACGGAAGAGGAATTTTCTTTGATTGTTGATCATTTGATCCTGCTTCTAGGGGTTATGATTAATTTTGCTGAATGGAGTTCTAATGCCAGAGAACGACTCAATAGCTTACAAGATACTGAGCACGATCCCATGGATACTATGATCCAGCTTTTCGTGGACTACAAGGAGATCACATCTGAGGCAAGTCCTACATCTTCACATTGATGTCCTTATATTGTGCTAAACATTTCTAGGCCGATTCCGTACAAGAGAGCCAACGAAACGTAGCTTTTGGTTACCTCTCAGTGCTTCTTGGATATCTTTCCTTGTTGCCAGCGATAGCGAACCGAGTACGAAGTCGCTTGCCGAAGAGATCTTTAAAGCCGCTGCTAGAGTCGATAGAAGAGTTCATAGGTCATCATAAAGTGGTTGATGATCTCGCTGGGGAAGGCGAAGATGGACATAACCCTCATGCCGGGTTAACAGATCGCTTGCAAGATCTTGTTAATAGACTAAGTTCGGCGGTATAGGCATGAGATACCGCACATGTTGGTTGTCAGGGCAGTGTAGGGTATTTGATGATGGGCGGAGTTGCACTTGGATAAAAATATATACGGAAAGTATGTACTACTGGATGTCATGGATAGATTTTAGTAGAAATAGCACATCAGGACTGCATGCAATCCAGGCCTGCTGGAGGAACCTCGTGTTGGCTGAGCGATGTCCTTGGTTCCACATCAGCGGCCCTCACCCTCAAAGTCCTATGCTAAATGCCAGGGTTGAGTTAAATATGAGAGGTAAACTCTCGCATCCTGTCATTCTTACAGGTATGGCGATCGTTATGAATACATGTGCTCCACGAAAAGCTCGTGCTTAGGTTGATGCATTTACTGGAACGCAAAATCATGCTGCATGGTAATTAAGTGATTTCTCCAAAATTGCTCTCTCATGCACCTCACAGCTCCGTGATCTTAGGGAGGTTTGACGTTGGCCTTGCCACCTTAACCGAGACGCTTCACATGCGCCAGAAACCTCAAATTTGACAAGCTAATAATGCTCTCCTCCTTATCACACTGCTTATCATCTCTCCATATCCACTACCCCCATCTGCAATATCCTCCCCTCGGCATTAACGATGCCTGCGCCACCAAAACAGCGCAAGATTGCTATCGTTGGTAGCAGGTCCGTCGGTCAGTCTGAAAACCCCCCACTTCTACATTGACATCATAGTGGTTGGTAAGGCTCATTAGGGATTAGGAAAATCATCTCTCACTGTACAATTTGTCGATGGCCATTTTGTAGAGAGCTATTACCCTACAATAGAAAACACCTTTAGCAAAGTCATTAAGTATAAAGGTCAAGAATATGCTACTGAAATTATAGATACAGCTGGCCAAGTAAGCCCCTCTGGTGACGAAATTATTTCTCCTCCAATATCTCACTGTATATAGGATGAGTACAGCATTCTCAACTCAAAGCATTTCATTGGTATCCATGGATATATGCTTGTATATTCCGTGGCTTCAATGCAGTCCTTTGAGATGGTTCAAGTTATTCGTGATAAGATCCTAAATCACCTGGTATGTACGGGAAAGTTATCTATGCGGGTGTTGCAGACATGCTAACATTATGAAGGGTACTGAGTGGGTGCCAGTTGTCATAGTAGGCAACAAGAGTGATCTCCGCCCAGAGCAGAGACAGGTTACCGCTGATGCTCTAAAGCAAATCGCAGACAAGTTTCAGTGTGCTTATACTGAGGCCAGCGCTCGGTACAATGAGAACGTCACCAAAGCTTTTGAACTTATGATAGGCCAGATTGAGAAAGCGCAGAATCCCAACGAGCCAACAGGGGGAAATAATAAATGCTCCGTCATGTGAGAACTAAGAGAATATAAGTGGGGGACAACATTGTTTTGTAGATATTGTTAAGTCCAACAATGGTAAGAGGCGTTCTGAGATTGAGGAGATATAATTGGAGATTTACGGTGTTTTGAGGAACGGTAACTACCTATTATCTTGGGCATGGGATACTTTATCCTGACTGGGACTGTTGATAAGTCATATAATTCAGGATATCCTCATAGAGCAGCCCAACCTAGTAGTTTAATTTTTCGCATGTGATAAACTTGAGTCATATCCTTCATATAGTCATTAAATCATACCTCAAACTGGGACAGTCCTTCTGTTATAGCAGCACGTGAGTTCTACAAATATATTTATGCCTGAGGCCCTTAATAATCCCCCTCCTTGTAGCGGGGTTGCGATCGCACAGCTAAATGTGAATTTCTGGGTCATAAAGGATAATAATAAGTTTGTCACACGCAAAACACAAGCCTTTAACCCAAGAGCACCATATTCAATATGCTCGACATCTTTGATTTTATTGTCGAGAAAGGCGGAGATCCTAAGAAAATTAAGGAATCTCAACGTCGCCGCTATGCTCCTGAGGAAGCGGTGGACGAAGTGATCGCTCTCTATGAGGACCACCGTAAAAGTGAGCTTTCTAGCCACGCTGTCCTGCTGCGATGCCCTTTTACTGACACGAACTTGTCTGCAGCTCAATACTCAGTTTCCCAACTCAACACAAAGATCAATGACGTGCAGAAGCAAATTGGTGCTAAGAAAAGAGTCAGTTAATAGTGATAGCTGTGTGCGTAATGAGTAACAGCTGCTTAAACGTTTGAATAGGCCAAAGAGAATGCAGATGATCTTGTCAAACAGAAGTCTGAGTTGGAGGAGGAGAAGAAAGGTCTTATAGAATTAACTGCAGAGAAGGAAGTGGCATTAAAGAAGAAGCTTGGTACAATTGGCAACATTGTTCATGACTCAGTGCCCGTTAGCGACAATGAGGTAGAGTACCACACACCCTTTTTACCTCTATTCACGGGCAACTGACATGGTTAGGATAATAATACTCTGCAACGCACATGGGCGCCAGAAGGCGTAAAAGTCGAGAAACGGGATGTGCTTTCGCATCATGAAGTGTTACTCCGGCTCGATGGCTACGACCCTGAACGAGGTGCTAAAGTTGTAGGACACAGAGGTTACTTTTTGAGGAACTGGGGTGTGTTTCTGAACCAAGCGCTTATAAATTACGGAATGGAATTCCTCACACAGAAGGGATATACGGTGTTGCAGACTCCTCAGTTCATGCTTAAAGATTATATGGCGAAGACTGCGCAGCTTGAACAATTTGACGAGGAGCTGTACAAAGTTATTGATGGAGAGCCCGCCAATGACAAATATCTCATTGCTACTTCGGAGCAGCCCATCTCAGCCTTCCATGCGAATGAGTGGCTCATTGGTAAAGAATTACCAATTAAGTAATGCGCTTTCCTTCGCCTTCATTTCAACAAATAGCTGATTTCTGTAAAGGTACGGTGGATACAGCACTTGCTATAGACGCGAAGCTGGTTCTCACGGCAGGGATGCTTGGGGTATATTCCGTGTCCATCAGTTTGAGAAGGCAAGTCAGTTGTGTACTTGGTTTCAATTCTCTTCTAATAGACAGTCCAACAGGTTGAACAATTCTTGCTCACGGACCCAGAGAAGTCATGGGAGGCTTTTGACGACATGATTGGCATATCAGAAGAATTTTACAAATCTCTTGGAGTACCATATCGCATTGTTGCAATCGTCTCTGGAGCATTGAACAATGCAGCTTCAAAGAAATACGATCTTGAAGCCTGGTTTCCTTTCCAGGGAGAATACAAAGAGCTCGTCTCTTGCTCGAACTGCACTGACTACCAGTCTCGTAACCTGGAGATCCGTTTTGGTGCTAAGCAACAAACCGAGATTAGGAAGAAATATGTACATGCGCTCAACTCGACCCTCTGTGCGACCGAGAGAGCACTGTGCTGCTTATTAGAAAACTTCCAAACCGAGGATGTGAGTAAACTAGGGAAATCTATTAGGATGGCAACTGACGACTTCATAGGGGTTTAAAGTACCAGAGCCACTACGAAAATACTTACCAGGTGCACCAGACTTCATACCATTCACAAAGGAATTACCTAAGGATTCGACCTCGCAAAAGGCCAAGGGAAAGGTTGATAAAGCACCCAAACCAAAGGTCGCCCCGGTTGGTGGTGGTGCTACTGAAGCAACGGAGAAACTGAAGGACTTGAATGTTTGAGCAAACTCTAAAATACAGGCAAGAGGTATTAGAACGAGCAGGATGCAAGGGGCTTCCTTATGCCAGTAGGCTATAGAGTCGTGAGAGCCAAGCATATTAAGAAATGAGCGATCCATGCGTAGTAGAATTTATTTAATGTTCCCTACGTAAACAACTTTGGCGAGTGACCTAAGCTGCGTAACTCACCCTTGCGCGACTTGCACCGTTTGTACGGCTTGTCTCGGCTGCATTCACTGTTTCTTGCACGCGCTTTCAGCCCCCAAAGCATATATTTCTTCCACCGGTTAACTGTAAGCGAGAAGCTGTTACTGCTGGGCACCCCTTCCTGCAAGCCATCACTCAAAGAATCCGAGACTTTCACGGAGTTAGAGAGTTATTTTACTGATATGAACTTCTTTATTATATCTGTGAAAGTACTCAATTAAGCATATCCGAGCAACTTAGGAATGGATCCTTTGTCAGGCATACGCTCCTAACGTATTCTTGCGGAAGCATCGCCAAAATGCCGGAAACAAACGAAGCTATACGCTGCCCTTTCTGTGGATATGTGGCTGATGGAGAGTATCATATCCTGGTTTGTGGTGTTCTTTCACCTGGTGCTCTGTTCCGTATTACTGACAAATACAATGAAAGCTTCACATGGAATCATTTCATGCTGAGGGCGAGTCCCCTTTTGTTGTTAAGGAAGATGATGAAGCTCATGAAGCCATTATAACGCCAGAGCTCGATAGGGAAGAAGACCATGTAAAGTATGCTAGCTGTCCAGTTAAAGGATGTGGAGAAAATATACTCCTCACAGAACTGGATAATCATATCGATATGCATGCCTCCGAAGACCAGCCGGCAGATGATGATGGTCTTTCTATAGATCTACAAAGGTCCGAGACACCAAAGTCCAATGTACCCTTTGATGAAAAGCCACCACATGTTAACAAAGATCTTCGTGAACAAAAGCCGCCAGACGCCCATCCTACAGATCCACAGGCTTATGCAAAAGCCAAGTGGAAAAAAATTCTAAAAATGCCTGAAAGGAGTGGCAAGAGTATTCCAATGACGAAAGAAAGGAAATCGAGAAAACGACTCGGAGTAGGTAACCTGAACAGATTCTTATTTTTTACATATCTCAAGATGATGTTAACGAAGACCAGAAAGCGGAACTAGGCCCCTATGCTCATGAGAAACAGATGCCCTCATGGCTGGTAAAGCTCCTGGAGTCTGATGGAGAGCTGAAGACTGTCAACAGACTTGACTCTCATGGAAAGATAAAGAAAGTCCAAGTCCCCGCAAATTACACATCTGGATTGATTCCAGTCATAGCCCAGCTACTTGAACAAGACGGTACGACCCAATATGCGTATTTATGTCATCCGACTGTTCAGCATATATCGAAGCTAAGAAGGGAGGGTAAGACATTCCAAGTATAAATTGGGGGGTTTTCGCTAATATTGCCAAGGAGGTTTTTGTGGCTATCGAAATATTCAAATGTTAGTTTCACACATAATTGGCGTGGGTGCACAGGGCCAAGAGCATTTCAATGGAAAGATTCCCTCCATCTTGGACATACAAATGGCCATAGAGCATGCTTGGGACCTGGGAATAAACGCGCAGGGCAGAATCGAGACAGGGGGCATTATTGGTACCAGAAAATATATTGGAACCCCAGACGTAAGTAGACTAGCATCTTGACTTCCGGTACCTCAGCTTTTACTGTTAGTATGAACGTTGACATGATAGGTACTAATACACCAATAGGCGCAAGCCATGTTCTCTAGCTTATCAATATCGTATGTAATATCTCTTCTTAGCTATCCCAATGCTAATACCCGGATTAGTTGTGATGCACAGGCTTTGAGGACGAAGAAAGGTGGCCCTGCAGCAGACCAGTTATTGTTTCAAGCTGTGGAGGCATACTTTCTCCTTGGAGCTGCAGATACAGAGTCAAAAGTGCGACGTACAGAGTTGCCACCCATTTATTTTCAACAACCTGGTAGGTTATGACCTCTATTACTTTTCAGCTCGCCCTAATCATAGCGGATAGGACATTCAATGACAGTTATCGGGTTCGAAAAGACTAGTGATGGTCGTAGGAACTTGCTCGTGTTTGATCCCATGTTCAGCGATGCTTCAAACATTACTAAACTAATAGGACAAACGTTTACTCATAAATCGCCATATAATCTCCTCAAAGCTTACAGGCGCGGGCTTGATTATCTAGGGAAGTATCAAGAATTCGAACTTCTGAAGTATGTTTCTCCATTGCACATGATAGAATTTATTGCTCACTATGATGTTGGTTAGGTTGACTCCGCCCCCCAGTCAGAAAGGGGATACCAGTCTGGCAAATTGAGTCTAATCTCGAGAAATCCGTAAACTATTCTCGATAGCACCATTTCTCGAATCATTTTATGTAGTATTCGGCATTGAGCGTCTGACTTATGCATAAGGACTGGACGACTGAGAAGGCTTTTGCAAGGCGTTAAAGGGTCACTAGTTAAAGAATTCAATTGATCTCGTCATCTATCAATGCCTTCAAATATGGAAGCCGCCGTAGCAATCTAGATGCCCATTTAAAACGCGTAACAATAGTGCATGACCTGCCACCCATCTTGAGACTCCGTATAAACGCCATCCTAGAATCCCATCCTACCAAATGTTGTTACACTCCCCTGGCCCCAAACTTTTTCAAAATATTGATGAGCTGTTGAGAACATCATCATCTTCGATAGAGATCACGATCTCTGTCCCTGTCCAAAGATTCGCGATCTCTGCCACGATCCCTTGGTCGGTCCCTCATAGGACTTCTACTCCTACTCCTTGCGTGAGCAGGACCATGTTCTTCGTATTCAAGCCCTCTATCTCGTCGGTCATCGCGTCGACGGCGATCGGACCAATCATCCCTGGGCCTATCATCTCGCCCTCTTCGTCCACTGTCCGGCCCGTAACTAGGTATGTAGGTATCCATGTCACTTCGTGCGACAGGAGGGGCTCTATTTCTTGGAGCGGAACCTTCATGCTCGCGAGAAAGTGGTCTATATCCATCGCCTCTATCTCTCCAGCCCCCAGCAAAGTCGGCTGGCGGTGGTCTAGGCGGTAGCCTTGTATCAGGGCGATCATCTCGTCGCCAAGCAGGTCTACGATCTTCTGGAGGCGCACCGTTCCTATATGATCCATGATGCCCTGGATATCGGTTATTGTTCTGGTTCCTATAGCCTCCATAGCCGTCACCATTTCCAAAAGCGGGGTTACCACTTCCTGTACCCTCGCTTCCCCAGGCACCATTCGGGCCCATTCCCACCGTACCCCCCTTGGGTGCTGGTGGCGGTGCTGCTTTTTGACCTCGAAACTTTCTACGATCCAACTCATGGGAGTCTTCGAATGTTGGAAGATCACCTGCTTTAGCAGGAAGTGGGTCATTGCGAAAATAAGGATGTTTCAGAGCGTCGATAGCATTTATACGCTTTCTCCAGTCTAACTTAAGCAGCTCATTTAATAAAGATATAGCACCTGAGCCATATCTGCGCTCTCCGTTAGAATATATCCTATTAGTATCGCGCCAACGGACTATACATACTCTCGAAAACGTTGAGATAAAGTGGAAGGTTGATAAGGAACGCTTAACCCCTGAGCTCCTGGGAGCTGCCGCCATCCAGGCATAGAATCATCGGTGGGCGAACCTACCAAGTTGAATATGATTTGTAGTTGGTTCGCATCGCTGTCGCCAGCTAGTATCGGCTTCCCGATGAGCATTTCTCCAAAGACACACCTTTGTTATGTCAGTCTCCAAATTATATGACAAGAAGCGATATACCCACCCAACACCCCAAAGGTCGATAGCGGTAGTATATCTCCTAAGATGAAGTAGAAGTTCTGGCGGTCGGTACCATCGTGTTACAACAAGAGTTGTGTATTCCCTTCGAGCTTCTCCTCCTCCTTTCCCTGGCTGTGGAACCGGTTCATCATAGTGTCGAGCTAACCCAAAATCCGCTATTTGTAGGATTCCTTTGTTATTAATCAAGAGATTTGCTGCCTTCATATCACGATGAAGTATCTGATTATCGTGGAGGTATCGTAGGCCTTCCAAGAGCTGAAGCATGTAACATTTAATTTGGGGTTCTGTAAATTTAACATTGGGATTCTCAAGCAATCCGGAAAGGTCATGATCCATGTAAGGCGTGACCATATACATGATGGCGCGTTTTCGTTTGTCGGCTTCGTCCGAATCAGCATTCAATCACGGAGGTTTCTAAACTTGAGAGTTACATACCACCCTTCTGATGATGTTCTACCGCCATCTCTTCAAGTTTGAGCACATTAGGGTGGGATAGAAGTNTTCAGGAGCTTGATTTCGCGTAGAGCAGTAATGGGGAACTGGGTAAACTATTAGTTACGCTTCACGATGAAAGAAGGATGCCCATACTCCATCTTTCTCATTGTGCATTAGGATCTTCTTCAGCGCGACGATGGCGCCAGTTTTTTTAGATTTGGCTCGATGCACCTCACTATGAATATCGCAATCAAATCAGCGCAATCCAAATGGGAGGAATACAAATAACATACCCAAAAGTACCTTCTCCAAGCTTCCCCAGTAACTCGTAATCAGACAGTCGCGAGCAACCGCGAAAAGCATGTTGGCGCAAGTTTGGTACGGCTGAGCGTGGAGAGGCAGCATTAGCCTGTTGAGATTGTTGCTTAGATGGCGACGCCATAACAGTATGCCCAGATTTGAAAGAAAGAGTTGTGTCGATCAAGGATAGACTGAATGTCCAGGGATTGAAAGATGAGAGTTATGTCTCGGTGATGCATTGAAGATTATCAGTTCAGAGCGCTGAAGAGGATCTTGTGTTATAGATTGGCAGATCATGCAAACTCATGCAAACAGCATTTAAAGAAGCTTACTGTCGATATTATGGTTTCGCATCTTAGATGCAACCAGATTTGCGAAGATATTATTTCTTGCACCTTTCCATTGTGAGAGATAATGGACAATATCAACTTCCATGTCCTGGAGCCTCGGAGCCCGCTCACGGTAAAACATTGATCCTAGCGTAAGCCATTGCTTCGAGCCTTGGAGTAACGACCAGACACAATACAATCGCAGCATCTTACAAGATACAGCTCCAATCCCTCAGTTGCGCCACTTCAAGTTATAGAGTATACTCTATCAATTCACCTCACCGTATTCTACGACTAACAATGTCAGCAGCGAAATGGCAGGCAAGCATCCTATTCACATCCATCCAGTCCGACCACTCTACCGGTTCGCTGCAACGGGACTGGGAGCAAGCATGTGGTTCTTCGTAGGTTCTAGCGATCCCCAAAATATGAATAACGGCATCTAATAAACTTGTAGTTGATGTATCGAGCAAAGCAGGATGGTATGAAGGGAGAACTCCCCTCGTTTTGTATCTCTAGCTAACTTTGGCTTAGGACCGGTGCTTCTGGGTTGGAAGCATCCGTGGGATCACTAAATTCAGAGAAGCGAACGATATTAGAAAATATAGTGTCTGCTGGAGGGCTGGGTATCTGGATTGATTGACAATCGGCCTTTGCAATGACCTGGACACTGTCGATTTGTACCTCGCAACCGATAGAATGTACATATACTGATTGGAAGCTAAATTCGAAACAAATCTCGTTTCTCTGCACTGACGGTGACCTATATTTATCTACTACTCTTCAAATTTCTACATATTTGCTAGCATGCTCGAGCTATAGCTGCAAGGAAGAACACATGGACTATAAAGTTTATGGCTTTCAGAATGCAGATCTTAAGATATTGGATACTAGAAAGTATCTAAATTGATGCGATCTCTTATCATTTTCCTTTTAATAGCCATTGCTAATTTACCTCGATAATTATACATAGCCAGCTCCTATATACATCATATATATACATAGGAAGTCTACAGAGCTGTTCGAATTTGCTCCGCCACAACCTTATAGAGCTTCCTTTTCTTAGGTGATTTTGTTATAGCTGTCTTCAACCATCCTGCATACCTTGCAACCCTTGGGAAGAAGTAATGTTCAGAGCTCCATGCCAGTCCCAAATACCCAAGACCTAAAATGAGTATGTATATTTTAAAATCCCCTTCCATCGCAGTTAATTGCATAAAACTCGCAATCCATTGTGAAGGATCAAAGACCATATAGGTTGAGAAAAGATAACTGACAACAATAGTAATGACAAAAGGCACTATACGAACATTGTTAGAGATGGCCTCTGTGTGGAGTAGCATGAACAACTTACAATTATGTGCTAGTGACTGCCGAAACGGCGGTCCAACACTGAGAACTATTCCCGAGAGTATATACTCGTAGCAAGATATTAAAAAGAGTGTAGTGTTCTCAGAATTCTCGATATTCGACTTTTCCCTGTCAAGATGGGGAGGTATGTACCTGATACGGTGTTAAAAGTGGAGACATGGAAAAGTCCTTTACGTGTAGCTTACCATGACTGTCTCCTTACTGTGATAAACCCAGCAGCCTGAATCAAAACACAGATGGCAATTTGGCCAAGAAGAGGGACCAAGACTTTTCTAGATACAAGATTTGCAGTTGGTCGTTTGCGGCAAAGGAATGGATAAGGACCCGTCCATCCCACTATAATTAAATTAGAAAAATGTATAGCAAAAAGGTCTCAATGATACCCACTGAATATGGCAATAGGCAAGATTAGGAGTAAATCAATAAAGAGGAACTGCGACTCAGTTAGCCCGCTAAACCTGTGTGAAGAATGGTCAGAGTACCTGAAAATCTCCCAAGTTCGATGCGGAAGCATATAGAAAACTAACTGATGTGAACTGGATTGCTGAATAGAGGCTCATATACTTGAAACAGCTGAAACTAGTGACTAATGCAGCTCGACCCTCACTAAGTGGACGTCAATTATATTCTCTAGGACGGCAGTGGATTGCTAGACCTACCGTATGACCTCAGGGACACATGTTATATCAAAGATCCTGCTGGTAAAAGGAGCCGCTACAGAAGCTTCTGCCTCAGATAGGGAAATACCAACGTCGGCAGCCTTCAGTGCGCCGCAATCATTTGCCCCATCACCGCAAAATCCGCAACAGTAGTCAATGCTCTGCAGCTTCTCGACCAGCTCATGTTTTTCATCCGGCGACATTCGTGCGAAAACTTGCCCACACACGAGCATCTAAAGTATTTAGCATACATGAACAGTGGTACGATCCGGTGGGTGATATACATACTCGTTGAAGGACATCTGGCGCCGCAAAGTCGACAACCCACCTAAACACATCTCCACTAATTGCTAAAGAGTAGTTTCTCAGATTAGAGATGTCGTAAGGTAGGGATGCATCACCCTCCGCAGGCGGTGCTAAAGGCTGAAATAATTAGAAACGAGATTTGAAAGCCCCGTAGTTAGCTTACAGTAAGAGTCTGCTCATCGAGCTTGTATATACCATTATCTATGCTTTCCCATGACAACTTAGCTTTGGGGTCCTGCGAATCTCCTGCCACATAATTTAGCATACCATGTCAGGTGTCAAGGTTAGATGTCTACCGTACCCTCAACGAAATGAGGTACAAAACAATGAGCGGTCTTGTCGATCAGATTGCACTCTCGAGCAACACTTATTGCAGTTAGAATATTATCGCCTGTGCACATGACTTTTCTGATTCCAGCCTCATTTAATTCTTCAAGTACACCAGCTGTTGTGGGTTTTAGCTTGTTCTCAAAGATGATAAATCCGATGAACTCCAGATCGGACTCGGCTTCTTCCCGCTTCATCTTTTGTACTTTCACCCAGTTAAGTTTCGTAACGTGTCTCGTAGCACAGGCGATGACACGGAATCCTCTATGTGTGTAGTAGGTAAGGAGTTCTTCATAGTCGCTCGGAACTAAATAATGGTCAACGTGAGTAACATTGAATAGAACCAGTAACTTACAGCTTTCGGGTTTGCATATGTCCTTCATACACTCTGGAGCCCCTTTGACGAAAATATCGACACCCTGGGAACCGAACTTTCGGACAATAACACTTGCTCTCCTAAGCTGAGATACAAAGTCAAATGACTTCAGGATGCCAAGTTCTATGGGAGACTTTCGTTTGTTAATATCCTAACATATTTTGATTCCAGAATCTATATGTAACTTACGCTTCTTCCGTTCGCGTCTTGAGGGATATCAGTTTCATATTCCATACCTGGCGGAGGTCTTGCGATCGACGGAGATAGACCGCTCTGCTCTTCATCCTCCAAATCGTCGGATTTTTGCTCGCCCTCTTCAAAATTCCACCCCGTGAATTCAAACATTTTCACATCTAAGGGATCTCCAACCAGTTCATTATCAACAACCCGAAGAGAATGGCAAGTTGTCATGGTATGCAGAATCGCTTTGTGCGCATCATAACTGACGGTTGGGTCTCGTTCGTATGATGCAGAAGGTAATAAAGATGAAGCGTCTGGGAAAATGTCGCTAAAATGATTTCCAGGTTTCTGGACTACACGAATCCCAAGAACATCCAGTCCATCTTCCGTAAGCGTTCCGGTTTTATCAAAACAGACAACATCGAGTTTACCTCCTACGTTGACTCGCTGGGGGCTGATACAGAAGATCTGTTTCTTTCTCAAGCGTGTGAGGGCGAAGTTTGTCCCGATTGTCAATGTTGCTGGTAAAGCTGGTGGGACCACGATGGTTATCAGATCAAGAGCCCTCACGATAATCAGATGCCATGCTAACTGTAACCGTACAAAGTTGACGAACGACACAATGAAGCCTAGAATCGCAACGCCGCCCATAACGGAGATGTATCGAAAAGAATCGCGATAGAACTTGAATCCAGAAGGTTTCGGGAACAGCATCGACCGAACAAGGGCACCCTTAGTGGTATCAAATCCGGTTCTGACTGCCATAGCTAGCCCCACTGCTTCGTCGTCTTTATCATCTTGGGGGCGCCTGGCACGTATGATCTTAGTCCCACAAAATAAAAAGTGTCTTGCAACATCAGGGGCAATGGAGGAAGCAGCCAGATTGAGGCGTCGCAATGATTCATCATTTGCTGGGATTTTGGAAACCGGGACAGACTCCCCTGTTAGCATACTTTCATTGACAATACAATCACCTGCAAGCAAGATGCTATCGCAGGGAAATTGTGTGAGCTCCGGATCCGTAACTTCGTAGACATCACCAGGAACCAGGTCACTGGACGGGACATACCGCCAAAAGGAGTTGCGCAGAACTCGAACGTTGCATTCAAATCTGGAGATCTCTCTTAGCCTCTTCATGGTTGAGCGAGTCTCAATCAGTGTCATTGTGATGCTGACAACAGATATAAGGAAAATGCATGCCGCGTAATAATAGTATTCGTCCAATGACCACAGAATAAGACTTGCAACTTGGAATATATAGAATGGATGAAAAGCTTCGTCCACAAGCAGCTGGGGGATAGTTTTCTCCTTAATATCAATCAGATTTTTCCCAAATACAAGTTCACGGTTCTCTTGCTCCTCTCCGTCTATACCCGCCCGGATCGTTTTAACATCCGTCCACGCAGGATCTTTCCAACTATTGCTTAGCACAAACTTGTCTTTCAGGGGATGGAAAGCAAATCTCAGGTATCTGTAATCCACTATGCGGAGCTCCTCAATAATGGGATCATCATCTTCGTCGTACGAAATCGAATGGAGCTTCTCCGGCAGACCAAACACAGTAGAAAGAGAACGTCCATACGTGGTAGTTGCAACGTCTTGAACAACCATTTCTCCCCATTGGTTCTCAATAACCACCCAATGGCAGTCCTTCAATGAACATGGAGCTCCTATAAGGCGGACCTGCCATCTAGGTAGCCATCGCAGTAGAAGATATCCAAGTCCGAGAGTGAGAACGCAAATACAGACATAGAATCCAAAGCCTATTGTACTGGTCTTAAATCCAGCCACGACAATTGTAAGATCTTCCGTGACAATATAAATCTTTTGATTGGTTCTGTGTCGCCCAGCAGTACTCCCTTCTGTCCTTGCACTGTCGCTGCGGATGAGACGAGCATGCACTGAAGACCTCGAAAAGCCTGATGAGGACCTCCGCATTGGTGCAAGCTCTCCAGCCTCTAGATCTGCAGAGTAGTCTGCCTCATATTGAGCCTCGGATTCATCATCATCCAAAATTGCGCTATCATGTTCGGAACCAGAGGGCGTAGCTTCGATATCATCGACATCTGAGTAGTATGTAAAACTTGTAGTTGAATCAGCTCTCCCACGACGATGCACAAATGAAGAGAGACTTGTTGGTACGCTTTCCGGCTGAACTCCAGAGAATACTTCGTTTTGGGCCATCTCGACGTCATCCATAAAGCTCGCGGTGCTTAGGTTCGATCCCCGCCTGTATCGAACCAAATCCCCATTCGAACCATTGGAATGGTAATACGATCCAGAACCCCCCCGGCGCAGACTGCCTGCGTGGGCTCCATCGGGAACATCCATTTTTCCTCGATGTTATACCCACAGCTGCATTGCACTGAATGTGAAATCGCGAAATATTGTTAGTAGTATATCTCGGTGGAGCCCGCGTGCACGCTGACCTTATCGCTTCGCCGTTCGCGGGCGGGAAAAAAATCCGCTAAGCCCAACAGTCGATTTTGTTCTGGCTCAGCAGTGCAGCGTCCAACAAACTTCACCTTCTCCAAATTTTCTGGCAGCCTATCGCCACCCAACAGAGATTCGTCTTCACGACTATTTAAATCTCCCTAATAACAGAGAGCATTTAAATAAATTATCTCAAGATGTCTGAACCCATTCGCAACAAGCGTCTGGACGCGCATGTCCCAACCGCTCCGTAAGTCCCAAGAAATTCACATAAAGACAACGCCACATGGTTACTGACTTGATTTCAAAATTTCAGTACTCCCCAGAACACTCCTTCTAATACTGCCCCTATTTCGTCTCATGCCCAACAGCCGGGCGTTGCAAGTATTAAAGAAGGTATGTTGTCCTTCTACCCCTCACCGCAGTTTTGGAGGCAAGATGCTGACAAGGATCCAAGAGGAACTTGATCGCGCCGCAGCCGCTTCCATATTTGCTCAGAATCCAAAGCTCGTCCAAATGATTCAAGGCAAACTTGGTTCTCTTGTTGGCCAATCTTCCGGGTATATTGAGTCTCTCCCCGCACCTGTTCGCCGTCGTGTTGCTGGCCTGAAGGGTGTCCAGAAAGAGCATTCAAAATTGGAGGCGGAGTTCCAAGAAGAGGTTCTGGAGCTGGAAAAAAAGTATTTTGCTAAATTTACTCCTCTATACCAAAAGCGAGCCGATATTGTCAATGGCGTCGCTGAGCCTACACCTGAGGAGGTCCAGGCTGGTGAAGAAGATGAAGAGGAGGCCGAAGCCGAAGCCGAGGCAGAATCTTCAGAGCAGCCGGCAGAGTCTGCTGAGGGCATCAAGGGCATTCCAGAGTTCTGGCTCTCTGCAATGAAGAATCAGATCTCACTTGCAGAGATGATAACAGATCGGGATGAGGCTGCTCTCAAGGATCTCACTGATATTCAGATGGAGTACCTTGATAAGCCAGGTTTCAGACTGATCTTCCACTTCGCTCCCAACGACTTCTTCACGAATAAAACGATTACCAAGACCTACTATTATCAAAATGAGAGCGGTTACGGTGGTGATTTCATCTACGACCACGCTGAGGGTGACAAGATCGACTGGAAAGAGGGTAAGGATTTGACTGTCCGAATCGAGAGCAAGAAGCAGCGCAACAAGAGTAGGTTTCACTGTGGACTCCCTATTATTCTTTTGAAGCTGATCCTGACACTGCTCAGACACTAAGCAAACTCGCGTTGTCAAGAAAACTGTCCCAACAGAATCCTTTTTCAACTTTTTCAACCCACCTAAGCCCCCAACCGATGATGATGAGGATGATGCGGCTAGTGATATTGAAGAGCGTCTCGAGCTTGATTATCAGCTAGGCGAGGATATCAAGGAGAAGCTTATTCCACGTGCAATCGATTGGTTCACCGGTGAAGCCCTCCAGTTCGAGGAGATGGACGACCTGGATGAGGGCGAGTATGATGATGAGGATGATGAGGATGAGGATGACTTGAGCGAGGATCATGACGATGATGAAGAATCGGAAGATGATGTATGTCCCCATCTATAGTTACGTTTCTATGGCGCTAACATGTCTGCAGGATGATGGTGCGAAACCGAAACAAGAGGCCGCTGAGTGCAAGCAAAGCTAGATGTTCGATTTGGTTTCACACCGCTTAGTATCTTTCCGAATATGTCCATCGGACTCGTCCTCCATTGCCTTCCAGGCTGTGGTGATCGCCGCTTCAAACAGCCCTGGTGCTGGACTTCAGGGGAGCAAAATGATTACTGCAAATTGCATCGGTGTTTTTACATGCATGGTGAAAATTTTCCCTGGTTAATTCTAGACTTATCCTAATTACAAACTTGCTTCTTGGCCGCTTTACCTGAACGCAATCAAGTTTTTAAAAGACATAAACCAAAAGTTGCGAGATGCAGAGATATCATGATAGTTGGGCCCGACAATATTGACTCAAACGAGGACTTATCGGTTGTTGGGTCCTGCCCCCCGCGGGTTCTACGTTTGACGCCTTGTAGCCTTATAATCATCATATGGTGGAAGTCTTCAAAAATCTATTATTATTCACCATCTTAAATATTCGAGATGTTGTAACATCTAATGCAGGACAATGTGAAGCGCGATAAATGGCAATAGTTCGTGACTGAAAGCACACGTCGGCTCTAATATTACCGTTTCTTAAATCAAGAGTTTTTAGGTTATTGTGTTATCACGTGATATGCCACTCTCAGCCTCAGGGAAATTTTTAACGGCAAAGGACCCAACCAAAATTCAACAATCCTGATTTGCGTATTGCCTCAAGAGTAGAGTGTGCTAATATGAAGGACTCGGTGTAGCTCAACGCTCGCTTAAGACTACGGGATGGCCAAGGGCTTGACTCAGCAAATTTGAATAATCGCGTTCAGAACAGTTCAGCCTTGAATACTCGGGTCGCAAAGTGGTGTAGTCGTTCTAGGGTATTGCGTTGGAGCTATCTGCAGGTCACACCGAAGTGGCTGGGGAGTCTGGCGGCAGTGTGCATGCGGAGATCTGTACATCCTCCGACCAAAAAGTAGGGGTCTGGCCAGCTGGTCTCTGTTAACTAAGCCCCAAGTCTTAGGGGTAAACGATTCTAGCACCCAGCTGGCTCCGCAATAACAAAGTAATTACGGGACACGTTAATAAAACAGCTACAGTAAATGAGATGCACTTTCGTAATCCGGATGATGAGAGCCTCAGCTCAGATAAACGGCTCTCAGAGAGCAAATACAACTTTCCCGAGTTATCAGTCCCAACAGCTACAAGTTGGTCAGCCAATGGCTGCGAACCACATAAGTTAATGGGAAAAGGAAGTACTGTCAGCCACACGGCGGGCACCCAAATTGTTTGTTCCTTCCGTGATAATAACATGTTTCATTGCGAGTCTGGCATGAGGTGACTAACCTAGCCAGGTAGGGAGCGTCCCCATTATCCCGAAAGAAATTTAAACTATTTCGTGATTCAGGGCATTGCTCAGCACCCCGGTCACCGGGATGAGAGAGATGATACTGTGTACTTCCACAATGTAGACTTTTTTCATACTGTTCCAGACTCTATAGCTGAACGATCTGGCAGGATGGGACTAGAGTAGCTCTTATTTCTCACGGGGAACGGTAGCACTCGGACATGTGCGATTTCTAGTAGTGACCACGGAACAGTTACTGTAGAGCTCCCGCCTCCAAAAAAGGGGGTGAGCTTTAGTGGCTGGGGGCCAGGATTAGTAGCATACCCCTGCCGTCGCGCCCGTGCCAGCGGCCAAACGCATGGCCTAAGACGAGTGTCCTCCTGTTTCGATAATCTTGGGCCTTCTACAAATTAATTTTGGTTGAACCTCGATCCACCAAGGAGTTCGAGCATCCTGTAGGAGCAGCACCACACTCTCGCTGTATTCGCCTTCTTCAAGGCTTTGACATTTTTGCTTCGCACAGTCTTTCAAGCTGGCGGGATCCGTTCACGAAGTGCTCGTTGCATTCGGGTCATTGTATAGGTTGAGATCGCCTGGAGGCAGGGCAATAGCCATCGAAGGCAGCCTCGATGGCGCACAATTATGATGTCGGCACGAAGGCCTGGCAGCCAGACCCCAAAGAAGGATGGGTAGCCTCAGAGTTGACCCAGAAGCTTGAAGATGGGGACAAAGTCAAGCTGATCTTCAGTTTGGAGAGCGGTGAGGTTAGTGTTGAATGCTTTTGCAGGACAGCTTTCAGAAGTCTTCATCAAAGGATATAGCTAATCTATCATCTCTGATCTAGACGAGGACGATAGAGACCACTGCCGAAGCTCTGAAAGAGGGCAACGACCCGTCCCTTCCCCCGTTGATGAACCCTACAATGTTGGAAGCAAGTGATGATTTGACGAATTTATCTCATTTGAACGAACCTGCAGGTATGGAATATAGGAACATATGGTATATGGTAGGAGAGACTGATCCTCCGAGTAGTACTCCAGGCAATCCGCCTACGCTATGCGCAGAAGGAGATATACACATACAGTGGAATCGTCTTGATTGCCACGAATCCATTCGCTCGGGTGGATTCTCTTTATGTTCCCGGTATGGTTCAAGTATATGCAGGAAAGCAAAGATCGACTCAGGCCCCTCATCTTTTCGCTATTGCTGAAGAAGCGTTCGCGTATGTCCATCAGTCATTATTTCCTCCCGCAATTAACCTCTAACACGGAATAGGGATATGCTGAGGAGTGAGAAAAACCAGACGATCGTGGTTTCTGGAGAGTCAGGAGCCGGAAAAACCGTCAGCGCCAAATATATCATGCGATATTTCGCTACAAGAGAACCTCCGGATCAACCAGGTACACGGACGAAAAGAGGCGCGGATTCCATGAGTGAGACAGAAGAACAGATCCTTGCCACCAACCCCATCATGGAAGCATTTGGCAATGCTAAAACCACACGAAATGATAACTCCTCCCGATTTGGGAAATACATTGAGATTATGTTTGATGACAAGACGAGTATTATTGGGGCCAAGATTCGAACCTATCTTCTTGAACGGTCGAGATTGGTCTTCCAGCCCTTGAAGGAGCGAAATTACCACGTCTTCTACCAGCTGGTTGCTGGAGCTTCTGATGCTGAACGCCAGGAGTTAGGCTTGCTCCCAGTAGAGCAGTTTCATTATCTCAACCAGGGGAGCTCACCCGTTATTGATGGAGTAGACGATAAGGAGGAATTTGACGCCTTGAAGAGATCTTTATCAACAATAGGGATTGATTCTACCCAGCAGACCGAAATTTTCAAATTGCTTGCGGCTCTTCTCCACCTCGGAAATATCCAAATCACGGCTACGCGGACTGATTCCGTGCTAGCACCCACAGAGCCTTCTCTCGAGCGGGCCACGGCAATACTAGGCGTCGACCCTGTTGAGTTTGCCAAGTGGACGGTCAAGAAGCAGTTGGTCACGAGAGGAGAGAAGATCACGTCGAACTTAACGCAACAACAAGCCATCGTAGTTCGGGATTCAGTCGCCAAGTTCATATATTCTAGCCTGTTCGACTGGTTGGTAGAGAATATAAATCGCGCTCTTGCGACTGATGAAGTTTTAAGCCGCGTGAAGTCTTTTATTGGTGTCCTTGATATCTATGGATTTGAGCATTTTGCGAAGAATTCGTTCGAACAGTTTTGCATTAATTATGCAAATGAGAAGCTTCAACAAGAATTCAACGCTCATGTTTTCAAGTTAGAACAAGAGGAATACCTTAGGGAAGAGATTGACTGGACATTCATCGATTTTTCGGATAATCAACCATGTATAGATCTTATCGAGGGCAAGCTTGGTATTCTTTCCCTACTCGATGAAGAATCTCGCCTTCCTATGGGTTCAGACGAGCAATTCGTGACCAAACTGCATCACAACTTCGCAGCAAACAAGAACAAATTCTACAAAAAGCCCCGTTTTGGAAAATCCGCTTTCACCGTTTGCCATTACGCGATTGACGTCACCTATGAATCTGAAGGCTTCATTGACAAGAATCGTGACACAGTGCCCGACGAACACATGGCCGTCCTCAAAGCCTCTACGAATAAGTTCTTGGGTCACGTTTTGGAAGCAGCATCTGCTGTACGTGACAAAGACACAGCTGCATCTAGCTCCACAGCTGCGGCAAAACCTGTTGGAAACCGTAAGATTGGAGTCGCTGTGAACCGAAAGCCAACTCTGGGTGGTATTTTTAAGTCCTCTTTAATAGAGCTGATGAATACCATCAATAATACTGATGTTCATTATATTCGTTGCATAAAGCCAAATGAAGCCAAGGAGGCCTGGGTGTTTGAAGGCCCTATGGTGCTGAGTCAGTTGCGAGCATGCGGTGTTCTCGAGACGGTCAGGATTAGTACTGCAGGATATCCTACAAGATGGACCTATGAGGAGTTCGCTTTACGATACTACATGCTCGTCCCTTCAACATCGTGGACTTCAGAGATAAGACAAATGGCAGATGCAATTCTTACGAAGGCTCTGGGCACCAGTAAAGGAAAGGGCCTCGATAAATACCAACTTGGCTTAACGAAAATCTTCTTCCGAGCCGGCATGCTCGCATTTTTAGAGAATCTCCGAACAACTAGACTGAATGAGTGTGCTATCATGATCCAGAAGAACCTCAAGGCGAAGTACTACCGCCGCAAATACCTCGAGGCGCGGAACGCTATATTGATGTTCCAATCGCTGACAAGAGGTCATTTAGCGCGCAAATCAGCGCAGGAGGCACGCAGGATCAGGGCTGCCACAACGATACAACGCGTATGGCGTGGACAGAAGGAACGCAAATATTATCAGACAATTCGTAGCAACCTCATTCTGGCACAGGCTGCTGCTAAAGGCTTCCTTCGTAGAAGAGAAATTATGAATACTCGCCTCGGCAATGCTGCAGTNAGTTATCCAGAGGAACTGGCGTTCAAGAAGACAGCTGAAGAGCTGGAGACAATACCGACGAAAGGTTGTCATCATTCAGAGCTTGTGGCGAGGCAAGCAAGCACGTCGGGGATATAAGACCATGAGAGAAGAAGCAAGAGATTTGAAACAGATCTCATACAAGCTTGAGAACAAGGTGGTAGAACTTACACAATCACTAGGTTCGATGAAACGAGAAAACAAGGCCTTGGTAACACAGGTGGAGAGCTATGAAAACCAGATTAAATCCTGGAAGAGTAGACACAACGCTCTGGAAGCCCGCTCCAAGGAACTGCAAGGGGAGGCGAACCAGGCCGGTATTACTGCCGCCCGCCTCTCAGCTATGGAAGATGAAATGAAGAAGTTGCAACAGAATTTCGATGAATCCGTGGCCAATATCAAACGGCTACAAGAGGAAGAGAGGGGCTTACGGGAATCATTACGGAAATCGAATCTTGAACTGGAGCAAACGAGGAAGACCAATTCACTTAATGAAAATGAAAAGAACACTCTCAGACAGCAACTCGCTGAATTGCAAGATGAGTTGGAGCTTGCAAAACGGACAGCTCCCATCGCTAATGCAGAAGCTGTCAATGGTAACATTGCTCAAGCCGCTTCAAATGGACTTATCAACTTGGTCTCATCAAAGAAACCAAAGAGACGAAGTGCTGGGGTTGAGCCGCGTGAGGTTGACAGGTTTAGCGCTACCTATAACCCTCGCCCAGTTTCTATGGCGATCACTAGCACAAATCTTCACCGTCAGAATCTATCTGGATCCACCTTCCTTCCCAGTGTCGATAACATTGAGTTTGAACTTGAGAATCTGCTCGCTGATGAGGATGGTCTTAACGAAGAGGTCACCATGGGTCTCATTCGAAATCTGAAGATCCCCGTTCCAACCACCAACCCACCACCAACCGACAAGGAAGTATTGTTCCCATCCTACTTGATCAATCTCGTCACATCTGAGATGTGGAACAACGGCTTCGTTAAGGAGTCGGAAAGGTTCCTAGCCAACGTTATGCAGTCTATTCAGCAGGAGGTCATGCAGCATGACGGCGACGACGCCATCAACCCTGGAGCATTCTGGCTGTCCAATGTTCATGAGATGCTCTCCTTCGTTTTCCTCGCTGAGGATTGGTATGAAGCCCAGAAAACCGACAATTTCGAATATGATAGACTTCTGGATATCGTGAAGCACGACCTGGAAAGTTTGGAATTCAACATCTATCACACCTGGATGAAGGTCCTGAAGAAGAAGTTGCACAAAATGATTATTCCAGCTATCATTGAATCTCAATCTCTTCCAGGCTTTGTCACCAATGAGAGCAACAGATTCCTTGGTAAACTCCTTCAAACCAACTCGGCGCCGGCTTATAGCATGGATAACCTTTTGAGTTTGCTCAACAACGTCTTCAAGGCAATGAAGGCATATTATCTGGAGGATTCTATCATCACACAAACTGTAACCGAGCTTCTCAAGCTTGTGGGCGTCACAGCCTTTAATGATCTGCTCATGCGGAGAAATTTCCTATCTTGGAAGCGCGGTCTTCAGATTAACTATAACATTACTCGTATTGAGGAGTGGTGCAAGAGTCATGATATGCCCGAGGGAACTCTACAGTTGGAACATTTAATGGTATGGATACCGTAGATATATTGGGCGACGAATTGTCTAGCTGACTATTTTCTAGCAAGCAACTAAACTATTACAACTGAAGAAGGCCACTCTTAACGACATCGAAATCATACAAGATATATGCTGGATGTACGTGCTCGATAGGCCATTTCGAATGATACCGTAGCTAACGTCCTTTAGGCTGTCACCGAACCAGATTCAGAAGCTGTTGAATCAATACCTTGTCGCTGATTACGAACAACCTATTAACGGCGAAATAATGAAAGCTGTCGCCTCCCGAGTGTCAGAGAAGAGCGATGTCCTTCTTCTGACGGCCGTTGATATGGATGATAGCGGACCCTATGAAATCGCTGAACCGAGAGTCATCACAGCGCTTGAAACATATACGCCATCTTGTATGTTGAAAAAATCCGCATCCGTCTTTCAATGCTAACCTACTATCCAGGGCTTCAAACGCCTCGTCTGAAACGTCTGGCAGAAATTGTATCTGCACAGGCTATCGCACAACAGGAAAAGCTCGAATACTCCAGCCAAGCCGATGTTAACGATCTTACCGACAACGAGATGAACGAGGAATAAGCATTCCCGCAACGACGCCTGATCCTTACCTTCTTGTGTATCAACCTTTACATGTCTCATCAGAAGACGTTATATCTTCTTCTCAAAACATCTTTTTCGTATGAGGCGCTAAATCTCTGCATACCCTGTACCAATTGTGTACTCTTTTCCGGAAGTGGATTTCGTTATCTCGAACGGCAGCACGTGGGCTATATAGCGGGTTGTGTAGAGTCTAATATCCATGGCGTTATTCTTGAACGGATGATTTAGAAATTCTCTCTAGCATGGAGCGGTGATGTCTGATGCATATTCAATAATAAATCAATTGCCATGTTCTTTTGCAAAGCTCATTGCAAAATAGTATAATTTCACGGATCCATGATGTAGCGCGGGGTTTTATCGGGATGCGGCTTAAATTAGCAAGGCGTTCCTGATGAAAATGTTCACACCGCCTAGGTTTTCTGCCGCTTTTTGATAACAGTAGATTGACAGTTTTCCTGTTGAAATTTTTCTAGCACTGTAATATTCCAGAAACCTTTGCAAAAGCTTGAAAATATGAGAAATCTACCAAATATTATCATTACCGGGACACCAGGTGTCGGGAAAACCACGCATTGCGAGGTGTTGGCTGAGAATACAGGTCTCAAACATCTTGCAATTAACGACATCGTCAAGGAGCGAGGATGTCATGATGGCTACGACGAAGAATATCAAAGCTGGATTGTGGACGAGGACAAAGTAGTTTGCTATAGTATCCTTTTTAAATAACTTTGCTGACTCTCAAAAGCTGTTAGATGCTATTGAAGATGAGGTAAAGCAGGGCGGGTACATTATAGACTGGCATGCGTGCGATTTATTTCCCAAGAGCTGGATTGATCTAGTGGTTGTTCTACGGGTCGACTCTACTCAGCTATATGACAGATTAAAGGCCAGGTTTGTCTTAAATGTAGCGGCTACGAAGAAAACAAGGCTGATTTCTATTAGAGATTACCCTGAAGTCAAGCTCCAAGAGAATCTCGATACAGAGATTATGGAGGTATTGTTACAAGAAGCTCGAGACTCTTATGATGAGGAAATCATCGTAGAACTTACGAGCAATACATCGGATGAGATGGAAAGCAATATTGAACGGATAGAGGCCTGGTTGAAAGAGTGGAAGAAAAATAACGTCGGAGCAGACGCTTCATAGTCTATGGTTTCGCACTATCGTTCTATATTCTACTGCGTCTCCTGCTGCAGCCAAACTTTCAGCTTTTCCAGAGCACGGTATCGGTGCGAAATACTGTTTTTCGCAGCCTTATCCATCTCAGCGTAGCTGCAAGAGGTCAGACAAACTACGGCAAGCGATCTGAGGTCCTTGACTTACGTCTTTCCTTCGTATTCAAATATTGGATCCCAGCCTATATTGGCAGTCAGTCTTCTGAGGCGTGTTAGTTAAATAGCTGTCTTACCAAAATTACTCGGCCCTCTCGCCGGTACGATTTTTCCCTGGGACTTATCAGAATGGGGCTTCTAGTAGCTTAGGGAGACGGACCTCGGTTCGGCCTTGGAATATCAGTGGCTCATGCCCAGGACCTTCGCAATAGGCAAATGTGCATACTGCTTCAGCCGACTTGTCTGGATATGCAGCAAGAAGATTGTTTAGACCTTCATGACCTAGTGAACCTAGAAACCATTTACTGCGCAATGATGAGTTGGTACGAATACAAATAATTCGAAAATTTAAGTTGATACGATCAAGCATACATATACGGTCCAGGCAATCCCTTCAGCGCGTTGAAGCATAATGCAGTATCCTCAACCAGCACGGGACCATTAACCTGTAACAAATATCAATACAAGTAATATTAAGGCAGTTAAAATTTTCAAAGCCATACAGCCTCTGCAGCTCGCCGGCATTTGTCCAGAGAGACTTCCTCAATTGTACCCTGGAGTTCTGGTAGATCTAGAGATTGACTCTGCAATTCTACAGAGTCTCCAAGAATCGCCTTAACCTCCGCGAGTTTGTTCTTGTTGCCGGTGATGAAGTTAAGGATCTTTGGAGCCATGTTGAGAGCGAAGTAAAGTTTTTAAAGTTAAGAATTGATAACACTGCCGATGCGCGTTGATAAGGGTGAACTAGCCAACACATAATTTTGGTGTCTAAGTAAATTGACAGCGCTAGCTGGCTACAACAGGCAGGACTTTTACTGGTTGATAATAACGTCACTGTCTATCTAATCGCTCTATTTTAGATAAAACTCCTATGTTCTTTAAAATATGGAATACATATTTGTTTGCTGCCTTTCAATTTTAGCTATCGGCTCTACGGCTGAAATCTTACCTGTACCTGAAATTCTCCCCCAGTACCCGTAGTGCGACTTACCGTAACTGTCGCGGGCCGCTGACCTGTCGCGCACCGAAAGTAACCCATCCAGAGCCCAAGCGCTCAACCTCAAGACTGACTTGCCTCCTTGAGCCGAATTCACTATCCTTATGCTCAACACTCAGTACTAAATTTTTATTTCCGGCTCTGAAAATGGATGATTTTTGGGATCCCGTTTCAAATTCATCCTTACCTCCACCCGATACTAGGTTATCATCAAAGATCTTCAATGCTTTCCATGAGACATCGCAAGAGGTTATCCTCACGGTCATCGTTGGTATTTTAGGAGTAATACTTGCGACTCGGCTCCTAAGTGGAAATAATACAGAAAAACATGATGGGCAGAACAATAGGACCATATGGATGCCTCCATATTGGTTCCCGTTTATAGGCCATACTTTCTCATTGTATGCTCATACTGTTCCTCTGGAAGGAGAAATACTAAGATACATAGTATCTTTGACCCCACTACATTCATGAGCAAATTACGGTGCCTATTGACCTTCTTTTTATTGGGACTGTAAGACGTACTGATGCTGAGTTAAGAGATCAGAGCCCGCATGGCATTTTTGCCCTGAATCTCGGAGGGACTACTCACGTTACCAGTAAGTCAGCTTAAAAGTTGGTCATATCCTAAAAGATGTGGATTTTGTTTCTTGAAATATTTGCCGGTTCAAGACAAATTCTTTTACATTTTCCGTCTTAAGCTATACGTCTATGCGAGCTTCAACTGACTATATCTAAGTTTCAAACCCAGATCTAGTAAAAGGGTTAGAAATCGGCCTGGTAATATGGAGAAATTTACTTACATATTATAGGGTAATGCAGCAGAAGGAATCCGTTATCCAAGTGAAACCAGTTGTGCTTTCGATTATTAAAAAGGTGTGGCATTATGTCTACCTTTGTAAGCAATATAATTGCACGAAGATATTCTAATCGTTATGAAGTTCTTTAATCTCACCGCCATGAAGAAATGGGAACCATCTTATGAGGTGAATTACCCATCAATTCCCTTTCTCTCACCGGCTGACATGACATATCCAGGAATTAATGGGTGCCATGGGCTATCTTATGAAAGAGCCACATTTGTCGAACTTCATGCGAATAATTGTGCGTGGGATTGAACAATCAGTGCCGGATATGTTTTCTTTCATGGAAGGTGAAGTTGATCATCATCCATGGGAAAGATGGGCTCATGCTTCCTGGGTGAATGAACACGAAGAAGACATTGATCTATGCGCGGTCGTGAGGGATGTCATGGGCATGATTTCCGTACCGGCGCTTTTTGGTCGTGCCTTCATGGAGAATTATCCCGAGATTATTCGTGATGTGTATGATTTTGACAGCGGCTTGACCTACTTCCTTCTTGGCCTACCATGGTGGACCCCTTGGCCTAGTGTTATGAAGGCTCATTTGGCTCGATGGAGGGTTCAGGATTATATGAAAGAATTCTCTAAAGCTCTAGATGATACCCTGGATGGTAAACGGGTCGATTCGAAGTGGGATGATTTGGATGACGTTAGTGAATTTATACGCAAAAGACAGGAGCTATTTAGAAGTAAGTTCATCCTTTGATTTTCAAAATATGGATGGTCATGGATCGTTCATTGCCGGTCCATCATTTGATATATGGATCCATTCAAAGATGGGTTCCACTACCGAAGTTAAACACTAACCTCATATATAGAATATGACTTCTCGCCCCATGAGCGCGGGGATATTACCGTAAGTGATTCAAAGACTTTACTATATTTTCTTGAAACTGAATCATCAATAAGATACTTTGGGCAATGCTCGTCAATTCTACCGCTTTGGTATACTGGCAAATCCTCTACATCTTTGCAACGCCTGGGCTTTTAGATCGTGTCAGGCAAGAAATTGCACCATACGCAAAAGTAACCAAGCCAACAATAATTGGCACTATCTCTGAGTCTCCAGGATTAAAGATCGATCAAGAAGGATTGGTGAGAAACTGTCCCCTCTTCAGAGCCACCTATCTTGAGTCTCTTAGAATTACTTCTCAGCCATGGTCAGTGAGAAAGGTTGGACAAGATGCGTCAATATCAACTGGGAAACAAGGTGTTGGATCTCTCTCATATACCCTCAAATCAGGGCAGTATGTTACTCTGCCGCACGATCTCCACATGCGTGATCCAGCCTACTTCCAAGACCCTACCAAATTTGTTCCAGAGCGATTTATCTACACCAAAGAAGATGGAACAATTTCAACAGACATGGGGACCATTCGGCCCTACGGTGGTGGTACCTCAATGTGCAAGGGAAGACAAATTGCGGAACGGGAGTGTCTCGCTTTCGTTGCTGCCATGGTAATGTATTGGGATATGGAACCTGCTAATCCGGAGAAATCATGGACTATACCCGCACAGATAAAGACGAGTGCAGTATCTTTGCCAGTGAAAGAAACACGTGTACGGGTGAAGAGAAGAGTATTTGAATGGTCAGCATAAAGTTTATTGGGAAAAAGTCCCGAATCCAGAGCAGTACATGAATACATTCCTTGCAGCTCAAACCTGCATCGTGTCGCAAAATGTTCTTTTCTCCATGACTGTCAAACATACACACTTAATTTGCGTAGGAAATTATTATGATTCCACACTCCAATTTCCGGGATAGATACTTCCAGACAAAAGTAGGGAAGGCTGTATGATTGAAGTAGTTTTCTCTCTTCTTAAAATTCGGTCTATGTAACCAATTATGATAACAGCACTATATCAAATTAAAAATTCCCGTGAGGTGCATAATATGCATCTAGATGTATCTCCAACCTGACCCTAATGCACATTGCCAAACCTTTCCATCCGAAACTCCGTTTGACTTGCATCCAGCACTAGTCCTCCCCTGTAGGCTTGTACATGATCGTGGTTACGTACTATTGTCAATGATTAAAATCATACCCCAACTGGAAGTAGCCTAATAGACTAACCTTTCGTTTATATCTAGTAGTTGCTGAAACAGCTAGGACATTATTTTTAATGCTGCTAGTAGCTAAATGATTAAGAACCGTGTGGTTTGGCATCGTCAATACGCTATTGTCATCCTTCACTGGTGTGGCAGCGTTCAAAATTGGCTTGCCGAGGAAACCTGGAAGTGTTGGTGGAGATGGGAGCTTCTCAATTGCAACAGCAGCATTTTGATAGGCTGAGGACTCTTCAGGCTTGTCAAGATCAATCAGATATTGAGGAATTTGGTTCGAATAGCTTTCTAGTGGTGGGACGGGTTTAGTCTTGGGAACAGGTTTAGATTCTGTATCCTGCTCCGCCGAATTGGCCTCTTCATTTTGAGCTTGAAGAGTTTTATGGTTTTCTTCTCCTACTGGAGTTGGTTCCGCTTGGCTTGGTATCTCACGAGGTAGATCATCAGGGCTGACTTCAATATAGTTGACGAGGTTGTTACCGAAGTCCACGGTCGTTGGCAGATCTGGAGAGCACTGCATAACAGAGTCTACGATGAACCTAACGTGATGCGTACCCGGACGCACATTGATAACGGCTCGAAACACACCCGGTTTTCCTTCACTAAACATTGAATATTTCAGTAATTACATCCTAAGCTATTCTCGAAGAGGGGCGGCAGTTTTATTACTCACACTGGATGTAGACGGTGTTTCTTATTCCATTGGAATATCGTGCCCGTTACATAGACCTTGTCACCCCCACGCAGCCATTCGAAGGTTGTTGGAACAGTGGCCTTTGCCTTGTCCACACGCAGCTCTTCAGCATCTTCTTCGTCGATAGTAGTATTGCTAAGCGTGGAATTTCGTGTAGCGAGTGTCTCGCCGTCAAGTGGATCAACATCCAGAATTGGAGCGTCAATTTCTACATCCGTAGGAGCTATTATAGGAGAACCCGGGGTGTGGACTTCTTCCTCGATAGGCAACGGTAACCTTGGTGGTCGTGTTATGTATGACATATCCTGCACCTCCAACCCTGAGCCTTCCATTAATTCAGGGTCAGATTTGAGAGGTGAATGCTCCATATTTGCTGCCGGAACAGGAACATCAACTGGCCTGCTTGGCTGATCTCTCACACCGGTAGTTTGAGTTTGTCCAGGTCTAGGTTGAGACTGAAATTGCTGAGGCTCAGATGTATTATCGAATAACTGAGGCCCAACACTATTTCGGTTCGTGATAGGAGAGGGTTGTGTGCCAGAGGATGAATGGCTATGATGAGCAACGTTGTGCGGCTGTGAATTTCGGGGACGATGGGAGGTTGTTGTGGAACCGCGAGCTTGCGCAAATGATTGTTCGGGCGGGGCGGCGGCAACTCTTTGAGACTGTATGAGGTGCTTGGGATCCCTCTTCGTTGATGTTGAGGGGGTCCGCAGGGCCTCTTGACTCGATGGCGAAGAGGTCACTGAGGCGGTTGTGGAGGTTGAAGTCGGAGACTTCGTGTTATTCGTGGAAGGATTGTTCCCCATCTCGGCTGTGTCGTTTGATTTGACTATCTTATCACTTCATCATGTAATTGCTACTCGAAATCAGGGCGATTGGATCTTGCATTCAACGGCGAATGTATAGATGGCTCTACTGTAGCCTTCTGAATGGACAAGGCAGCATATAATACCGTGAACCAGACTGATGTTCTGATACCCCGCCATCGATCGTCTGGGCGTCGTCCGTCGTTCGCTAGGGAGCTTTGCCGATAGTGGACCGTGCACGGGTTTTAACGTCATTATCGGATCCCTAACGATAGCCTCGCGATCTGTTGGAGCTTTAGCAAACATTCACAGGAACAACGTGGATTCTAACAGGATATGCATTCGATTGGGTGCAATTAAACAATATGGTCTGGCTTGCCATCCTTGGTATCCTATACTACATATTTCTACCATTCAAGGTAGCCTTCTTCTTCCTGTTGTCGATACTCTCGCCAGTTTTGCACCTAGGTCATTACGTGTTTTCTGTCCTGGTTGTCCCGCTACGCTTTCTAGGAAATTTTGAGGTAGAGACTTCATTCATTGAAGTCGTTTCTTATTACTAACACTGATTACTGCATAGACAATATATATATTCTTAGGCGTAGCCGCGGTCATTGGCCTTCTCGCAGGTTTCCTCCTACACTTGACATCTTCAATGCTCGGCTCATTATTCAACTTGAAATACTCTCCCGAGGAAGAACAGCGAACGATGTATTTACAGCGTGCGTCAAAAAAACGTAAGGCTTTAGGAGAAGCTTGGCTTAATGCCAGAGACCCTCTTGATCAGAAGACCTTGGGAATAGAGAGCACCTCAGCACAGAAGAAGTATGCAGAGTGGCTGAGTAGGGATACACGGAGGAGGAGAGAAGATCCAGGCTTGCTTGCTCAGATTATACTCGAGGAAGATGATGATTCGGAAGATTGAATGAAGTGTCTCACGTGTAAGACTGTATCAAGCCTTTGCTTTAATCAATACACTGCAGCTTTCTCGAGTCCTATATCGGTTCTCTGATAGTGATCAGAATTGGTATGGTGCCGGAGTTCTCAATCTCTCCACTTAACGAAAACCTCGTCTGTCCTGAAGCGTTGTGTGCAAGTGCTTTCCTCCAATGGTGTTCTGAATCCAGTCTCATAAGCCAGAAGCCCTGCATGTGCAATCATTATTCCGTTATCAATGCAGAATCGTTCATCCGTGGCAAAAACATTCCCACCTCTGTCCCTCGCCATCAAGCCCATCATTTCTTGAAGTCGTAAGTTAGATCCGACACCGCCAACAATTAGAACTTGTTCGGAGCCGACGTGTGCCATGGCTCGCTCGGTAATCTCTACCAGCATCGCGTATACAGTTTCTTGTAAGCTGAAACATAAATCTGCCGGGGTTATCACCTCTCCGGTTATAGGGTCTCGTTTGTCGGGGTTTGCTTTAAGTTCAGCGGCTAGTATATCAATGCTTGCCAATATTCCTGAAAACGAGCAGTCCATTCCTTTCACCGCATAAGGCAAGTCTACTAATACTTTGCCTTTCTTCGCAAGCTGCTCAATATTGTAACCAGGTGCTGGATCATTACTGATTTCCAGAGTCCTGGCAAACCTGTCCAGACAGTTTCCGACTGCTATATCTAGTGCTTCTCCGAATATTCGATATCGTTGATCCGCATAGGCAATGACTTGGGTATTTCCTCCACTCACGTATAGCACGACTGGATTCTGAGCCCGGGTGATTTCTCGGCCCATTTCTATATGTCCGACACAATGATTGACGCCTACCAATTCTTTACCCCATAAAAGAGACAGCATCCTGGCAGCGACCGCAGCGCTCTGGAGGGGTGCGCCCATTCCGGGGCCTTTGGTATAGCAGATACAATCAATATCTTTGATTGTAACACCCGCCTGGACCATAGCCTCCTTCACAAGCCTGACAACCCATGACCGATGATGTTTTGCCGTGTCCTTTGGTAGGAAACCTTCTCCAGGTGGAGTAACAAATGTATGTCTGATATTCGAGAGAATACGGGCGGGCTTGCCATTTGGAGAGTGAGCTATCACTCCCACGCCAAGTTTATTGGCACTGCCTTCTAAGCCTATTGCAATCATTGTATGTTGACGAAGCTGTCAAGCTGCAAGACTGAAATTGTGTAATGGATGACTATTTTGAGTCGCTGTGTTTGGTGGCGGCGATTTCTTATCGGGACCGCCAATCAATCGAAGGCCGGATAGTCTAACTTAATTCATATCACATCTGTCTGGACTTGTTAGACTGCTGAAATGAACGAGCATTAAATTTCTAAATTTCTAATTGCCAGAGCTTTATTGACAAACGAAACCTCTCTGGAATTAGACGTCCTGATTTTTGCCATTGTCAAAGTACAAACTACGCACACTACGAAAACCAGCCCACTGTTACTGGCAAGAGTGTCCCCTCGTCTAAAGAAGGCGCTAAGATTGACACTAAACCAGGCCCTGAGTTATTACAACAGCCGAGTAGAGTGCCACTGCTTCCGTACGTAGAAGAATTTCCGTCCAATTCAGACTTGGGTGTGCAACTCGCCTTTCTATTCAAAATACAAATAGGAGATGGATTGTGATATCTTCGAAGCTGAGAGCCAAAGGTTTCTCTCCTGGCTCAACGAAATTGGTGTACGCATAAGTCCTAAAGTCAAATTGGCTGACTACCGTTCAGAAGGCCGTGGTCGAGGGCTTGGTAAGTTAGCCATCTTCGACGTCCCCCACCGTTTCCCACGGTCTTTGCTACTATGACGGAAGAAATTTTCCTATACATCCCAAATAAGCTAATATTTTTTATCCTCTTAGTTGCTGATCAAAATATCAATGAGGGCGAGGTCTTGTTCAGCATCCCACGAAGTTCAGTCTTGAACGTTAAGAACGTCCTGGGTATGAAGGCAGCGGGTACTTTGAATCTCGATGAGGAGACCCTTAACTCCATGCCCAGCTGGCTAGTATGGCAATTAGTTTTCTCCTTCAACTTGGGCCGACAGGACTGACGACATGAACAGGCACTTACCACAATCATGCTCTCTGAAAGTCGCTCGCAAGATTCGAAATGGGCTCCGTATTTCTCTATACTTCCCAGGGGCCTTGACAGCTTAGTATTCTGGTCTGATGCAGAGATTGCGGAGCTCCAAGCTAGCTCGGTGGTCAATAAGATCGGCAAGGCGGAAGCGGAAAGACTCTTCTCAACAATACCTCACACATCTGCCACTGAAGCTCCCGCTATGGAACACTGTCACAGAATTGCTTCCATTATAATGGCATACGCATTTGACATTCCAGAAGAGCAAAACACAGATGAGATGGCTGGTACGAAGGCAGTTGGTGGAGATGAGGCAGACGATCTTGTTTCGGATGATGAAGAAGACTCGAAGACGATCCTGTCCATGGTACCACTTGCAGATATGCTCAACGCAGATGGCGACCGGAACAATGCGAGGCTGAGTTCTGATAACGAGGAGCTGGAGATGATAGCTATCAAGCCAATCCTTTCAGGCGAGGAGGTTTTTAATGATTACGGTCAGCTTCCAAGATCTGATCTGCTTCGTAGATACGGATATGTTACAGAGCGGTATGCACCATTTGATGTTGCAGAGATCCCAACGGATTCGATCTTTGCTTTCTTTCAGAGTGAGGCTACTCTCGCGAATTGCGGACATCAGCAGCTCGAGGCTCTCAACCCTGCTGAACTGCAAAGGAGAGCGGACCTAGCAGAACGCGAAGGTGTCCTTGAGGAATCTTACGATGTCACACATGCAAGTTCGGACGGACCGTGCATCCCAGATGAACTACTTGCACTCATTTATATCCTTCTCCTTGACGATACCAACTTAGAATCACTGGCGGCCTCTGAGACCTCTCTCCCTAGCAGGTCAAAGCTCACATCTGAACTCGCTGGAAAGGTACTGGCTAGCATTCTCAAACTTCGAGAGAATTCCTATGGAACAACTCTGGAGGAGGATGAAGCATTACTCAAAACTGAAAATCGACCATACAGAGCCACAATGGCATTGCAAGTCAGACTGGGTGAGAAGCAGGTGTTACGAGAAGCACAAGCAGAGGCCCGCTCTTTTCAATCAAGCAACAAACGGTTGCGGCTGCTTGAGATTCCACCAGCATCACATATACCTCGGGTTGTAAAGCAGAAAAGGGAAGGTGAAGATGTGCACAAGTCAAAGAAAGCTCGCCGCGGCGTCTAAGTCCTTGTGAAATATTGAGAACATCTATAATCCAGATTAGGGCAAGCACACTCAGTCGTCTCGATTTGAAGATATGCTAATGCGTCAACAGATAGCGTATTTTTCTATTTATACGACCGTTGGATAGAGTTCTACAGTACAATATGGCTTCCAACTAGCTTTATTCTTGCAATTGGGCCATCAGGTTTCCTCACCACAAATCAACGCTCCCATAAGCCCTAATCCCTGGGCCAACGCCTTGCAACAATCAAAAATCCAATACCGTATTCCGAGATTAAAGGTGATGTACATGAGAGTTGAAGCAAAATAGATGGTGCTGGTCTAGCAGACTTTATGCCTATCCAGCAGCTTGCGACGAGGGAGCCTGGACAGGAGGTGGCTGCGCTGCTGGAGCTTGTGCTGCTGGGGCTTGAGCTGCTGGGACGGTCCGATTGTTCGTCGGACTAGGCCCGGAAGGTCGAACTGCTTGGAGAGCTCTGTCTTCTCGCAGCACACGTTGAGGGAGAAGATGCGCTGGGAAAGGTATAGTTGCTCTGAACCTAAGTGCTTTGGTATCGTAAGGATCCATCTCATACACAGGTTGCTCCTCATCGTCATCCTGATCGTATTTCCACCGATCCGACGTCTCGTCCAGATTCTTGGAAGTCGATGACATTCCTCTACGATCGATCCACAATCTCCCGCCACGACCAATCCTCTTCCTATAAGCTGGCTGGCCATGACGTTCCTCCTCCTCTGGAGGAGAGCTATATCTAAATGCGAGGGGTTGAGAAACCTCACGCGTGGGGGAATTTTCGTCTCCTCCAGAGTCTGATCTTACTGATGACGGCGGTGTCATTAAATACTCGTATTGAGCTTTGGCAGGACGGAAGGCCATCTGCGATCCTTCGCCCTGCACGGGCGATAGTGGCTCTCGAGTTAAGTCCACGTGATTTTGATTCCACTTTCGATGTTGTTGAGCTTTCTCCTCGATCTCTCGTTGAAGCATATTCTCCTTTTGAGCAAGTACATCACTTAGCAATACAAGGTCGGCATCAAGTGGGCGACCATCAGGACGAGCAGGTAACCGTAGTGGAGTACCTCCTTGTCGTTGCAACTGAGTGAAATCAGGTGCTTTCCTCTTTGGTGCCTATATATTCCATCAGTCGCTGGAACAAAGTGTCTTGAAGGGACATTACTCACCTTTTGGTTGATTAAGTCTTCGTCATCAGTTTTAATGCCCAGTCTGACCTTGGCTTCCTTGACCTTGGCACGCTGCTCAAATATAGATCGATCAACAGATAGAAGTTCACGCTTCGTCAGTTCTCGTTGATGTGCCATTGCTACTAGCTGTCGGCCCTCTTCGAGTTCCTTCCGCAACCTCTTTAACTTATCCGTACTCTGGACATCGCGAGCCCTGGTCTTCCTTGTTTGCCTGACCTCTCGGCGGCGGAAGCAGACATAAGGATCTAAGTCATCCTTCTCTTGGTGAGTCTCGAATCTCAGAGATGGTTGCAAACGGCGATTGCCAGACTCCTGTCGGCGAGCACTCCAGTAATCATAGATGTCCTTAGCAAAAGGCATCACCCTCTCTTCAACTAGCTGCTTCATAGCAGTTTTCATAGTTTCAAACGGGATCACTGTGTTGTCTACAGCTGCAAATGGTGCTTGCAGCTGGGCAGTTTCCTCGTAGGTTTCCATAATTTTCTCAAAGTCGTCCTCAGAGCACTTGGCACCGGGAGGTCTCTTCGAATTGTAGGCTTTCAAGAAAGCCTCGTCTTCGGTTGTCATATCATATTGACAGCCAGTACATTCTTCCACCGTCTGAGAAAACCGAATGTACGTGGCAGGCTTGTCAAAGACTAATGGATATAGAGAGTCATAATCAATATCCGGGCTCTCCTGGGCAGGAGGTGCCGGAATCTCTTTCACAGTATCCTTTTCATCTGCAAGGGCGCCTGCTAATGCAGCTTGAAGATGGTATTCCTATTTGGCTTTAGCATAATCCATGGGAGTTCATCAAAATCATGTGACATTTTATATCAATAGTCACGTGAGAATGGCAGTAGAGATTGCCCAAAATAAGTTAAGACTCACATTTTCTTCGGATTTCTCGACACCAGTTTCGATTTTGTATTGACTCTGAAGAGCTTCATACTCAACCGACTCGATTTGATCCTCCTTGAGGACTTGCAGAGGTGTCTTCGGCGATAATTTTCGTTGCCGAAACCTTGCCCCAGTCTGAGGTCGCATCTTGAGAGTAAAAGACTGGTAATGAGATCCTAAAAATCTGGAATTCGAAAGAAAGTATCATTATGAGATGGGATACGACATTTGAGATCGAAATTCTGCGTGGTTGTGGAGCTTTTGATGCTCAAAGTCGCGACATGTCGTTGCCACGCGATGCTGGTCGTTGCGCAAACAGAGATTTCTCACGCCGGAGATGCAAACAAACACACGTTGGACATAATCTGTGGCCTAATATATAAGGCACAAAGATTTCGCTAATCCGTAGTTGGCTAGCGTGAACCCCTAGTTCTATCAAGTCTGGGGAGCCTCAGCTCGCGAATTTACAGTAGAATAACCAACAATCACGCGTCGACCTTCTTCACAGTATAGAACAAATCTCATTTGTGGAAGATTTGTTTATATGTATATTTAGGCGCTTTGCTTTCAGTATAGATATTCTTTCACACAATATCAAGTCATCGTCCACTATTCTCTCTACTTAACGGCCTCAAAGCTCCCGCGGGTGCCCCACTAGGGACCCTTTACAAGACTCCTCAAGATGGGAAACGCAAGCAGTGCAGTTCTGGAGAACATTGTGCAGGGATCAAACTGTAAAGAGCATCCAGGAAGATTATTCTAGCGGCCTGACTAATGGTTCTGTTACAGTCGATCGAGAAGAAGTTGAGAGATTACGCAAGAGATTTATGAAACTAGATAAAGTATGCTTCATCCCGAGTGGATGAGAGACACAAAAGCTAAAGAATGCTTATAGGATAACTCTGGCACGATCGAGCGAGAAGAATTCCTCAGCCTTCCTCAGATCTCATCCAACCCGCTGGCGACCAGGTCAGTTCTGTTCCCGTCAAAGCTGAATATGAGTAAGGAGTATTGCGGCTAAATATACGATTGTTAGGATGATAGCAATATTTGACGAAGATGGAGGTGGTGACGTTGATTTTCAGGAGTTCGTTTCTGGACTGAGCGCTTTCAGCAGCAAGGGGAATAAGGAACAGAAATTACGGTTCGCTTTCAAGGTCTACGACATCGACAGAGATGGCTATATAAGCAACGGCGAACTATTTATTGTGCTCAAAATGATGGTTGGGAGCAACTTGAAGGATCAACAACTTCAACAGATCGTCGACAAGACTATAATGGAGGCAGACTTAGACCGGGATGGAAAAATTAGCTTCGAGGAATTTACCAAGATGGTAGAAAACACGGACGTGAGCATGAGCATGACATTAGGTAAGATTTTTCCAGGTTCTTCCCTTCCATACACCAGAGGATTTGCTTGGGAGTCAGCACAACATGCAGGAATCAGCTAATGAATTTAGATCAATTCTAATACGACTTCTGGGACCAACCCGCCCAAAACTTCTTGCACGACTTACATGACAATGCCAATGATCCACTTTGTCTTTTTATACCAGCTATGAAGAAAGCTAACAACTGGGTATTCTTTTGGTTATTCAGCGTATCTATGCATTCCTAAGAGATATACATGGTTACAGGAATGTTGTGTTGAAACTCTGGAGATTGATCACGATGGATTGTGACGACACATCTCATTCACTTTACTCCGATGTGCTCCAGACATGATCGACCGCTTTTGCTGCTGATTTGGGGCTGTTTTTCTTGTGGCCCATATTTCCCATGACATGGAGTTCTGTACCTAGGCTATTTTGTTTGCCGTTGCATTTCCAAAACAATATACCAACGGTGGCTTCTATTGGTCTACGTGAGAGATTGTTCGGAGCGTGAATTACTACTAATTCCGTGTTCCCCGGCAGCAACAGCTAATAACCAGCACAAGTTTACCACATTAATATGCAGCTTGACATCCTATATTCTTTGACGGAGTATTACGATCTCTCAGCCCCTATCGACTTATCTCTAAAATTAGATTTGTGATGCTCACGAACGCCAAATCATACTTTATCACGGTTTATCTGGATGAATAATTATGTAGCTGGATACAACCAAGTTCCATGATGGCCCTTTTTCCGTTGACGGGTCCAAATCAGAGCATATATCCCAGTTATGCTTACTTTTTTATCCTTGATATATCACCGTCTCTCATATTGCTTTCTACTGTGTTACATATCCGGCACAGTAATTCAACGCTATTAACCTCGACTTTCCTGTGTTTGTGTTCCCATAGATAGGACTTCCGTGCAGTTATCGTCCATGGAGGCTTGAAATTGCATATCATATCTATATTTGAAATGGGCATCTGCGGGTTCTCCTGCAGAAGAATTCCCCCTAGCCTCTTGCGGCTCCTCTGAGACTGGCAGAGCTTCTCTGTTCAACCCGTACGTGAATAATGTTCTCGAGAGCCATACCATACTCCTGAAATACCTTGGTAGCTCCTCCGTGACATTTTATTTAGTATTTCGGTGTAGACATAGGTTAGGATGTATCTGATAATATGCACTGTTCCATTCGCATTACAACTTACAACTTTTCCAAGAATTAGCTTTAGGCAAAGCCGGCCCTGGCTATATGGTCTTCTGCATTAATTCAATTAGTGACCATTATGGATCGATCTTTATTCCACTTTGACTCTTACGTAGTAATAGTTATCCTTTGTCTTAAGATTTAGCACTGGCTATATACACATTTCCCGGGGGCGCGATTTTTTGCAGCTCTTATATCAAGGAATAAATGTTTAGATTGTATCAAAACTATGCCATGCATTGCATGCACGGAAGTTATTTGAGGGTGTAGGAATTCACAATGACGGTTGAAATTTCCTAGTGTTGTGAATTGATTCTTTCTGTGTTATTTTTTATTATTTTACACCATAGATACATGTAATATTTTTTCCTTTGAGAAAAATTGTCTCCCGCATGGGAAAGGAGATATTTTTGAAATTGAGAATTTTCACATGGCCTCTCTACCGGAAAAATCCAGAGCACTTCGCTACAGTCAATTCTGATCTGGGTCGGGAATCAAAATCGAGAAAAGAAAATAAAATAGATCACTCGGATTACCTGCGACCTGGAAAGCGTTGGTGAACTTCTAATTGCCAGGGCAAAAGAGATATCTCCATTGCATAATTATTCCAGATGAAATGAAATTAAAATTCATGTACTATTAAGATTACCCATGATCATGATCACGTCACCGTACAGTTTACTTTATCTGAGGCGTACAGAAGAAATTCGGCCCCAAAACACCAACATCATCATCACACATGTATCCTCTCCATACTTTCCCATAACGTGCTGTTTAGCGCGAACGGTGGACCCTCCCGCATTGCAAAAGTCAGCTGTCTTCGCAGATTACCGCTGCACGATGATGTGGAGATAGGCATAGCTGATGTGACATCGTGATGTTATTTTGATTGTCCATCAGTCCTGTAAACTAACGACATTTACGGCAAAGTGCCAATAGACCAAACGATCAAAGTTGCGAGCTAGTGAGTAGCCGGGCAAAGAGAAATACAGCACTAATGGGAGAGGCACGATCGTCGAGTCCTGTCAGGTCTACAGCACGTATCCACCAGAGTACTACCAGTAATTATTAGTAACATACCAGGTCTGCGTTGGAGAGAGCGACTGGGGGTGGGCCAGGGGCCAGGGGCACGGATGCGAAAGTCGCGGTAACATTCCAGGTCGATCAAGCATCAGTTTGAGAAATCTTCTAGAAAAGGGTCTGTCGGGTTCCATGGGAAAGTGCGGCAGAAAAAAGAGAACCGGTGCTAACACCAGGTGAATAGCCCAGGCCTCCGTCACACCATAGCCTTCCACCTGACCACACAGTAATCTTAACCACTCTTAAATAATTTCCTGGTCCCCTGTCTGAATTATCCCGCTCAACAGGCCCCCCTTTCGATTCGATTGTGGCATTTTCCCCCCTTGACTGAGTGGGAAAGAAAAAGGGTCCTTCTTGCAACATGGAGGCTGAGATTGAGGGTCTCCGATTTGACGTATAAAAATAATCACGGCGCACGACCCTTTTGGGGCGTAAACGGGATAATCCACCACCCGAGCATTGTCAGCTGAAGACGGAGCTGAGAAGGGAACGGAGGGCCGAATGTCTTTGGTTCGTAAAGGGGGCCGTAAAGAGGCAGCACAAAGACGGAAGGGTGGACGAGATTAGGGAATACAGTAAATCAGAATTCGGAATCCTTGCCCAAAACCTCTTAAGCTGCTCTATTGGTACCCCCCCAAATGCTCGCAAACCCCCCAGTCGCGGTGGACGAAATACGAAGTCATCATAACGGGCTGCTTCTAGCGGGGTTCCTGAAACCTTCTAGCGGCCCCTGGAGAAGAGAAGAGAACCCCTGGTCAAGGGCCGTTTCATGAAGCGAGCCAAAACGACATCGTGCACTTTCGCTTTCCCTCTCGGGGGTTTTAATCTCGGCTCGACCTTTTTTAGAATTAATTATATCGTTACATTCTTCTGGAATCTTTCCTGCCTCGATGCAACTCCCGCCCCGCCGGGCGGCCGCACCTGGCTGCACCAACCCAGCCCTAGGCTGGGTGCGAGATTGGCGGGATGATTGATCTGTCGATGGTGAACGGGTCATTTTTTTCCTGTCGAGAAGGTCGTCTGTTGATTACGATGATACGGTAGATGATGACGGCGGGACGCTCGGACCCACGGCCTGGCGCTGTAAGATTAAACAACCCGGAAAACGAGAACGCGAGAACACAACGAGCTGTTTTCGGCATTCACCTGTACTAACCCGTCCTTTCCGCGACCGATTCGGGGATAGATCACCCCTAAGCATCAGCCGGAGGACCCTAATTCGGGGTGAAGCTTCATCACAGTCAGCGCGCGTTTGGCCGCTGACCAGAGAAGACGAAGGGTGGTCAACGGTTGGTAGCCTAACGGCGGATAGGGGCCGAGGAAGGACTCGCCACCCCTTTTTTTGGGCCGTTTTCTCGATGCTATTTCGAGATCGCGACAAGTGCTACCGGTGCCTCATGAGTGTAGACCGGCTGCCTACAGCCGCTGGGATGTCTCAAGCCCAAACACAATTTATCATGGGCGCAAGCTTTCAGATAGAGGTATGTTCCGCATAGAGCAAGCCAAGGGGGCGCTAATTAGGGCAACAGACACTTAATTAGGTGATGCAAGGCATAATTGAGCTGGAGAGTGGGCTGCGCGAAAGGAGATTAGGAGGAGATTAACGACGTCCTACCTGGCCCAGGGTGTGCTTAAGAGCGACTCTAGTTATCTTCTAGCGTGCTTCTAGAAAGAGATTTAGGGTCCGTGTTCTGCAGCCGTTGAGTCGTTGGGCCTTGACCACTCCCCTGTCCTTGCACCCTCATTGGTGGCGAATGCTCCAGCTGTAAATTATGCTGTAATGGGTGCATTGCTCAGGAAATGTCAGGTACAGTACATGACAGCGGGAAACGCGATCTCGGCCACTTAGTCGGATGTACTCATGCCCCCTTTACTTTCCGGTCGTAGGTTTACGTGGCATTTTCCGCAGTCATCTCCTTCTGCGGCCAAGGGGTTGAAGCAGTTGGTATTGCCTCTGGCGTTGGTCGGGCAGCAATCGATCTGAAGGAGCTCCAAGGCCGTATTCAAATGGCAAGGGTCATGTGGCTGCCGGCTTTGATGCGTTGCTTGCCCGGGGCTTCGAGAGCTGGGACCTTTCCTGTTTCTTCGTTGCCCTAGGGCTGCCAAGCCTACACACCAGGCAGGCGAGCTCGAGTCGGTAATCTCGTGAATGAGATTAATTCTAGGCCCTTCAGAACCAGCGAGCTGTATCTGTCTGTGTCTCTCTGTACACAACACCACCTAGTCTTTCGGTGCTTCACTCGGGCATTAGCGCTGTCTTTGCGCACACACCCACCGGCTCGGATGGCAGAAACGCACATCAGATGCTGAGGGTGAGAAAATAGGCAGCCGGAGGAATGCATTGTTTTGGGGGAGCAAGGCGCCAGGCGCAGGGCGGGGGCACCATTCCAAAAGGGCTGCGGTCCATATGATTGCTGCGTTATGACTGTGCGATGGTTCCGCAGCTGGGTTAACTAAATGGCATAATTAACCCTTTCCGCCGAAGAGGCGCGTGCCAAAACATTATAGATTCTATGCAAGAATGCATACATCCGTTGGAATATTCGGGTGCAGCGGCTAAAGAGGTCGGCTGGCTCCTCGAGTTTCGCACCTGCGCCTGCTGACATAGAGGTGTACCTGGCTTACCTTGCTTTGTTTGGGGGCCTTGGTGGGAGCATAAGTTAATGCGAAGACGAGGCGCCGCGTCAAGCGATGCGTTCGTACTATCCTCCCACACATGGACGTGGAGACTGTTGGCGGCGCGTACGTGCGTGAGCAGCGAGCAGTCTGGTACTTTGGCGGCCTCCCACATGGAAAAACACGTGGACACCCAAGGACGTTCCTTGCGACCGGACCATGATGGCCAGGGGTGCAGCAGAGTGAGGCTGAGGCGATCTGCGACGATTGCGGCGCCGGGGGCTTTCGAGTCGCTCGCGCGTTTCGACTGCCGATCTTACGTCTGAGACAGCTCCGATCCCGGGATATTTTCCATCGCCCGGGACGCGTTTGATTGCGATGCGCCCTCTCCAGGCTCCGCTGGCCAGTGAATGGACGATGAGCCGGGCAGGATATGGTGCGAGCCTGCCAATCCTCCCCTCCAATGGACCATGCGGGCCTCTTTTTGGGGGCGTTGGTGTCGTTCTAGAAGAATTGGGATCATGCGACATCCAGCCCATCGTTTGTTGAAACATTCTGGAAGCTGTGGCGTCAATGCCGGCAAACTGCCGAATGCGTGCTGGTTGGCTGCTCGAGGACGCTCCAGCTAGCCCCATCGCTTCCCATCGCTTGCCTCTCTGCCGCGATTTGCTTTGCAGGGCTACCATTGCGGCACGCAAAGGGATGCGACAGGATCACTTTGACGTAACTGGGGTTGATCGCATCCTCCCCAAGTCGCGCCGCCGAGATGCTCCCAGCCGCGACTGCTGCTATGGGAGTACATCGGGCGTCATCATGTGCAAATGTGTTCGCCTCGCCATCATCCTCGACCTTAACAGTGCAAGTATGCTCTAATGCGGGCAAGTCACGCTCTGGTGGCTCAGATGCGGTTACGTCGCAGGAGTGGGCGCCGGACTAATACGACTGGATTGTCCAGATTGTCCAGGATGCTCCAGCTGCCCAGGTTTTCGGAAGCGACGTGGTAACGTTAGTTGTACTCGTGCCATTGCCAGTTTCGTGCCTTGGTTGCGCCCAGCATGACAGGAGAAAAGTTGCTACGGTACCGCTACTGAAAGATGATTCAGTGACACTCGCGCGCTACGTTGCGGCCCCTGGCCTGGTGCAGATCGTGCTGCTGCGTCAGGGATAGGCCGCAGTGTTATGCAGAGCAGATTTCCTTCGCAGAGCGCAGGAGGCCGAGGCGTGGTGCAACGGTACCGTACACAGTCATACAGGACCAGTCGGACGACCCAGGAACCCGTTCTGACTGGAAGCACCTCTCGCCGTGGGCTTTGTTCTTGCCGTTCACAGCTGGTGCCGGCCCATCCTGCGTTCGGTGCGAAGGCTACGCGCGGTTGGGGCCTTGGAGCCCAGCCGAGCAGGGGTCCTCGGTCGACCGGGGTTAACTTCTTGACGACATGGAACAGGCCTCGACAGTCTTCCTCTTCCTCCTTCTCGCTGCTGCTTCCGCGACACCACGCACGCCCAGCCCCATTTCTATTCCCGTTGCTTGGGGGCCTGCCTGCCCGTCAGCCGCCAAACCCACCGATCCTCTTGCACGGCTGCTGCCAGTTCTGCGCGCAACGATCCTCGGTGCTCTTATTTTCCGCAGCCCTGCTGTGGGCGGGCGCCGACGACGAACCAAGACTCCGGCTGCCATGAATGGGTACCGATTGGTACCACTGGCCCTCTGGGTTCGATGATGCCGCATCACGGTCGGGCTGGAAGCTGTGCACGCCATGTTTCATTACTGCTGCGGTTTCGCGTTGGGGTCCAATATTGTGATTGATCGACTGACGGCAGGAACCGCCACGGTAGACATCTTCCTCCTGGATTCATGCGGCACTGGTCGCTGGAAGAGGCAGTCGAAAGCAGCCGTCTTAATCATCTGCCCGCCCATGAGCATCGGCGCCCTCAGCTGGCAAATGACGAGGAAGACGGCCTCGAGCCGCAAGCTGCCGGCTTCTCCTGCGCGGCGGGGGACCAACAGAGCTATTCCACTCGGCAAGCTGAGCTTCTGGTGACGGTGCCAGTGTCCGCCGTGGTGGCTCCGAACCGATGATGCGAAGGTCCCAGGAGCGCAGGATCAACAAGCTCGATAGGCGGTGCAGCATGAATGCAATTCAGCGCCATGCAGCCGGCTGCGAATGACGGGCGGCGGGATGGGGGTGCTCTGGGCCATCGGACGAGGTACAGTACAGTGAGCGTCGTCGTCGTTCGGGCGGCGGAGGTGTCCTCGCCGTGGAAAGCACAGTTCAGGCGTGCTCTTCGTCCCATGCGCCTGGTGCCTCAAGTACCGTAGCGCATGGCACCCTCCCACCCGTCGTGTGTGTCACGAACAGAAACTGCAACGGGCGCCTGGGCCGGTGAAGTGCCCTTCCTCCCGCTCGGCCTGCCTCTCTGCTTGCCTCTTGCTGCCCTCGCAATCTCCTGTGTCTGGAAACTCCGGACTCACGGAAGAAGCTTCGATGGACGCCTTCCCCCTGGTCGCTGACTCCACGCGACGCTCACATCTCACACACCCCCGGCCACCGCCCTATCTGGCGATCAGAGCTCTGTTAGCGCAGCGCCTGATCGACCTTAACGCACCCCTGGCGCGCCCGACTGGCCCAGGCGGCATTGACTGCTTCTGGCCCCAGCCACAACGCAGGCCGGCCCCTCGACCCACACCCTTCCAATGCTGTTCCTTCAGCCCCGGCACGATTCTTCTTCTCGAACCTTGATGCGGTGCTGTCGGCGCCCGCAGGTCCTCTGTGACCGTGCTATGTACACTCGCGCACACCCTCTCGCACACCCTCACCACCCACTAGCACCATCGCAGGTGGACGAGAGAGTGACGATGCTGGAAGCCTTCATTTCCTCTCTCGGGGCCCTGCAGTGTAACAGCAGCACTCGCCCACAGCGCGGCCCGGCCTCCGTGGGCTGTCAGTCTGCATCACTCATCCGTTCATTCGTGGATGGGTGCAGCTCATCCAGCGCCGGTTCCTGACGCCGTGCGGTATCCCAACCCCAAGCGCATCTCGTCATCATCATCACCACCACCACCGCGACCATCTGCCACCATTGTTCCACGAACCCCAACTCACTGATCGTTTGGGAAGCTCGGGCCCGAGTGGGGTGCATTTTGACCTTTGGGCCTTCTGCTCCGAACCCATCAAGTACATCTCAAGTCACACTGCCCGATCGAGCATAGGGATTTGCTGTGCTGTTCTGGCTTGCCCGCCTGATCCTACGGTGCATCGCATTCCTCTCGTGTCCTCGCGTCCTGTGTTTCCCGCCCACGCGGTGCCAGTCTTGGGATTCCTCACCTCGACTGGAGCACCCGCCTGCAGCCGGGACTCGTTCCTTGCAGTAGCCACGGCCGGTTGCTGCACCGCCCCCAAAAAGGTGTTGATACGGTCCAGCGGACTCCCATTTCCCACCCATTCGCCCATTCCTGCATCTGCTCCTGCAATTCGATCGTGAGTGCTTGGGTTGCTGTTGCGCGTGCACGAGCGTGCGAGCCACAGCTACGCTGGCAGCCCCGGTTTGCGCCTCATCATCTTCGCACGCCCAAGACGGTGGATGCACACCCCCCTCCTTCCTCCCTGCACTGGCCTGCGCTCCCCTCCCTTCCCCCTGGGACGCCACGGCACTCCACCTGGACGTCCTCCGCAAGACAGGCCCGCACCAGGCCCAGCTCCAGGTGGCCAGGGCCAGCTTGATCCCCGACCAAGCCAGATCTGCCGAAGGTGGCCTCTGACTCTCCTAGTGCAGCCCCGAAGCTCTGCACGTCCGTCATAAACGTCCGGGTTGGCCCTCTCTCGTCTTTTGGTTGACGGTATCGAATTCTTCCCCGTTGTCGACGTCAACGCTGGAAGAGCATTTCCCTTCGGCCTGGCCCCTCGAACGTACAAGCCAACTTTATCCCATCTCTACGCTTTACGTCAAAGCGCACATTCATTCCTTGGCCCATCATATCTATCTCGGCGGCTGTGTCTCCGTTTTAATACTATTACTTATTATATTACCCTTACCACTACCACCACCGTCATTCTTCCTCTCACGCCTCCGAATATCTCCTCTCTGCTCTAGCACAGGCACCCCATTTTCCTTCGACAAGGAATCGCCGGATTCTTCTAAGCCCGATCGTGCTCATTTGCTTCGATTGCGTTGCGTTACCTGGCTTGCGTTCACTGCGTCTTGAAGCTTCCACCGCAGTAACTGGATCTCCAAACCAGCTCTCCACGACTCCGCCGGATTTTCTGGTTCATTGAATCCCAGGCAAGTTGCAAAGCCAAAGTTTTCCAGTGAAGGCGGCATTCTGGTGAACGGTGTTGCTGCAAAAGAGAGTAGCCTCTCGCGTGGATAACTTCCTGCTTCTCCAGGGATACACCCGGTACCCAATATTGGTCGATCTATATTGATTGGTGCACCAATACCATTGGATTTCGCACCTGAGTCCAACGAACGTGAAACTCTCAGCATTCAACACAAACACAACCCAATCTTCAGCCTCCACTGCGGAGCAATTTGGGTTGCGGCTGGCAGCGCATCGGGTGCGCCGTCACATGTGGGACTCGCCAGCTGAGGTGTTTAAAGGAATCTCGTGTCTGCCCGATTGATTTTGGGCCACAGTTGCTTTTCCTCGGATTCTCGAGCTCACAGGTACATCCATACCTCCACGCCTGTGCTGGATAGCGGCGGCCCGTTGAATCCCCAACTGACATGTTGCAGTCCACCCGCCTAGAAGCATCCTTTTGGCGAGCTTAGAAGTTGTGACACCTCCCAACCAGCAAGCTGGCACTCTTACACTCCACTCCAGTCTCGTTGCCGGCAGCGCATCGAGCAGATTCGCTGCTGGGAGACTCTCGCACATACTTGGAACGCGTCATGGATGATCAGACTCGTCGCCGAAGACAGAATGAGGTACCGGCATACTCTACCCCAGACCAGAGATTCAGCGCGGACCAGAGCCAGAATCGCAACTTTTCGGCGTCGACCGCGGAACGCTACAGACCGGCGCCAGTCATGACATCAGTACCATCCAGTCGAGCCAGCGTGGGAGCCTATCCTGGATACTATCAAGAGCAGGCCTCTGGGTATCCTGCCACCATGTCGTCTGGCGCGCTACAGTACCAGCAAAACTACTCGCCGGACCAAAGGCAGCAGCAGAGCTACTCTCCTTACACTTCGGATCTAATGTATAATGTTACACAAACACCAGCGCAGAGCACTTCTTACGATACAACTTCCCAATTTCAAGCGCGGCAACCTGCAGCAATGCAGATGCTCTCGGACGTGGCCGCGCCGTATTTTCCCAACGATCCAGGGACCGCTCCCACATCCCTTCAACAGCAGACGCCTTCCAACTCCTCCACAGTGTATCAACAGCAACAGCAGCAGCAGCAGCAAAGCCCTTCAGAACGCGCTCCCCTCCTACACCCGAGCGGGTATCAAGGTAGTGTCGGGATAAGTGGTATGGCGCAGGCATCTCCAGATATGCTGGAAGAGCACGAGTACCAACCGGCGCAACAGTCGGGATCCGCTACGGAAGCTGACTACGCAGACTACCAGACAGCGTTGAAAGGGGTCTTTCAGGGCATTGCGAACGGCAGGCTTAGCGAGGCAAGCGCAGTGTTACTGGAGATATCGGAGTGGCTTCTAGGCCATGTGGGAGAGCTTGGTTAGCATATGTCTTCTTGTGTTTAGTCCTCCGAACTAATAGGTTCTAATAAAGGTCTGACGGTAGATGAAGTGGGTCTTCACGGCGATCGCATACGACTATGGGGTCAATTCAATACGGCCTGGCTCAGTATCTTCCAAAAACAAAAGGACATGCTGGAATCCGGACAGCGGATCCAGCCACCACAGAGCCTGATTAGCCCCGCCTTTATCGGCAAGATGGCAAAAGACCTGATACGTATGTGTGATTTGCTCGAAAAGCATGGCCTTGTGGATTACCAGTACGGGGTCGAGGAAGAACGAATAATTAGCAGTATGTATTTTCTTTCCCCCAGTTATCAGATATAGACCATGAGTCTAACATTGCCCTGCAGTCTTGACAGAGACTCTGGACTTCCAGGAGTCCCTCGAGGGCCCCACCACTTCTCCATCTGGTCGATGAGGGGGAAAGCGCTTTCCTCTTTGATTCCTCGTTCTCTTGACTATCTTTTCCCTGATTGGGCTTTCTGCGTTCGGATATACCATGTACAACACGTAGCACTGTTTCTTTGCATTCTTGTTTTAGGCGTTTTCATCTGCGGATTGGGGACAAAAGTTACATGGGCCGGTGTAGGAGGTTTTCGTTTGTACATGGCTTCCCCTCTGGGTGTTGGTGGATCACGTGTTATTTCGTATCTCGTTTGCATCTACAGCACTAGGTAGGAAGGGTTGGTTGGCGCGATTCTAGAGATGGAGGCATCTGGCGGCTGAGCTTCAACTGGGCCGGGAAGACACATACTAATAATTCACGAACTGGGGGTTTTCATACCATGATACCCGAGCAAAGTTGCTTGGAGGTGCCTGGGCTACAGTGCGGTGGATAAACGACTATGATATCTATGTATTATGATGTTTTCTGTTTTGTGTCTAATATTTCTCTACGCTTTTTTAATCTGTTATGTTGCAATTGCTCCTATGTACACTTGCGGGGGATTTGCAATATGGCCCCCCTTCTGCATTTTCAAATAATATTTTTTGTAATATTGAGAAACACATGTTCAACGCTGTTTCAGAGATTCCATAACGGCAAGCGCGCAAGTTTTTAAAAGTCTAGCAGCTGGGTCTTACGGTAACATCTATCGTGCATATCCATCTTGACCTTGTAAGGTCGGGAGCGACGCAAGAGCTTGTGAATGATTGGAGAGCGGGATTAGCAGGTACATTTCCACGCGGTTGTAGGATTATTGATTGTGATCAGTGCTGTGGCACAGCCTAGCAGGGTGCTGATTTGGGCTGGAGTCGAATAGAGGACTGTTACTGGTGACCTGATTACTCGGTAGTCCCGGAGAGACGGGTTGATGGATGAATCCAGAATCGCTCCCGTCTCGATAGGGTGGCTGAATCATGTGCGTGATTCCCTCACTTGTGCATTGGATTGTGGTGTCCGTTCAACATCTCGCGTGAAATCGGCTGGAGGTGCCCAGGATGAAACGGACCGAAGCCTCCTTGAGGCAGCTCCGGAAGGGAGACAGGCAGTAGTTCAGCTCTTCTGACTCCTTCTGGGATCAAGGATGGGAAAATTCCCACGCAACACACAGCTGATCGGTTGGTTGATCACGACGTGGTATTCTTGTTTGCTTTTTTTGAGGGGGCCACGGCACTCTGCTCTAAAGCCACCTAGGCGGGTGAAAGTTGCAGAAAAAGCAATGGCAGCATGGTAGGAGCGTGGAGAGCACGGATGGGAAAGTCTCCAGCCCTTTGTAGCCTGTGGCCTGTGTCTCTTTCAGTGGCAAAAAGAAGGGATAGTTCTTAGCTGCAGAGCGCGCCGGCCGAGACATGCGTCAGAAAGACCATGGTAAACGTCCATTTATTGGATGGGGACAGAAGATGCTGAACAAAAGCTGGGTAAAAAGTGGTGAATTTACCGGGCGGAATGAACGTCCGGGTTGGATGAGCAAGTAAATTCGTTTTTGCCTATTGCCGCGCGAAGGAATTCGAGGTGAGGACGCCGTCTTGATAAAAATGGATGATGTACAGTAGTTCTGCAGCGCGGAGGCTTGAAGGAGGCTCCCGGACATGGGTCCGCTAGTACCTTTTACTGGTCCGAGCAGTGAGTGGCATGGGGCAGGTTGACATCGCATTGGTTCCCAAAGCAACACAGCTGCCACAAAAGAGATCACCATTGCCTCCGTATTTGCAGCTGTCTCACCAAACCGTTGATCCCAAAAGGAAAGGAACGAGAGAGAGACAGACGTAACCGGTGTCTAAAATTTGTTTCTGCACTTGGGCTTTCCTTGCGAGACGCACACATCGCTGGGGTCTGTGCTAAAGAGAAACGCAAAAAGCAAGAGTACATAAACTTGCGCATCTCCTGACAGGTCATTTCCAACACGATGCCTTTATCATGACACCAGTTATGGAAAAAATATCCAGCTATCCATTACCCACCCTCTTTCTCTGATGGGGATTCTTCCTCACATGACATTTCCCATGTCGTACGTATATCGACACCTGAGTAAGAGCTCCAGATCCGCCAGGCACACATTTGCGATCAGACCGAGGCCCCTGCGCGTGTACAACCTGGCTGTGGTTTGATATGGGGGCTTATGTCAAACTGCTGCATAAGAGCGAGATTATGAACCAAACTCCTCGATGATGACAATGAGCTCCCTCCTTCCAGTGCTGTAGAAATGGATGTATAAGAGGGACGTTTGGACCATCAAGATGTCCCTTTCGTAGAATTCCTTTTCTTACTCTCTGTTACCGTGCTCAAAAAGAACCCCTTTCCTATCCACTCACACTCCTTTAAGGTTCTTCTTTTTATTCCAACATAAATCTATTCAATATGCAGTTCAACGCAGTCCTTCTCGCATTTGCCTTGACCTTCATTGGGGCCAGTGCTGCCCCGGTGGCACAGCTCGTCAACCTCCCACCGACTAAATTGAACACTGGCACTGTGGGAACTGGGACAGTCACTGAGGTTGTCCAGGAGGTCACCTCGGGCCAGTTGCTCTCGGCTCTTTCTGGCGGCAGCGCGTCTGGCAGCCCCCTTAGCAGTCTTTCTGGCGGCGGCGCTTCTGGCAGCCCTCTTAGCGGTCTTCCTATCTAAGAGACCACATTCCTGCCTCGTAAGCAAACACTTTCCCGTGCGTGTAAAACCTCTGTAACATGTGAATCTTTTCGGCCCAGTCTGGTTCTAACGGATGCAGAACAGTGAACTCGTCTTGTTCCCTTGGGCACAGAGAGCTTTTGTTTGGCTGGATTTGGATTTTGGATTTCAAATTCAACAGTAACGAAGTGGCAGATTGCATATCCTTGGTAAACAAGACAAACGTTATGATGCGATGTTGTCTTTGCATAAGGCTGATTCATGGCTCTAGAAGAAATCTGCCTTTGGAACATGGAACAGTAATTTAATATCAAGCATCCTTATTTTCCCTGGCGGATCATATAACACTCTTTCTGAAACATTTCATTTCTCCCTCCCGCAATTGTTGTGTAAATAGCGGAACTTATAGTGAACTTATCTTTTATTGCCTTGGATCATTTCTCACAACTTTGTGTAAAGATTCCATGTGCTTTCGTCGTTGATAAGCCCTTTCCTCATATGTACAGAATGAAAACTCTAGAATCCCTAGAATAAGGATTGATCAATCTCGATCTTCCTGGTCCTCTGGCCATCAGAATTCCTGTTGCTTAAGGGTGAGAGCAAAGAAAAACAATACCGAAATGATACCGAAATCAGTGAATAAAAGAACGGAACTCACCACAGCCAGAGATCTACGTAATCCTGATGTGAAAAGATGTTACTAGAAAGCAGCTTGTAACTCAAAGCTCCTCTCTCTATCAACAGCTTCACAGAGTCATGGGGAAGAATCACATCACCCCCACCCGACTTTTCTGCTCGTGGGCAGTAACCCATCACTGAGCCTAAAATTTCTTCATATCATCTAAAATTATATATGATAGATAACACACCACTTGATTGTACAAGAAGGAAATTCCGCTCTTTGACATATGCTTTTGCCCATTCCTTTGACACCTGATGATTGATACAATTGTTGATACAAAATAGCCCGCTCATCTCTTCACCCATGTTGGCATCTTTCTGGCCTTTAGGTGACCTGGCTTCTTTCTCTCCACCCTTCTGGGATCGCGGGTTACGCAGCCGGCTAAAACATGATGTTAGTATGCTGCTGCGAATCTCTCACAAAAGGTATATATGCATCTAGGGAGTATAGGTATCTCCCCAGAGCGAAACTAACAAATAGAAAACGTAATTGCTCACCTCTTCGTAATGCAGGCTTAAGTGCTGGCTCATGAGCCAGTAATGCCTTTGCAACGGCCAATGTTAAGGCCTCGGCTTGACCCGTGGTGCCTCCTCCTTCTACCAAAGCCCACACGTTGTACTTATCTATCCTGTCTGTAACCTTCAATGCCCATATAGCGCTCTCTCTGTCGTGTATCCTGCTGAAAGCATCCGCAAGGGTCTTTCCATTAATCAATACCTCTCCGTTACCTTCCACTACCCAAGCTCTTGCTGTAGATGACTTTCTCTTTCCATGGGCCATTGCCCTTCCAAATCGGTCAATGAGTATAGGATTCGGAACATTTTCGGCTGGGTTGATGTCTCTCTTATATAGTGCAATCGCATCCTTGACCTCCTGTGGCATGACAGATGCGTGGATCCGATTGAGACGTTGGAGAATGTGGATGATCTTGCGGTATTTGGCCGACTTGACGGCCTCGCCAAGCATATCCTTGTACTCAGCCAGAGTTCGCCAGGAAATCTGAGGAGCTTGGCTAGGTTCCACCACCGGTAAAGACGAGTATCGTTGCAGGAGGCGCTGGAGTGATAGATAATCGTCCGTAAAGATCGGCATAGCGGTGAAGTATGACGGCGAGCTGGGCACGAGTCGAGCAGGCACCGCTCCTGAATTTCCTTCAACCACCTTGTCGAAATTGATCTCAGGAGCAGCAATGCCGGCGCGCAACTCAGATGATGTCGAGAATTGTTTGGACCAATGCTTGAGACATCCAGCTTGTTGCTGTAAGGATGCTCGCATTGGAGCAGGCTGAGTCATGTATGCATGTCTAATGCCTCCCCTCAAGCTGAGGGGAAGTAAAGCTGCCTTCATTGCGAGCGGAGAGCTTATCAACTGGCTCTTACAGAGATTCTCCCTGTTGGGGAGGTCTCGTTAACTTCGGTTGTCAAGAAAGTTTGATATCACGTGAATGCTAGTTCCTTCCTGGACTAGCGTCGATGCATCTGCAAAACCCACCATTAATTTCGTACCCGACATTTTATATTTTCCCCTCCAAGCAGACTCTATTTTGTGCTAGAACAACCCAAGTTGCAAACATGGCACCATTCGGAAAGCTTTATACTGCCGAGGTATGCGTCTTACATCCCTAGGAGAGACAATTTTTTTTCTCCTCCCTTCGAATGTGCAGCTAAACTAACCTTTTTCCCTCAGGGCAACCCCCGCTCTCTTGGTATTCGCGCTGTGGCGAAGACCAACAACCTCGACCTCGAGATTGTTGACACCAAGGCCGATGGTCACGATGCCGCTGCCTATGCAAAGGTCAACCCACTTGGCTTGATCCCCAGCTTCGTTGGTGAAGATGGTTTTGTCCTCACTGAGTCCATNTGCCATTGCTATTTACAGTACGTTTTGAGCTTGGGCATAGGACACTTGTCTTAATCTCCCTATTACCCCTCGGTTCCTTCTATGATGAGAGATTTTTTATTCAGTTATCCCTGTCTAAATCATCCATGTTGATTTTCAATTTACAACTCTGAGCTCCAGCACTGTCATGCCTATCTTTGTTAGCATCTTGCACTTTCAATGACTCATTGCTAACAATATGATGCAGTCACTTCCCAGAACGAGAAGACCACTCTTCTCGGTAAGACCAAGCAAGAGTATGTTTCTTTGAATATAAGTGCCAACTGTTCACTAACGTCATCGTAGCTATGCCACCATTCTCAAGTGGCTGTCCTTCTTCAACATGGAGGTTCTCCCCAAGCTTGGAGGCTGGTTCCGTCCCCTTATTGGCCGTGACCCATATAACAAGAAGTCTGTTGAGGATTCTCAGAAGGCAGCTCTCAAAGCCGTTTCCGTCCTTGAGGAGCACCTGCTCCACAACACATACTTGACTGGTGAACGTCTTACTCTTGCCGATTTCTTCGGTGCTGGTATCATTTCCCGCGGTTTCCAATACTTCTTCGACAAGGAGTGGCGTGCCCAGAACCCCAACGTTAGCCGTTGGTACGAGACCGTCACTAACCAGCCATCATACGCTTCCGTCGTTCCAAAGCCAATCTACGCTGAGGTGCCTCTCAAGAACCAGCCACCGAAGAAGCCAGAGCAGCCCAAGAAGGAGGCTGCACCAAAGGCCGCACCTAAGCCAAAGGCTAAGGAAGTAGAAGATGAGGAAGAGGAAGCTCCAGCTGCACCAAAGCCCAAGCATCCTCTTGAGGCCCTCCCAAAGCCAACCCTTGTCCTCGACGAGTGGAAGCGTCAATACTCTAACAATGATACCCCTGACGCTCTCAAGTGGTTCTGGCAGAACTACAAGCCAGAGGAATACTCCCTGTGGAGAGTTGATTACAAGTACCCTGAGGAGCTTACTCAGGTTTTCATGACCTCCAACTTGATTGGTGGCTTCTTTGCTCGTCTTGAAGCCTCCCGCAAGTACATCTTCGGATGTGCTTCCGTTTATGGCCAAGCCAATGACTCCGTCATCCAAGGAGCTTTCGTCATCCGCGGCCAGGATTTCCAGCCAGCCTTTGACGTTGCTCCAGATTATGAGAGTTACACTTTCACCAAGCTTGATGAGACCAAGCCAGAGGACAGACAATTCGTCGATGACCAATGGACCTGGGAGAAGCCAGCCGTCCACAACGGCAAGGAATACCCATGGGCTGATGGAAAGGTCTTTAAATAGACTACACCAGGGTGGATTATAATCCATTGACGAAGTAGTAAAGAGTTGAATTGCCATGAAGTAATGACTGGGATGATGACTGGGGAACACGGGATGGGCTGGAAGGCTTAGAATAGCTTCATTAGCAACCTAAAATACAAAACTATTCAAGGTATTTTCATATAACAAGCTCATGCCATTGTGATACCACCTTAAACTACTCTTCATTTGCTTCAGTCTCAATTGTAAAACATCATTCTAATATTATCAGAAATTCTATCAAAGGCCGGGTCTGGTCGCTATATGATGATAATCAAGCATCGTCTCTGAGACAGTTTGTAACTCTTGTTGTATCAAATTATCAATCGTGGCTATAAAGCTCCTTAAATATACGGTGGAATTGCATATGCAAAAGTATCCTTGTGAACCATATCTTGTTTATTATCAATAATATTCTATTCATAATACCGAGTCTGCAAGAGGCATCGACCAGACAAACAATTTTCCAACCCCGGGTATTTTCCATGTTCCGAACGCCGTTAATGTTATAGATATTGAAAATTGACCTATTTCCTACTGGGAGTCCATCCAGTTCCTAGACGTGATTTGATTTTCACACTTCCAGGAGTTCTCACTCGATCAAAGGCACTTGGAGTCTGAGAAGCACCGCGGCCACCAACGCGGCTCCAAAGACGCTGAGCCGCAGGAGTGAGCTGTCCAGAGCCAACTCTTGGGCTGCTTGGGAATTTGGGTACAGGCGTCTCTGTGACTTTACCAGTCATCCCGGCTCTTGAAGAAGCTCGTTTGGCTTGAGAATTCTTGTCAACTATTCGGTGGTGCAAAGCTTCCCTTTGACTTTGCTCTTTGATCATGAATGGATTTTTCGTAGTCTCCCCTTTCCCGAGATTTATAATTGAACTAGGGTGCTGTATTTCTGGCTCTGGCTCTTCATCATCCACAAAGGCATATCCGTTGACACGAGGTGTCTCGGCCCCGTTAATGCCCGATTCGGATCCAGCTATCCGGCGTCGACCAGCAATCGCATCCTTCACTGCAGAAAGTGAAGGCGAAGGCGGTATATCTGAATCTTCTGATGCAAGCACTGTAGGCTGGATCCGAGTATTGTTATACGCAACACTTTTGGGTGGTGCTCTTGACTCATTTTGAGCCCTTTGGGCCATCGTCTCATGTGTATCTTCTATCCCCTCCGGCCTAAACATAAGTTGGTTATTAGGCTTCGCTTTCCAAGCATCAGGCCTCGCAGGTCTATCATCTCCGTCTCGAATCGCCAGTCTATCTTTTTCGCCCCCGTCATCTTTGAGAGAACCCCGCGATTGTAGCAGCTTCATCTCCACTTCCTTCTGTTTTAGCATCATCTTTGACGGCATCTTGTTACCTGTCCACATCCAAGCGTATTTTTCTGCTTTTTTCTGATTTTGCTTGTCCACAAGTTTATAGAAACTCTCATTATCCTCGCTCGTGTATAACGACTGGAATTTGTCCAGGCTCATGTTCGTATCTATCTTAGGAGCCGCTGCCAACTGAGTTGAAGCGGTAGCGTCGGATGCCATAGACGCAGGAGTATCTCCAGCATATCCGCTGGGTGTGTCGAATGCGCGAATGGGGGTCTGTATAGACGTTCCTCTCCTGCCTGTTCGTCTTCCTGGAGTCATGACCTGGGTGAGTCTGCGACTAGCACTTGCAATCCAGGCATCGTCCCGGGACTCGAGTGCGTCGAGATACTCTTGCTGGGTCTCACTCTCTAGTAGCCCAGGGAAAAAGTCGCGTGCTATAATTTCAGATATAGCATCCGTGTATGATTCTTCGTCGATCACATTTTTGGGTCTCTTGATGCGTTTTGCAGGGGGCGGCATTAATTCCGAATCGGATTGTCGACGGACAAGGGCATTCGGCCTTGGCCGTTCTGTAATAGCCTTCGAATTCTGCTCCATTTGTGAGTCAAATCAGACGGCATATTCTGATGTTGTACTGAGGAGGTGGGAAACAGCACTATCTGGTTCGTGAGTTTGTCATAACCGGATCAACGAAATTCCCGTAATCGATAAGATCTAAACCCCTGGCTGCCTCAATGGCGCTAACAATCTAATCGATCTAGATGCTTCTTTATTCCCGCTACGACCCTCCACATTAGACAAAATTCATAACCAGTACACGGCGAATATCCAGAGTTAGGTTTTTTATTCAACAGTTTCGAATAATAGCAGTGACAAATCGAACAACAGACGACAAACGAGCGCAGGAAGGCGACACATTTATAGGGGTTTGACAAGATGACTTCGGCGGAGGAGGAGGCAGTTGCTCTGAAAAATGAAGGCAACAAGGCCTTTGCGGCGCACGATTGGCCTTTGGCTATAGAAAAATACTCTAAGGCTATTGATTTGGATCCTAAACAACCTTCATATTACTCAAACAGAGCTCAGGTAGGCCAAATTCACGCCCTTCTTGAGTTGCTCGCGTGACTAACCCTGACATAGGCGAACATTAAGTCTGAGGCTTATGGCTATGCGATAGCAGATGCGACAAAGGCGATAGAGTTGGATCCAAACTTTGTAAAGGTAAGGGGTCACGCGTGAATATTATGATTGGGGTGTTATACTCCAACCTTTCTTTGATTGCGACTGACATTCTGAAAAGGCTTATTATCGACGAGCTGTGGCGTATACTGCGATATTAAGGCCTAAGGATGCGTTAAAAGATTTCAAGGCTGTTGTCAAGAGGGCTCCAAGTGACAAGGATGCGAAGCTCAAACTGGCAGAATGTGAGAAGATCGTGCGAAGGCTTGAATTCTTCCGAGCTATTGAAGTTGGTGATGAACCATCCGCAGCTGAAGGCCTAGACCTGGACTCCATGATTGTTGATGATGACTATGATGGAGTTCGACTTGGTGACGAGATGACTACCGAGTTCATCCTTGACATGATGGAGCGCTTCAAGAACGGCAAGAAGATACATAAGAAATACGTCTACCAAATCATTATTGCTGTGAAGAAGATCGTATACGATGAGCCTACAATGGTTGAGATGGAGATTGAGGACGATAAGCAACTGACAGTTTGCGGCGACACACATGGTAAGAAACCATACCGCTACAAAGAATACACAAACACAATACTAATGGATTTAGGACAATTCTTCGACTTGATGGAACTTTTCCGGCTTAATGGCTTACCCACAGAAAAGCATTACTATCTCTTCAATGGTGATTTTGTTGATCGAGGCTCTTGGTCAACAGAAATTGCACTTCTTCTGTATGCATATAAATGGCTACGGCCAGATGCATTTTTCCTCAATAGAGGAAACCATGAGACGGATGATATGAACAGGGTCTATGGCTTTGAAGGTGAATGCAAGGCGAAATATAACGGTATGTTCTCTCCTGCCCTAATCTATCTAGTTGTCGTAATTTGTTACTGCATTCATGATATTGACGAAAGATTTATAGAGCGAGTCTTCAAGCTCTTTTCCGAGAGCTTCTCTGCTTTACCGTTAGCAACACTAGTAGGAAAGAAATATCTTGTCTTGCATGGTGGTCTGTTCTCAGATGACAAGGTTACGCTGGATGATATTCGCAAACTTAACCGTCACAACCAACGACAACCTGGCCAGTCGGGGATTATGATGGAAATGCTTTGGACCGATCCGCAAACTGCACCTGGGCGAGGACCAAGCAAACGAGGTGTAGGAATGCAATTTGGTCCCGATGTCACAAAGAAATTCTGCGAGAACAATGGATTACAAGCTATCATTCGGAGCCATGAGGTGAGAATGGAAGGATATGAAGAGGAACATGATGGAAGATGCATTACTGGTAAGTTGCCTAATGCACAACTGAGTGAATGCGGTATTGATTTATTTCAGTATTTTCTGCCCCTAAATATTGCGACAGCACCGAGAATAAGGGAGCCTATATCAATATCGGCCCTGACTACAAACTTCAATTCCACAAGTTCGACGCCGTACCACATCCTGATATAAGACCGATGGTAAGTGACCTCCCCCAGTAACTGCAGGACTAACTAACTTTGCCAAAGGCATATGCTCATAGCTCCTTAATGTCCATGACTTGATGTTATCAAATATATCGACTTAATGAAATGACTTTGTCAAATAGTTGGAAAAATTCGCATCATCCCTCGAGGGACTCGGATATGTGCATAGCGGGAGTTTTATGACGAAAGGAAGACCAATGCATGCATATCATATGTTGTGATAGTTGTACAGTAGACAAAACATCACAATATTCTCACAATATTCAGGGATCTTTTTTATAACTTGACCGATCATGAAGCAGGTCAGGTCTTCCAGATTTCTTCTGCAGACTTATTCCCCATTAAAATTCCTAGCCAATTCCCACTGGCTCGGACCCTCCACCCAACTTTGCCATCTGCCCCATTATCTCCAACCCAGCCAGCTACAGCAGCTATAACAGGGCTTAAATCCTCGCGAGGCATTCGGATCCAGCATTCCTTCCCTTCTACCTTCAAAATATCAATTGAAATAGCTGATCCCGTAAGGCCAAGATATCGTGTGAGAGCAGCCATGATGTAGCTCCGTACAGTGATATCATCTAGAGACGTGATTTTTGAGCTCTCAGTAACAAGCTCCAGGCAGGCATAGGAGCTTGGTGGCGTCTTGATGGTCTTCGAAGTGATCACTGCGCTTTTGGGGAGTTTTGGTTGGACTGCATCGTGTGTTGTATTCCCCATGACCACATCTTCTTTCCCATCATCCATTTTGACCGGGCCTGAAAAAGAGTGTAGGATTATCGTTTATCCATATCTATCGATGTTGTCTGTACTAAGCTCCTGGTCTGGCCAGTCAAACAGAGCTGTTATTTTTTAGCCTCGAAATTTTAGTGTCAGCCTTGCAGCAATAACCCACCATGCGCAACCTGCCGAAGCTGTGTAGACCGCCACCACTCAGCCCAGTGACAACCAAACAGTTTACATCCAGGAAGTCGAACGCCCCGAGAATTGTGAATCTTCCACGCCCACAATTCTCCCACGATGACGGAAAATTTCGTTGCTCCAGGCCAACAGCGAAACCTGAGAGCTTGCATGGTCTGCTCTATCGTCATGACCCAGAATGTTCGTAAACAGATGGAATATCTCTCTCCTCTCATGACGCTCCACTGACAGGTCACCATGCAGAGATTCTTAAGAGAAGGTTGTCCAAACTGTGAGGAGTTTCTTCACCTCGAAGGTTCCATGGATGCCATCATTGACTGCACATCCCAAGTCTTTGAAGGCTTAATCACGCTCGCCGATCCTTCAAAATCATGGGTTGCAAAGTGGCAACGGTTAGATGGCTATGTGAAAGGAGTATATGCGACTAAGGTATCGGGGACGCTCCCTGATGAGGTTATTGCGGTGATGGAAGACGAGGCCAGGGTGAAGTACATTCCGTAAGTTCGCGCTTGCTAAATCAGAAGCAAATATCTCTAACACACGTTACAGACGCGATGGAAGCGCCGCAGAAGCAGAGTGAAATCAGAGACTCAGAAATACTGGGAGAGACAAATTTTTGGGATTGGTTACGGAATTATGGGAGCCAACAATGTGGCGGTGGAGCGATGGAGTTTAAGGCGTCTTATATATTGTAATTCCATACATTTCTGTCCCATAACCTAGTGGTATAAGTAAATAAACGCCTTTTTACATCCCTACAATGCTCCCATGGTCTTTAAACGCCAAATACTCCAATCCTCAGGATATTAGGTTCTTTGTTTCTTTTGCATTGGGCCTCCAAACCCGGATTCTCTTGCTCTCTTTCGCTCCATTTCCTCCTTCATGATACGCTCTGCTTCACTCATCTTCTTAGGTTGTTCAATAAGCACACTCTTTTTACCTCCTAAAGCATTCTTTTTGGCTGCCGCAAATACATTCTTCGGCTTATTCGATGTATTCATCTTCATGGAGATCTTCTGTGGCGGAGCCTGACTTTCCTCTTGATCATTGCCAGAAACTGTAGAGCCGCCAGTTTCATCTTGTTCCTTTGTTTCACCCACAGGCGTTTTGACCGGTGAATCATTCTCACCCTCTCCATTCACTTGAACTAGAACCGCCGGGCTGGAAAGCGTCTCGGTTTTCTGGGTGTTTGGTTTGGATCCAAAGCTTAATTTGATCTTTTCTCCATCAGCTCTCTTCAGTTCTCGCTCCTCATCGTAGAGTGCATCTTCGTGTCTTCCTTCCGCGTCCATTCGAGCACGCCGAACTTGCTCTTGTATTAACATTTGTTCTCTCTCTTCGTCACCTCGGTCCTGTCTTTCCTTCTTCCTGAGAGCGTCTTGCCGACGAAGCGCCTCCGGTGAATTATCTATCCATGCTATATGAATTCCCTTTTCATTTTCCTCCACTCTGCATATTCCCTCTCGCCCCAAGTACTTCGCAAATTCGGTTAGAGATGGCCATCTGGTGGCATTCATGTGAATGTGCTGGTTTCATTAGTGACTGTTATTCTACAAGCTCCAGGACAAATATACCTCTTTATTCGCAATATATTCCTGATAGAACTGGTTCATGTGGACCTTCTTTTCACCATGACCAGTGCGTAGGAGCTGAAGAAAATCTCGTTGGAATTGATTGCTATAGTCATTGATGTACTTCTGGGAGTTTTCTCCAACTACAAGCATCTGCCTAACGTGGCCCTCACTTTGCGTGTGCTTTGCGACAATTAGCATTCAATTATACATTTGCAAAGTGATAGACGAACCATCTTAAACCCGTTGGCATCCCGGCACTGCTTCTCACAGACCTGTAAAGTAGTGTTAGTATCTCTGGTAAGATGAGGAGATAATCACATACTTGACAGTACCATCGTAGTCTTTGCAAGCCCTTGCTTTTGAGCTTATTGCTCAGATACTTCGTTGACCCTACCTCTGCCTTCGGCATTTTGAATACGGCTAATAGCACACAGGATACAGAGGTTATCGCAAATGTTGCAGGAGCTCTAGATTTTAGTGATGTCACATGAAAGTGGCGCAGGGTTTCGCGGTTCTTCGGATTAACCTAAACGCCGGATGCCGACCTATGATGGTCAGATATTGGGGTCAAATAAAAGAGCAGTAACCTGCGAAAGATATCTACAAGTTCGAAACTCCGGGCCTTGAGTATACAATTCTAGCGGCAACTTCAAGTCTCCTTAGCTGAAAGGATCTCTAGATTCGTACAAATTTCAGACGTTGAGGATGAACGCTCATTTGATGCAACAGATGTCTGTTCTCAAGGTATTGCTATAATGCACAGAACCGTAGTAGGCTTACTAACTCAACAAGTCAAGACTGACCCCTATTAATATAGACAATAATGGCAAAGTCCAACTGCCAACCCAGTACAATAACACTTAATACCCAATGTACACCACCTGCCATCCATTCTACACCAGGTCGTGTCGTCGTCCACATCGTGAGAACCCGTAACCAGTCCCTAAAAAGAACAAACAAGATTAAGAATTTTGACTCCCCTGCCGCATGACCATATTACGCCAATTTCCAGATAGCCTCCAATGAATTCCAATTCCAATTCACCCAACGAAAATTATGCCAAAGCATGTTCCAATCCATTAGAGCTTATCTGGACGTGGGTATTATCAGCTGCAGTATAACTGTACTTTTCCATATTAAACTCGTCGTCAGGGCTTCGCATGCTAATTCCACTGTCGTCATGGCCAGCTGCAGCGTTCATGGCGGCGTGGCTTGTAACATCCATGGGATGGGGGACAGTCATGCCACCATCACTGTGACTCCCACTCTTCAAAAAGTCCTCGCTTGCATTGCTGTATTGATTATCCAGTTGGGTTGTCCCTTGCGTAATGGCCGATTGTTTTGCGGTATTGTGTTTTGGCATTTTGGAAGATTTGCACTCCATGAAGCCACCCTGTTCGGCCATGAAAGCAATCATCTCATCGATCCAACATTTCGTGACCCACCATGCTCCAAAACTCTTTCCTTGGTTGATAGTGAGATCTCGCAGTACAGCAGTTCCGACCTTTTCAACACACCATACGATTTCGGCATCTGTAGCGTAAGGGAATTTCCCTGGAAGTGAGGTAAGAAAGTTTACCCAGCGATCGAGAACATTCTCTGTTGTCGGATCGGCGTGAATATTGGTCTCCTGTTGGCGTCCAGTTCGTAGAGCCATTTCGCCATAAGGAGTTAATCCTTCTACATCCCAAGGAACAGCCATTGGATTCAGGAGATGCCGAAGTTCCGTAAGTAATAAATTCACAACGTCATCCATACCTCTCGTTGGAACGCACTCCGCTACTTTGCGGGTTCTAACCATGGTGATCCAGTCCTCATACATTTGATCCCTGTTAGCAGGGTTGGATAACATATTCGCTGCAGCATGAGCTGTCAAATTAACTCTGAGCTCTCGGTCTAACAATCCTGCGAAAAGTGTAGCTGAAGCTACCTTTGCCTCTACAACATGAGCCGGTTGGCTTTGGAACGAGTCTCGAATATGTTGGACTAGGCGTTCGGAAATATTTCGTAAGGCATCCAGAACCTGTTTTGGTACCACTTGAAGAGTTAAAGGTGCCACAACACGCATCATTTTTTGATACATGACAAAATCGCATTCTTCAATCCACGGTGCCAAAGCTTGATTTGCAAATAACTTCTGAACAGGCATTGTGAGGGTGCCATGGAAAGATGTAAACAGATGAAAGAAGGTCTTCTCTTTGCAGAAGCGAATGCACTCAACTAGCGATGTGCAATGTGAACGATACACCGCAGTCAATGCTGTTGCAGCATCTTGATCCGTCCCTTGTGGAAGGAACGGTTCGATATTTGGAAGCGATAAGGGCTCATACTCCTGCATACTAGCTTCCAGAGGGGATGCGAATTTAAGTCTCTGATGCACCTTGCCAGTCGTCGACTCAAGCTGCGATATAGATGGGATTTCTGGATGGTGATATAAACTGTGTGGTGCAATAAAACCTTTTGCGGGATGAATTGAATGGTCGTAAGCCTGCGAAACCTGAGGTGATGCGGAAGCAGCACCTCCAGTTATGGAATACTGAGGATGTGATGGTACACTACTATATTTAGCTAAATTAAAGGTTGTGTTTGACCTGGAGACTTACTTGAAATTCTGGCCAAAGGGCGTTGAGCCATTTGAAGATGGTTTTGCAGGCTGTTGTGATGTGGATAATTCAGGTTGGTCTTCCTTGAGAGTGAAGTTCACATAATGATATTTCGATTCGCCGCGGACACCAAGTCTGCGGGTCTTAAGCGCAGGGAAGAGGACTCGAACAAGTTTACCGAAGGACGCAGGATTGAGAACTGTGACCCTCTCTGTGGCGCATCTGGAAACGTAGTTCGCATACACTCGTCCTCTTGGTACCGATCCTTTTCCTTTGCTACATACTTCATTGATCCTAAGGAAAGGAGTCAGATCGATTCAATTGCTCTCTCACTCCGTAGGCATTTTACTTACCAGAGCATCGCGAATACCTGACGTTGCCGTTCCGATTGCGGACCTCTTTCGTTCCCATGAAGCTCGGCCGCAATTTCAGGAAGTCTCCGGTGTTTATTCGCTTGAAAGAGCTGTCTCATCTCTAATTCATTTGCCGCACTTGATTTGGAAGGTTTCTTGGTAGGTTCACTCGCTCCTGCTTGGGAGTCCATGTCGTCCTGCTCATCACTCCGACCTCCGAGCATTGCGCTATCGCCATCACCATATTGGGGAACATATCCATCTGCTGGAAGCGAATGACGACTGTTGTCTCCAGCATACTGACTAGCTTGAGCATAGCTGAGTGCATGGTTTACCGCATTTACTCCCATTGGATCTAAGCCATACTGCCTAGTAGTTTGAAGCTGTGATACAGAGTGCATGACCATATCCTCTGCTGTCATTTGGTTGCTGATGCCATCGAACCGTTGTTGCGCGCTGGCGTCCTCGAACCATTGCTTCTGATAATCAGACACTGCATCTCCGAGTTGCTGGTCCAAAGCAGGCTGAGTTACTCCGCTGTGAACGCTGGTGGTGGAAGCTCGAGATGCTGGCCTTTTTCTACTCTTCACTGATACTGTGGTGTTTGTATTGGAACGAGACCGAGACTTCCCTCCCATGTAATCTCCCGATGGTTGGTCTAATACATGGTTTCTTGTTAGTGACTTTTGATAGCGAGAGAGAGAGAGCCTGTGTAGACTACAGCAGTACGATAATAGCCTGTCACTTACCCATAGTCTGTTGAGCACGATTGCTGTTCGCGGCGTCCTGTGTTGTTGGAGAACCACTTTGTGAGTTATTGTTTTGCTTTGTTTATTTTTCAAGAACCTCAGTACCGGCGGGGATTTAGCGCGATTTCTCTCACTATAGACCCGATAACTGGTCTAAATACTCCAGCGAATCCCTATATTAGCGACATAGACAGTATCCAAAGGGCATTCTAGTCATAGCCTTTCCTGATGGTATGTCGAGATGGTTGTTTATTGCGATCTGAATCGGTTGGCGAAGCGATGGGTGATATTTGGTAAGCGAGTCCGAACAAATTTGTGACTGCTGCGCATACGCGAAATCATTTTACCACAGGTACACACAATTATGCCTTGAATAAACGCCAACTTTTTCCAACATCTATCATGAATACTTATGATTAAGTCTACATATTTATTATTCCTATGCGCACAAAATGAACTATGAAGTTGGATTCTTCTTCTTCTTCTTCTTCTTCTTTGTTTACCTTCCCGATGGGGTGATGACTAAGGGAGGTACAGTCCTATGCTGACCTAAGCTATCCTGGACTTCTGAACATTAGCTTCATAACTTATACACATCCCATGATAGATATATGTATCACAGCGACCTTAAAAAGCAATCGATTTTAATATTTCAAGGGTCTAGGCATTGAGCCTAATAGTGATTCGCATTTGAAATACCGTATCAAAAGTGCAGAGCGCATGATGCATAGATAAGAAAGGCTCAGCTAAGTACAGCACCGTTAGGTTGGGCAGCATTCATCACCCAGTAAGAGAGAGGCATCCCCTCCGCAAGGTCAGATCTGACCTTCACATTAATTGCCCGGAGATGTACACACTCTTGGTATATATATTCTTCACTTTGTAATAAGGACATCTGAACTTACGTATGTATACACGCTGCGGATGGTGCTGTGGATGTACTCGACTGCGCATGCCTAGTGAGATTGGGATTGGGCTGCGAGCAGTTACTGTATGTATAGCTGTAGATGGGAAAGTCCCCCCTGGCCCTTGCATTACGAACCCACACACCAGGAGAGAAAAAATCAAACAAATTCCAAAATGAGCTCTACTCCCGGGGATCGAATGCCGGCAGCAGCAGCTTCTGTTGTCTTCTGTGTTTCAAAGGTCTCGCAAATATGGAGCCCCTCTTTCGTAATGGGCTGGCTCCTTACCCCACCAACATCGACGGTCGCCAGCCATCAAACGAGATGCCATCACATGTGACTGGGGAGCAGTCGGGCTAGCGCAATGGATGATTTAGCGACGACAAGTCCCGGGCAGTCGAGCCCTTGGCGTCATCAGCTGGGAGCTCTGTGTGGGCGCTTGCTTTCCCTGATTCCGTCGGTCGCACTGTCGCAACCTCGTTCCATCATCATCTTCTCCTAAACTCTCCCAACTGCATCTGCTCTCGTGCTTAGAACACACCTTTACATAACCTTTCATCCTCGACCATCCACTTCTCGGATTCAAGTCTCGTTGACGTCCACCGACCTTCAACATGTCGTTCCAGGACAAAGCTCAAGCTCACATCAACCAGATCGATAAAGAGGTACTATCTCCCGCACACCGGGCTTCCCGCTAGAAGCCTAGCACGGCATCTATCACTGCTGTAGCCACCACGCACAGCAGCCTAGATACTTCAAGATGGCTGACAGTTCCTTCGTAGCTCTCTAAATATCCAGCTCTGAACAGCTTTGAAAAGCAGACCAACGTTCCTAAGGTCTATGCTTTCCTCGGTATCGCTGCAACCTACTTCTTCTTGATCTTCTTCAACATTGGAGGACAATTCCTTACCAATGTTGCTGGATTCATCATCCCGGGATATTATTCCCTAGAAGCCCTCTTCAGTCCAGGCAAGACAGATGATACTCAGTGGCTCACGGTATGCCATCACTCGATTCCACAACAATCGAAGAACAGATTGGACTGACAATACAAACAGTACTGGGTCGTTTTCGCCTTCCTCAGGTAATTTTCTCTTTCAGAATCATGCTCACGCTGTACTAACCTACTTTCGAAAAGCGTTTTTGAAAGCGCTGTCAACGCTGTGTACTGGTTCCCATTCTACTACACCTTCAAGTTCGCCTTGATCTTGTGGCTCTCCCTTCCTTCCACCAGGTGAGCAGGTTTTTTTAATTCTGTTCTATTTCTCTTTGACTAATCATCACAAGTGGTGCACAAATTGTGTTCCGATCCTTCATCCAGCCAGTCTTTGCTCGTCACTTCGCTGGCTCTGGCGGAACTGCTGCCAACCTTCGCGCCAAGGTCGACGGTGCTGGTGCCGATAAGACCTTGTAAATGGCGGCATCTTTAGATGGATCCAGCTGCTCAAACCTCTCATGGTTTCCATCGGCAACTAAGCAGGCCTGGTGAAAGAATGTCTCTTAACGTAAACACGGCGGCGATGGGGGAGAAATAGGTGGGGCACTGACGGATGGGTAATTTGACGAGGCTTTTGGTGAATTTGGATAGTGGGGTAGATGCCTTAGGGCATCGGATACGAATCTCTTAGAACTATGGGAACAGGGCGGCAAGTGGAATGTGGAATGTATAGATGCTATGCGCATAGGAGTTTGTCACGATTTGCTCAGATTGAACATTTATCATTCGTGGTTGAACTGATGACTATTCTCTACGTGTTTCTTTCTTCGAAACTGCTTTGCAGTGTGCGCCCATGCGACTGTCAGTTGACTCTGTGCTAGATTGCAGTATCTGCAAAAACATTCAGCAAGTGTCTCCATCGACGTGAGCTCCTTCGTAGCAATATATTATTTTTTGAAGAGATGGCAGTGACGTACGGGCCATCACAATTATCGTGGGGATTCGATTCGTCAGCTGTGTTCTTATCGCCCCTTGCAAGGCCAAGCGATACGGACGACCTTTCCAAAAATAGTAGGGGTACAGTAATCTGTCGTTTGAGATCCACTCTCAAACGCCATCTAACGCCTCCGGAAATTCAACCTCAATTCAAGAAGAGGAGCGTCTCCTACAGGCAGTCGTGAATACGGAAGATGCTGAGAAATCGAGAACCCGATCATTAACAGAGCCTGCAGAGGCAGTCTGACCCTTTTGTCCGACCTGGTCTTCTGGACCTCTCCCTATTTGCGCCCACCGCTCCAATTCAAAATGCGTTTCCCGAAGTTCAGTCCGCTCCAGTCGCGACTGGCGGCATCACTTGTTGCTTCAATCATGCTTATTCTTATATATCTTGCATTTTCTTCGTCGTATTTTGCATACGCTGCCGAGCTCGACTCTATACAGCGAGATCTCAACTACGAGCAAATGTCTGGTCTGCCAATCCTTAGTTTGGATACGGAGGGTCTGGAATTGGAGGATGGAGGCTATCAAGCGGACTTTTTCGGATTAGATCGCGGGATTGTTGGGAGAGTACCTACAGCTAACGAACCGACGCCGTTGATCAACAATCGAGCGGTGTTGACAAATGTTCCCCAAGGAGTTACGATGCAGTACATGTTTACGAGTGCGTCGCTATTCGGCAAGCTATCTCCAGCCCCGGCTGGCTTCCCTTCTGCGATCCGAGCCAGGAGCTTGATGGAGGAGGATATGAGCTCAGAAGAGGAATGGATAGATAATGATGGAGTCCCAATCATTGGATCGCGCCAGGCGCATCCTGCCAACCGCACGCTATACATATCTGTCAATACCTGTCAACAGCCAACTTCACAAGACACGAGCAAGGGGCCGGCTCCCCAACTTGTGCTCTATATCTCTCAGTCGGAGAAGAATACCAATCCTGGTCCAGGCGGGGATTCTGCGCTTCAACAAGCAGTCCCTCTAGTTGAGGGGGCTGTCCTTGTTAACTTGACAGCGTCTGGTGATGTGTACATGGGAATATCCGGAGTCAATACTTCTGATTACACGGGGGTTTGGAATGCCGAGATTGCTGCATCAATTGATGCGCCTTACCATCGCTATATCGACGATGATCCGAATCTTTACCTTGTCGACAGTGACAGTATCTCGGCGCTTCTCATCACCAACAATTTGACTAATGCATCTGTAAACAGCACCATATTTAAAGAATGGCTGACAACACCTCCTCCATTTGTGATTTTTGCTAGTAGCCAGAACGATTCGTCAATATTTGGACTCCAACATTCTTACTGCGGTCTGGAAAAGTTTGCCCAGACTGCCTCGACCAGGAACGGGCAGAGTACTGAGTTGGTACAATCCGGAATCACAACTCGAGGCCTGGGTGGCTTACCAAAGCAACAGTTCTACTTTGATGGACTGACAGCGGCTTCATCTTACTATGGAATTTTAGCTATGAATGGAAATTCCACAGCCAGTGGCACTGGTGTAGTAGGTGGAGGCGGCAGAGTGTATAAGGCAATGAATTTTACGACACTCTCAGGTAAGTCTCTGCACTGGCACCTCAATTTCTGAAGTTACTCATCCTTCATAGACGGAAACTGTGCCGTCATATTCAACCTATCCTTCTGCGACCAGACAGCATATGCCGTCCCAGGAAACCCCCAAAACTTCCCGAATTTCACCTCATTAGCTGCCTTCTATGACAACGCTACTCAAGGCTCCTACCAATTCTTCCAGAACGTGCTCGCACAGACGGCGTGCAAAACCACGTCATCAGCTCAGTACTCACTAGCGAAAAGTTGCGATGACTGTGCTGCATCGTACAAGGAATGGTTGTGCTCGGTGTCCATTCCCAGGTGCACAGACTTCTCCTCCACTTTACCGTGGCTGCAGGAACGCAATATGGGACAACCGTTTCCGAACGGCACCATGCTCGCCCCATCATTGCTTGCAGCCGCCAACCAGTCCCAGTTCCTCAACGCCTCTCGCAACCCCAACATAGATATGATTGTACAACCGGGACCATACAAGGAAATATTGCCTTGTAATGACATGTGCTACAACATTGTCCAAAGCTGTCCCTCGGCCATGTCCTTCAAATGCCCAGTACCTGGCCAGCTGGGTTTCAATGTAAGCTACGGACTACGCCCCGATAACAGTCCCCAACAAGAAGGACAGATTACTTGCAACTATCCAGGAGCGGCGTATTATCTAGGCACAGGAACCCGCAAGGCAGTGCCAGCTACACTTGGGATCGCTGTAGCCGTCCTGGTGAGCATGATGCTTGCATGATCATCAAAGTGGTGGAATATTTGGAGATGTTATCAGTCTTATTTTTCCCGTCACATAGGGGTATTGCTCATGGCACTACAGGCGTTCGGTCACCAGCGTGTTTTTCTTACGGTCTGTACAGTAATTTGTATGGCGTTACGATAAAAGAATGAATGAGGCCTTGGAAAGGAAAGGAAGGGCGGGACAGGACAGGATATGCGGCGGCGCCGGTATATTCCACAATAGCGCGATAGAATCGATAGAGAATATAATATGAACGATCCAAATATTCGTTTTTCCTATCACGAGATGCTGTGAGTCGGCTCTCGGCAAGCGGTTCATTACTGCAGGATGATTATTTGTGCCCGTGGTCAAAGCAGATGTCCCACTACGCGGGCTCACGAGATGAAGCAGACACGGCAGTGAGGCAGTGAATAGTGATCTACGAAGCTAGGGACAGAGGACTCTGGCTAAGATAACGTAGCTCAGTTCAGTCTAGTAATTATCCTGCTGCGCGGGAAGCAATTGATGTCATCGCGAGGTGCAAATGAGGGACCTGGGAGGCGGATCAAACAAGTTAGCAGGAGATTCCCTCTCCACATGGCGCCGATTCTGGGATCGTGGCTCGTGTGGAGTTTCCTTCGGCCAGACCGGTGCCCAGCAGCCACGCTCATTGGCACCGGAGGGTTATGGCGTGAGACGTGAGTGAGTCGTGGTGAGTTGTCCCGTCCTCATTAATGCTCGCCCTTGATGATAATTCATGCGGCGCCCAGGAAGCGTGCTGGTGCTTTTGGCCCGAAGCGGAAGCGACGCGTCGTGGATGGATAAACAAACCCGACGCGTCACGCTTTAGCGCCGAGGTCGTCGCGACATCGACCTCCAGACTCGACCACGCTCACCCAATCATCCGGGCCCAACGACGCTCTCTCGTGCACTCATTGATTGAGCGAGTGAGTGAGTGAGTGAGTGATCTTTCTTCTGTATACTGCGCAGTACCATCACGGGCTCTTCAGTGCCAATAGCTTTCCATCGGTCTCGCACCTCGTACCGCGACGGCCCACCTTTTCTTTTCCGCTTGTACGCGCGGAGGAAAGACGTCCAGCAGCAGATAGATTCGCAGTGGAAGAGAGCCAGCGAAAGCGCGCGAGACAGCCAGTCGGAGCGAAAAGGGCCAGCCAGCCCTGGTTACGCCATCCCCCTGCGGCCAGCTGAGGTTGGGATACCCGTTCTTACGTCGTTGGTGAAGAGCGAACAGGGCAGAGGAGCGCGGCCGTGTCGTGGAGCCCGCCCCAGTGGGATCTCTGCACTCCGGCTCTGTCTGGACCAGGGACCGCGCGCCCAAAAAGCAGGACGGCGGCCCATCCAGTTCCCCGCTTGCACCGTCGCCATCTCACGTTGACCACCTGCAGTCTCGCTCCTGCTCAGTTCTCCTCCGACCTCGATCACAATCTCCTCTTCTCATCTCCTCCCCCCTCGCCGGCCGTGACTTTCTTCTGCGAGCCCCATCTCCTTCTGCTTCACTTCATCTTGCAGCCTGCATCGTAAGACGCGTCGCTCGACCTTTCAACACCGCGATTATTACCTGAGTCGTTGCTTCTTTCTCGCTTGACCGATCGTCTCACTTCGACGCAGCGTCCATTTTTAACCTAGCTCCACTATTCCATCGCCCATGCTAGTCGGCTGTCGACCTCACTCATCCACTTAAGGAGCAGGTATGCATGTCTCGTTGACTTCATTTTTCTCTGGGTAGCATCACGATCGATATTGACAGCACCCAGCCCCGTTGGCGTCGAATATTCTTGAAGCCTTCCGTCAGAAGATCCCATCATCCCCGACTGGCATAGGTGTCTACTCTAGCAACCCGATTTCTCTTCGACCTCACCGCGTCGATGAAGCCCACGATGGCGTCGACGCGTTATTCGCAGCCGCCTTTACAGATCTACCAAGATCCCACCGCCTCCTACGATCACGATCCTCAAACGACCGCTTCGATACCGAACCCATCAAAATTTGAGTCTTCATCGCCTCTGCGGCCGATTAAGAATGCTTCCAGCAGACGAAATATAGTATTCAATCCCCCTAAGATGGGCAGCAGCAAGAAGTCACCCCTCAAATCGACCCAGCAATCGTCAAGCTCGCCTTCGAGCGCGTCCATCAGCAGCAAACTGAACATGATCCCCATGCCACCTCCCGGACGAGCGATCTACAACACTGACTCGATGGAAAAGAGACCACCAGCCATGTCTCGATTCAAAACCGGCCCTCACAAAGTTCTCTTCACGACTTTCCCAAAGCATACCGACAAGGAAAACTATCCACAGAACCCGACGCCTCAATCAACCATTCTCGGATACGGCGATGGATCTACCACCGATACCTTCTCCTTGGACGGATATTACGACCAGAAACCAAAGCCGAAGCGGGCTCTCATGGATGCGGCTCCAATTGAGGAATCCCGGGCGACCAAGAAATCGAGGGTGGAACCTGAAGCCACTGAAGACGAACTTCCAGCCCCGGACTCATTCCCTCCCCTGCATGATGACGGAACCAAACCTGGCCACAGCTATGCTCAGTTAATCGGCATGGCTATCCTAAGAGCGCCAAATCGGCGGCTAACGCTAGCTCAAATATATAAATGGATTTCAGACAACTTCTCTTATTACAATGCCGCGGACGCAGGTTGGCAAAATAGTATCCGGCACAACCTGAGTTTAAACAAGGCTTTCATAAAGCAGGAGCGGCCTAAGGATGATCCTGGTAAAGGCAATTACTGGGCAATCCAGCCGGGATCGGAGGCACAGTTCTTCAAGGAAAAGTCGGGAAGGAAATCCAACGGTCCGAACGAGAATGTACCGATTTTGTCTACCCGAGGACCTTCAGCTTCAGCACAGGAGAGGTTTCACCCGGTATATAAGAACTTGACACCAGCGCCACAGGACCTACCTCGGGCTCAACCGGTACATAAGACAACTGAACCACGCGTTGCTGACCCAGAATTATCTTCCGATGCTACTATTCCAGCTTCTGATGCATACCTCCCTGAAGATGACGCTGAGGAAAGAGATGCGGCGGCATTATCCACACACCTTCTCCGGTCTTCACCACCTCCTGGTGCAATACATTCTTCACCTCCTGTTCGACAAGTGTTCAGGCGAGAAGACACCCCTCCGCCTGCCCCACGTTTCCCTACTTCATCAGCAAACCGATCTCACAAACGCAAGTTCGCATCCATGGATGACAGTGGTTACTTTTCATCTCTTGATTCCTCAGCAATGCGTCCACAGGGTCGCGTCGTCCTGACTTCTGAAGCTGACCGCCCGAGAATCAAACGCGGCCGTGCCGAAGAGGAAATCGCCAGACTGCGTGGTTCCTCCTATGATAGCCCATCTAAAGGCCGTTCCTTTATGCCACAATCCTCTATGTACGCACCGCCTTCATCCTCTCCTTTGCGCCGTGGAAAGGCAGCGGAAACAGGACAGATGCTACCGCCTCTTACGCCAGCTGTCAAACTCAAACCTCCGGTGCGACCACCGCCCTCGGTATCTCCAAACACGAATCTTCGAATGCATCGCGCCAAGGTCCGGGAACTTGTTGGATCTCCAGCTCATGAGTTGCCTAGTCTTGAGGAAAACTTGCCGTGGAGCCCCGCATTTAATTTAGAGGACAGTGGCTTTATATTCCAGGATATCAATTCAGACTTTGACATCTTCTCTGATAACGCTGGCTTGCTTTGCGTTCCAGGAAATGGCTCGCCTGAAAAGAAATCTGCTAAGAAGGCACGGTTGGATCGGGGCAGGTCTACGAACGTACTTGCCGAAGTATCTAGTTCCAGCTTCATGAGAAATATAACATCGACTCCTCGATTGACGTTCACGCCGAGCTTGGAGCCTTCTCTCTTCGATTCACCGACAAAATCCACTGGAATCATGCGGTCTCCAAGCAAGATGCTAGGCATCGAGTCACCGATCAAGATGGGATCGCCAGCGTTCAACAGCGTGGCTTTTGACCTGCCTCAGGAAGATTTCTACGGAGCCGAGTTTTTGACGGAGGAGATCAATGATTTCTCGGGCGTCGATATCATGCAGGGTTTCCAGAAGATCGGTGCAGGTGGGAATACAACTCGCAACACACCTAAAGCCAACAACCCTCGAAGTAGTCTGAACCGGAGTTTCACTACGCGCTTTTAACAGCAGCATCCGCAAGCAGAAACGCGGGATGAGAAACGAAATGACGAATTTCTTTTCCTAAGTCTTGTCTTTATTCATGATAACTACGATATAATGAATTGAGCCCTTGTGCTCATATATACACTCCTTTTTCAGTGGACTAGATGGGAGTGGAATTGGCCCCGCGGCTTTGTTGTTAATGATAATGATGTCTGAATTACATGTGGATATAGCACAGGTGTCTTGATTTTTTCGGTTTCATTTGTACGGCGGTTGCGGTTCTGGCCAGGTTCATAAATTGGGTTCTATAGGGAATGGTTTTGATTTTCTCAGGGATAGTTTGGAACTAGCAAAGTTGTCATGTTATGGGTTTTGCCTTGAAGGAAAAGGTTCTCAGGGCACACTGCCTTCAAAAAATACTAGTTGCTTTTTTCGTCTTCTCAATCTTCACATTTCGGGAACCATTACTTTTTGTGATAAGCGTCTTATGGCTGAAGAATCAGGGGCAGCAACAGCTTTCAGGACGTCCCGTCCCGTAGCACGTGGCGCGTAGCCTTTGCCAAACTCCTAGGACGTTTACACCGCCATTACAACCCCGTAATAGAAGTCGTCAAAGTGTCCAATGAAGCATAGGCAAAAGCTACGTTATTCAAATAGGTCACAGCTCAGGGACTCTTGGCTGGGAGAGAGAGTCTCCAAATTGCAGCCTGTCTCATTTGCACGTGCTGATTTCCCTCGTCTCTGCACGAGACAACACATTAAATCCCATTGAGAGGGCAGGCCCTGTTTCAGGTGCGGAATGACGACCCGGAAGCCCGGTAGAGAAGCAGCAAGCCCTGCGTATGTATGTGGGTGGTCTTTTAAATGGAGACCGCTCAGATCATTATTGTGGAGGGGAGGAGGGGTCGGGAAGGGGAAAAAAATAGCTCCAATATTTCAGTGATATGGCTTGTGCAGATCATGTTTTTTTATGGAGCAGCTTTGCGTGTATATGGGCCTATGTTATTATTCTGACACTTCTTATTGCCCTGGTTGAAACAAGCCTTTGTTCGGAACTTTTTCCCTTCTATTGGATCCTCTTTTTTTAGAGTTTTCCTTGGCTTCTCAAAAAAAAAATTTTTTGTTCCCAATTTTTTTATACGCGTTCGTTTAGTTTCGTTTCGTTTTTCGTTCTTCTTTTTGTGTAGGTAATAATAAGCATTGGTAGGCGTTTGCCTCGTTTACTCCCTCCCGGCATGCAGAACATTCCGCAATATCTTCCGCCTCGGCTGTTCCAAAGGTGGTAAATGGTAAGCTGGCACGGCTGGGAGGTAAGCAGTGAGATGTGAGATGTGATGTGAAGCTGTACGCGTATAGAGTGGATGTAACAGTAACAGTAACGGTAACAGTAACACAAAAGAGCAAATGTGTCTGGCGGCTTCGCTAATTCGATAATCTCAACGACATCTCATACCACGTTGGCGTGTTTCTGGATGACAGATCCTTACATGGTGATGGATGGTGGCCAAAAAAGGAAAGGGAGCTTCTCTGTCCGAGGGATTGGGTCTTGTCCAGCTCTCACCGTTTCCGTTTCATTCCTTTTCCACCACCACCACACCCTGGAAAATCGAAGGGCGGTGGAGGGAGAGGGAAGACAGTAGGGAGGGGACGAGATCAGGATTCCCTCCTACAGGAGAACCGCCCCGTTGTGTGCGTCATTGTCTGCATGATTGTTGCTGCGCTGGACGAAGCGCAAGTGACGGATTTGATAATTGACCGAGCTCGATAACTCACCGGGACCGTATTATTACATGCATGTATTTCTCAGGCGTAGCCAAGAATCTTGCTGATGGGCGGTCTGCAGGGCAACTGAGACCGTTATCGAGAAAGTCGTCCGGGCCCCAGGTGGTATTGCATCATCAGCTACCGCCTCAATGGGTTGTCTCATGCAAACGGGCGGCAAATCGTGCGGACGGGAAGGAACCGCTGGGTGGGTTTCCTCTTCTTTCTTTCACCGCGAGGCAAAATTAGCAACATGATTTGATTTGGCTCTACGGTACTTGACGGAGCTACGGATACGGGTGACACGGGCACTGCACTGACATCTCATGCCTTGGTGGGCAGTGTCGATTACCTTTGGAATCCGGCGCCGCGGGAAGTGGGAAAGGGACGCGGCCCCTTCTTGGCAAGAGACCCTTCGCGAACAGTGTGTAATGCTGAAGGCATACGGGAATCATTCCGCAGAGAAGCCCAAAGCAAACGGCGTGGCAAAGGGAAGAGTCAACGACCGACTCATGATTGTCCTGGCAATCTTCCCACTTGAGGGATTAGATCGTGCTTCTTGTTGCACTCGCCTTCCAAGCCACGGAGGGAGCAAGAACGGTGGCGGGCATTGGAGCGTGAGCATGTATGCACCCAAGATGCCATGCATGCACGAGACCGTAATGCTGCTGCTTGATGCGTGACATTTGGGCCAGTTGTCGATTTCTCGTGCGCGGCGCACGACGTGTGAGACCTGCGTGCTGGGGGTTCGCGCCGTCATGTCAGTATGGGGGGAATGGATGTATGTATCATGATTTATGATGATTCCTTCGTGTTCGATGCTGGGCCACGCACCAGCGGGGTAAGGCCATCATCCATCAAATCGCCAGATCAAGAAACCGAGGCGCGTAATACCATACGTACTTGGGTACAAGTCGAGGGAGGCTGTGCTCGTGGGAAAATGGGCGGATTTTCCCCAGCGTGAGACAGTGCCGCGACAAAGGTACAAAGTACAAAGAAACATCGCCAGGGAGATGAATGGTGATAGGGCTGACCCTGGGCAGCTTTTGCCGAGGGATCTTGAAGGAGTATCTATCTCGGCCTCCATAACACGAAAGGTATGGCGCGGTGAGAGGACACTTCGTGTGACCTCACGGGACTCTGTTTGATGCGTGACGAGGCCCAGCGTGCGGCAAACTAATTAGTCAAGCTAAGTAATGTTGCTGAGGATCTTGACTAATGAGACCAGGAGCATTTGCGAGCAGGTTGGGGCACGACACGCTGGAAAGGGGAATCGGGCAGGCCAGCACATGTGAGCGTGCCTATCCATCCCCGGTAGTAAGTAGTGTGGTCTGAATGCAAACATACCGAATGGCGATACAGAGCCGTACGTCGTATGTCCCCGGAAACGACCAACCTCCGTCCCCGTGTTTTGCTACCTCGGGCCAAGTCACTCACTACTGTAGCTGATCTCCAGCTGGCCATCACCACCACATCCGCACTCGCGTGCGTCTGATGAGGCAGGCGTGCACGCTGGTGATTGCTGGCATGGGAGCCCATCCGGGCCATCCTCCAGTCTCGAGGAGGGGATCTTCAGGAAGACGACGAGGAAGCGGTTTCATGTTTTGATAATCTCTCCTGGTGACGCTGATTGGATCTGCGTGCTGGGAGCTGCACTGGCTGGCGGGTTGTCAGTTCGAGGGGCAAAATTGGGAAAGCCGTCCATCGTCGTCTGGCCGCAGACTTTACCCCATCCCATCGACTGAGCGAGTCGGAACAAAATAGGCTCGCGATACTGATTAGATGCGGTTATTATTGGCACAAGGGTCCGGCCGCCGCAGCATAAACCACTTAGAACCCCGTGATTCTAACCATGCAGCTAGCATCTCGACTATAGAGTAATCGATAATCTCCAAGGCCTCATCTCGTTGGCTGGCGGCGGCATCTAACGTGGTCGGCCAGCCCCGCAAGACATCTGTTCCTCCTTAGCACCAAGCAACTGCATGCGAAGGGCCCCTGTACTATGGGATTATGAAGGACCCCGCCAGCTCCCCCTCTAACATCATCCTCGGGGCGCCAAAATTTTTTTTGTTTGCGGAGCGAGAGGGAAAAAAAATTAAATCCCTCATAGAGCGGCCTCCTGGCTGGGGGGGTGGACTGGACCGCCGGGATCGCGACTGAATGACAGCCAGAAAATGGCTCCGGGAACTGAGCAACTCGCGCGCAAGCAGCAGCCGCCTGCATCTCCATCTGCCTGTTGCGTGCGGCGTGCTGCGTGCTGCGCTGCTACACCGCACGCGTGGAGTTGGAGACGCTCGAGCTACCGGGGATCGCGCTGCATGATTATGGTGTATTTGCGCACCGGGGGAGGGATTGGCCTGAGCAGGAGCCCTTGAGCATTAGCACGGGTGCGTTGGTGGTGCTGAGTGCTGGTGTCCTTGGGACGAGGTGCTGGGTATGTACTGGTGGTGGTGGTGGTGCTGCTGCTGGAGCCTGCACCCGACCACGCGTATCGCAGAGCTTGGCCGGGACTTTCTCAGCGAGGGCCGGCAGTGCTCAGCGGCCCTCAATCAGGAGGCAGCGGACAGACGGTATTAGATCAAACCACCGGTGAAGCCCAGGGACCTAGTGCGGCCAGTGACGACACCGGCGAGGGCCAGGGGAAAAAAGAAAGGGAGCAGATGATGAAGAGAAAAAGGGGGGGAAGGGAGGAACAGGAGGACCTCCGTAACCCGAGTACGTCCTGTTGCCAGCGTGAGGATCTTAATAATTCCCGTTCACCTCCCGCGGGACCTCACGACGGCGCTCTGTACGGCGGTACCTCAGCGCAGACACCAGCGTCAGTCAGCGGAGCATCACCGAGGAAGCGGCATCACATAAGCCTGGGGCTGCCACCGCGAGCCACCGCCAGCAAAACCAGGAATTGCCCCCCTTCTCGCTCCCCACCAGCGTCCGCGCACCCAAGCCAAGGTCGACTGCTCACTTCCTCTTATTCATCAGACATCTCATTTCCCTCGTGTGCTCCCAATCCTCCCCGTCATATAACACCTCCCAGCCTCCCAAGCGTCTTCTCTCTCTCCCGCCAGCTTGCTCCTCGCGAACTCCAACTTTTTTTCGAACCCAGCGCCTGGGCAGTTTGCCCACACCGCCTAGGCGGCCGCTCTATTTGGACCTTTCCGAGAGCTCAAATCCTTGCGCTCCGCCGTCACCTATCCTCCCTCGAGCATCACCGCACACGACCACCGCTCCCAGCCATGGCGACCGTCGCGACGCCTGCTCCCGACGCCCATCTGGCCTCCAAGACCACTCCAAACTCCTCCGTCCCTTCATCGGCCGTCTCCTCTCCCCAGACTCGTCCGGTCACCGGTTCAAATGGCAGCATTGAGAATCTCAACGTCAACGGTGCAGCTGCGCCACTCGCACCGCCACAGAAGCATGCGGCTGGCGACCCTCCGCAGAAGCCCTCGATGACAAAGCGGATCACTCGAATGTTCTCTACCAGAGAAGTCAACAAGTCAGATGGCAGTATAAGTTCGCAGCCTCCCAAATCGCCGGCCGTGCAACCTGCGTTGAGTCCGTCAACCACGCCTCCCAAGTCCAACCCGCCTTCGCGCAAGGGCTCCGTCACCGACAAGGCACAACTGATGGGTACCGCAACGCCCAAGGATAAGAAAGCGCCCACCAACACCGCGACCCAGTGGCAGAGATTTGCCATCAATCCCAATGTCCAGGGCGGCCATGAGCATCACCTCAAGAGTGCCAAACGACAGGAGAAGCTGTCGGATATGTTCCGCAATGTGATCAGCGGCAAGACGAAGGCAGTCGACCACCACGACGGCGAACAGCAGCTTTCGCTCATGTCTTCCTGGGTGGATCAGCTGAAGCTAGAGCGAGACAACCTGGCGACGGACAAGAGAGGCGGTCCAAATGCCTCTGCCACCTTGGTCGAGAAATACGGCAAGTGCCAGGAGATCGTCGGCCGTGGAGCGTTCGGTATCGTCCGGATATCTCACAAGAAGATGGAGAACGGCGGTGGAGAGCAGCTCTACGCCGTCAAGGAGTTCCGCAGACGACCTGAGGAGAACGAGAAGAAGTACAGCAAGAGGCTCACCTCCGAGTTCTGCATCTCCTCTTCCCTTCGCCATCCCAACGTCATCCACACGCTGGATCTGCTCCAGGACTCGAAAGGCGACTACTGCGAGGTCATGGAATACTGCGCCGGTGGAGATCTGTACACTCTCGTCCTGGCCGCCGGAAAGCTCGAGGTCACCGAAGCCGACTGCTATTTCAAGCAGATGATGCGTGGTGTCGAGTATATGCACGAGATGGGCGTGGCTCATCGGGACTTGAAGCCGGAAAATCTACTCCTGACCACGCACGGCTCACTCAAGATCACCGACTTCGGCAATGGTGAATGCTTCCGCATGGCCTGGGAGTCGGATCCTCACCCTGTCTCGGGATTGTGTGGATCCGCCCCTTACATTGCACCGGAAGAATACACGGAGAAGGAATTTGATGCTCGCGCCGTTGATGTATGGGCTTGCGGTGTGATTTACATGGCGATGAGAACTGGCCGTCATCTCTGGCGTGTCGCCAAGAGAGACGAAGATGAATTTTACGAGAGATATCTGGAAGGAAGACGAGATGAGGAGGGTTATGCCCCTATTGAATCACTGCATCGGGTGAGTTACAGCAACCTTGCCAGATGATTCCACAACAACAATAACTAACGATTGCTCTACAGGCACGCTGCCGTAATGTGATCTATTCGATCCTAGACCCAAATCCTGGTCGACGTATCACGGCGTCCCAGGTCCTGAAATCAGAATGGGGCCGCGAGATAAAACTCTGCAAAGCCGGTGAAGAAGGTCTCTAACAGTATTCGCTGGAAGGCAGGACGAACTAGACGAGAAAGACTTCTCCGGCATGGGCTGTCCAACACATGCCATAATGTCAAAGTCTACTCTCGCGGGGTGGCACACGGCACACGCCATGCACCTCTGTCCCTGTCGGCCAGCGACCCTCTACTGTAATATTTTTTTGGGATACGACTCTTTCTTTTGTCTCATGTCGATACGAAAAAAATACGGTTAGCGCGATTTCGCTGCAGTGTGATGGTGCACTCACTCGGACAAAACTATTTTAGGTTATGGGCGTTTCTTCGGTGAGGTAATGAGTGGGAAAGAAACGCAGAATTTCCTGCTCCTTTCGTTTTGGCGTTCACGGGAATGGTGTCTCGAGGCAATGATTGGTATTCTCTTGGGTCCTTTTTATTTCTAGGGGGGAGAATTGTTTCCTAGTACCCCAGGACAAACAACAGTCATGACCTCATAGCGAACAGAAGAATATTTTTTGGCCATTTAAAGTAGGCAGGAGAGGCGCAGTTTTTTATTGTAAGGAGCCGCGGCGGGATGCAAGTGTCTTCATGCTAGAATCATGGGGGAGGATCTTAGTTTTTTTCCATATATTAGCTAGGAGGTTGATTATTGCTTACGTTTTTACCCCTTTTTTTAAACTCAACAAAGCTGCTTTAGCGTCTGCTCCTCTCTACTTTGCTGCTGAGTCTTTGCGGAGTTTTCTATATCCAACACAACCACAGCCATCTGCTGTATGATACGTTTCTAGGTGGGGTTTTGGGGCCGGGCTCCGGAGGAGAAATGGGGGAGTTTCAAAGCATAGTTCCGAATACATGAATTTGAAGCGTCTGATGATTTGATGATTTTCTCGAATATCTTCTTATTTTTGCTCTGCGTCACAGCTTATGCTTAATGACATGGTTTCTATTGTTTGGTGTTACCGGGTTTTCTCTTATTGAACGTGCGTTTCTCTTCAATGTTTGCCTGGTTGGGCAAGTGGTGCGGCCTTGCGGCTGTACTTTCTCTTCCCACGCACAACGGTAGAGCGATATTGGAGAAAGTAATGCTTTTTCGGCGCATCGTTGAGCAACTACGAGGGGCTGTCTGCAGAGAGATTGCTGACAGGTGCATTCTATTTCAGCCTCTGGGGTTCGGATGGCTAAGTCTCCTGTTGATGGTGGCCCGTCTTCTGTGGCGGATTAGGAATCAGGGTGTTGGTACTTTATTCGCTCTCGATAGAAGAAGTTCACTACGCTTTCTGTTTACAAGGTGGTTATACCAGGAGGCGGCAAGAGTCGAATGTGAATGGGGTGGCTCGGTGGTTTAAGAATCTAGTTTGCCATTTTGGATTACGGTCCAATTTGGATTTTATCCAGGATGGAGTATGGTGAGGGAGCAGATATTTGATATATTAGCTTAGGATATCTTATAACGATAGCCAGAATTAGAAAATGTTAAACCAAATTTGAATCAGCTTTTATGCCGCGAGTGTGAGATGCCTTTTGAGTTTGAATTGGATCTCGAGTAAGCGATGCACCCTCTTTATACTGATAATTTTGATATCGGGGTAATATGCAAATACGTCGGATTCCTTCTCAATTATAAGGTGTCTGTATAATCGTATTGTCATATGAGAAGTGGAATATAGTGCTCGTCGAGAATATATCTGTGTATCTTGAAATATGTCTATATATATATGGTTATCTACATGTTCTTGGGCGTAGAACCCTCGAATTAATCACATCGGCGACAAGCAAAAAACTCCCAGTGCCAGAATTTCAAAGTTTGCACTCCGGTAGACCACGAATCCAAATTTAACTCCGAGTTTAAGATCAACGTGGTGGGGTTGGTGGAACTTAAAAAGGGTTATTTCTGATCTGAGGAACGATATTCCGGACTGCACAAACTTCGTTCGATGCAGGCGAGGATACCAAAAGCTATATATAATGGTCCTCTGCAAAGCTCAGGGAAAAAGTCAGAAGGCCGTTTATTTTCCTTTGAGGTGACGCCAGAAACACAAACCTCCAGTTGACATTTTGGGCCTTTTCCTTGCTCGTGGACTCATATACATCTACCCACGTGACTCCGATGCTACTATTCAGAGATCATTTAATCACACGATCAAGGAAGATAATGACAGACACCGCATTCGAATCCTCGAGCTGATAGATATAATTTTTTTTCGTATACCATATCCATAATAAGATACATAGATGGGTCGTGGACAGACAGACTTTAAGTCCCCTCCGCCAGATTAACTCCCCCATACGCCCCCCCTCTTCCGTTGGGATATTCCGAACAAACAAGTAAAACTCAACAAAATAGCATGGAAGTGACAAAAACAAAAAAATCGGACGTGAAAGTGCACATATGTCCCCAAAAATCCCATTATAACGCCCCATTTCTCAAAAGTCCCCGTGAAGACCCTTTGTACCATTACACATTTCTCGAGCCAGAACCAAGAGTCCTCCTCCCTCCCCTCCTCCTCCCCTTCCATAATTCCTATCCCCCTAATTCTTCCATCATCCTTTCCAGAAGAGTCGAGTAATTTGTTGAAATAGAACCACGCAAACCGATTGAGCTGGCGGGAAAAAAAAAGCAGTGTCGGAAAAGGACAGGGCAGGCGCCAGAGGGCCAGCAAAATAAAAAATTGGTAAAAAGTATTAGATGTACCTTGTTGTACCCCAGTAGTTTGAATGCTTGCAGAGGATATCCACGTAGACTGCCAAAAGTATGCCTGAATTATTGCGTGTAAAAAAGAGCTGGGATCCAATTCAAAGATTATTGCCAAAGAGCGTTGGCATATAGCAAGGAGGGTGATTCTCCAGAAAACGCATGATAATCAACCGCTTATCGAAGTGTAGCAAAAGTGTGCCAGAACGACAGTAAAAGGGGTATCCAAGGAATTAGATTAAGAGTGGAAGAGGTCCCATGCTCGAGCACAGAGAGCCATAAACTCCTCCTTCTTCTTTTGCTGAGTAGCCGGGCTGTCTCGTCCCTCGCCAAACGGTCCTCGTCTGGATGTGGAGGGGCCGTTTCCGAGAGGCGGGCTACCTCCTTCTTCGTATTCAGCCCGAGTTCGACGCTTGCTGCCACCGCTCCGGCTCGTCTCTGCATATTTGGTACCGTTTCCGGTCAATGGTGATGGGGGAGTAGGTGGCTGGTGTCCTCCATAGTGCACCAACTTCGGGAGCAATTCTGGTCGACCACCCGAGAGCTCGACTTGTGCTTCCTCAGCCGAACGATATTCACGAGGTCGTGCCGACTGCGGCTGCGGGTTGGAGTTATGTCCAGGAGAGGGGAAGCCGGTTCGGGAGACTGAAGCTGATCCAGAGCTCTGGTAGAATCCTCTGTTACCTCCTTCACGGGAGGCGCCAAATCCTTCCGACGCAAACACATCCGTGATGGGCGGCAAGCGATTGCTCGTCTGTGTGGCTGGGACGTGGTGAATGTGCGATGTATTGGACAGATTGGACGGTTGGTTGGCGACATGGCGAGTCAACGGGTGTGGCTGATATCGACCCGTGAACGTCTGATTCAGTGGAGCCGACTGGATGACTCGCTCGTTGGCAAATTGCTCATGTGAAGGGGCGACGATGCTCAATCCTGGAGGGGCCTTTCTTCGTGATGTGCCGGGGGGCTTGGTCCCCAGAGTTCCGAATTCTTTCTCCTTAGCACTCTCGACTGGAGCATCCGCAGGCCTTGCGGATTGCTGCAATCTCGATTCAATCAGCTGTCTCTGTTGTTCGCGCACAGAGATACTGCGCTGCAATTGTTCTCTCATGGCTGGGTCCTGGGTCACGAATCCGGGAGACAGGCATGCCAGCCCGACATCTTGAATGGCCAGTCCACCGCTTTCTCGGGCCGTCAGAGGCCCACCGGCCGTTCTGGCGGCTCCGGAGCTGCCATCTTTCGAGAGGTCCAATTTGCGAGGACGGTGTCGAGCGGTGGGCAGATCTGGCGAGGATGGTGGTTCTTTCTTTACGACGATTTTAGGTGGTGCAGCACCTCGAGCTCTGCAAGAAACATCATCTGCGTTAGTTTACTATGCCAAGGGGAAAATAATCATAATAAATGGAGCCAACCACAGAGCTGGACGTACGCATTTGGAGAAGAGGTTTTTGTCGATGTGGATTTGGGACTTCTACTGCCATTTCGCTGTGCTGGTCCGTTCGGGACGGCCGAGGTAGCAGCCGCAGCGGCAGGAGCAGCAGGTCGCGATGCTGGGGGAGGACTGGTGGACGAGGAAGGAGCGAGATCGACAAAAGTCGGCCTCTCGTGAGGCACTGGCGACGGAGCCATTGCGAGAGCGGTGCTCATCTTTCGGCCGCGATTGCTGGGTGGTGAAATATAGGACTTTGCGAGGGAATAAGCTCAGGCGCTTGGCGAAGCACGGGTACCTTCGCGAGCTTCGAGGGCTTGGACTTTTCGCTCCGATGGATCTGGGGCGGTGCGATGCGATGCGATGCGACCGACACAGCAGCTGAGAGCACCCGGGGCTCTTGTTATTATTATTTTTTTTTTACAGCTGCGAACTTGCGTGCCGTCCGTGGGAGAGTTGCTTCTTTTCTAACGAGTGACTTGGCGTTACCATTCCCAGCCCAGCGCGAAGAGATGGACGGCGACCTGGGGGGGACGGGGTGGGCAGGTGGCAGGCGGGAGGAGCTGGCGGCTAGAGAGACCTGGACGTGCTCGGCCGAGTTCACAAAAGGGAACGTGCGGAACAGCGCAGCACCGAAGACACCGAACGAGGGAAGCGACGGACACGAAAGAGAAGGAACGCAGCAGGACGCTGGAAAGAACGTCGCAGAGGGCAGGCTTAAAAGGCGTGTGTGGTCGCGAGGAGAGGGGAGAGAGAGAGAAAAGAGAAGAAAAAAAGTTCGCGGGCCCAGCGATACTAATGGAGGCTGCTGCGATGTTTTAGGTGTTTCAGAGGTCAATACTCTTGCGACTTTCGTATCGAGCGAATCGAGCCAGCGGGCCAGGACTCGATTTGCCAGCAGGGGGGGCGGGGAGAGAGGGAGAGGGGTGAGTCTCCTTGGAGTTAGGAGTAGCAGAGGGG